>VZTU01026250.1:275-38445 GCA_013400835.1 Zapornia atra
TTTTTCAGGGGAGGGGGGAAGGACAGGTCGTTAAGGTATTCTGGCAGCCCTTAATGCTGGGGGGAAAAAAATATCTACCCATGCACAGTGTTCAGCATCCTGTGAGCACATGTGTTTAATAACTTCACTTACTTTTAAAATACCTGATCCAAAGCCCATTTGAGTCAGTAAAGATCCAGTCTGTTTATTTTAGTGCGCTGGGACTAAGCCCCTCAGTGCTTAGCCATGCAAGTTTAACATTCCCTTAACATCATTTTTAGCAAGGATCATTATACATTAATCAGATCACTTGTTCATTAGTGATAAAACATCCTGTCCTTGCTTCTGGGAATGAAAGCAAAGCAAGACTCTGGAGCCTACTTGATATGTTCGTGCTCATTCAGTTCAAGTAATAAGCTTCTGCAAAAGTGCCAGCTAATATAACTTGCTAAATTTTCCATTACATTCAGCCGCAAAGAAAAATTTTATATACCTGTTACACCTATATTTCTATTAATATTTACTGTAGGCAAAGCCACAGGTCACTTTCCATTACTATCCTTCTTATTTCTGAAAACAGCTTTTGAACTAATTCTTTTCTTAACTGATATGCTTTCAGTTAAACCTGATCAGTTCCACACTGGTCTTAATTAAATTACAAAATAGCTAAATATTAACTACTTCCAAACGTCAGTGAATATGGAAATAAAAATCTCAGAAATGTAAAACACTTGCTAATAGAGACGAAGAAAAATATTCCAAAAATGCAATATTTGATGAGATACAGATTCAGAGAAAGGCAGCGATATAAAAAAAAACCCGCAACCCAAGTATCATTCTGTACTTACATTCTGGTAACTTAAGGGAATTACGCTGATTTTGGGTACAACAGATTGAAGTACATAAAAATAAATATAAATAAGTATGCATTAAATAAAGTATAGATATGTATATATGACTAAAACTACCTAAACACTTAATCAGTAAAGCTAGCTGGGGTAAAAAAAGTGAAATCAACATTTGAAAGGAAGGTTGAGCTTCCTAATAAACCAGTCTAACAAGTCTTTTCCTTCTAACCACAAGGGATACCTGAGGGCAGATTCTACATCAGTCATGTAACTTCGGCACTGCAATCATCTAGTTGCATAATTCAGACTTCCTGGAGATACATCTGCACAGATTTGCATAGATTACTGTGTTCTATCTGTCTGTACTCGGAGCCAGCTCTCATCTGGAATCCTAGTAATCTAATTTTCATGAACCTGAGCTCTCAAGTTCCTCATCCTGAGAGTAGCTCAAGTTTGTGTTCCTCAGACCCTCAGTACATAGCAATTGCTGTGCTTTATTTAGATGTTGTCTTGTTACCTGGTACCTGAGGTAGCTTTAGTGCATTCTGTGTACATCAAATTGTGTGTTTTCATGACACTGAAGCACTGGTCCTCTCCCATCAAAGCTGAGGGCCCTAGTCACCCTGTTTCCAGTCAGTCACTCTCTTGTTCTGTCTTTGACCTCATGATATTTACATGCCCAACTGTAAGATTACCCCATTTCAATTCATATAGCCTTAAAGGCTTGTGGAAAACCACATAAGAGGAAAGTGGAAGTTCTGAGAGTAGAACTTAGGAGGGATCTCACTTAGTCCTGCTGAAAACCACGTAAGAGGAAAGTGGAAGTTCCGAGAGTAGAACTTAGGAGGGATCTCACTTAGTCCTTAGTCCTGCTCTGTGTACAAGAAAAATGAATTATGCAAGCTCAACTTCTTTCTGATACGTTATACCTCAGAACATCTGCAGAAAGGGCTGGAGTTGTTTATATGGTGGTTGGCCCCACAGTTATCAGCAGAAATTTCTATTGTCAATACGGAAAAGACCTCTCTCAGCTAAATGGATGATTGTATCTGCCACTTGCAACGTTTAGCAACTGGTGGTAACACACTGTTTAAGCAATACCACCTACAGAAAAAAGTGCAGGCAGAAAGAAGGAATGGCAATTGTATCATTTTATTGTCTAAGTCTCACTCATTTTCACTGTGTTTAGGAATGGCTTCCTTCTCGCGAGTTGGCGTCTTCCTGTTTTCTGCCTCTTCTGGGGGACTTCCTTCTGAAGAAATAACTTTTGCCAGACTCCTGAAGCAGAGAGGCTATGCAACAGCTCTAATAGGTAAAATTGCATACATACACACCATTATTTTTTATTAATTTCAATCAAAAGAACATTAGCTTTCCATATAGGCTGTTAAGGGTCTGCATTAAGCTTCCCCCCCACCCCGCCCCCAGCATAATGAGTTTATTATTCTGACACAATGCTGAGCACATTCCTATGCATATGTGAACCACTAATCAGGTAAGTGTGTCTAACTCACGTGTGCAGTTATAGCCTCATTGTGCAAGGTGCTGAAGAAACATGATGAACAAATTGAAAATTAGTCAAGCTCTTAGAAAGTTTTCAGTATAGATCGGAGCCTGATTACAACAGAGACAGTGAGGGATCGATTGCAGGGTATGAGTCAGCACAGCGGTGGGATTCATTTGACTGGTTCTCAGATGTCCATGAAGAAGGTAATGCGGTACCTGGGATGGATTCTCAGTCGACAGGCAGAAATGAACAATTCTAGGAAATTTGTCTCATCCTGTGGTAGATGATTAATATAAAAACGTGTTTCTCATTATGAAGATAGCTCAGACAGCTAACTGCAGCATAAATATCACGGAATATCAAAGGAATCCCAGCAGATGAACATTAAACAGAATTGGAATGAATATCATAAAGGTATAGCATTTAAATAATGTGACTTTTTTCCACTAATTTGGCCACTGACTTATTCAATACTGCTTGCATTTTGAAGATTTTTGTGAAATACAACTTGTATTACATGATGCAAATTTCTGTACTGGAATTACCAGGAAACAGTTGTTTTGACAACATCATACTTGAATGTTACTACATTCTTTTAGAAGCTCGATGCACCAAATTTTATTTTAAAATGTAACAAAAACAATTTGGGGAGTAATTTTTGTTTAAAAATTGGGCTGTTTGGCAAAGCTAACAATTTGCACCCCTGTTAAAAATATCTGCATTATTTAGGTATATATATTATATATATCATTTGGGTTTTTTTAAAGTATATATAGCATATTGATGTTACTAACAAAAAAATCCTACTTGGCTATACCCCAGTCTTAGAAAGTATAAAATATCTTAATGTCCCCACAGCTTCAAACAGAAAACAAGAAAATCTTAACAGAAATATATTTAGTGCAGATGTATTCAAACCATAGTGCAAAAATCCATTAATAATTTGTCATTTTCATCATAGAGTTAATTCCTATCACTCCATATTTAATTAAAGACTGAAAAAAATATTCTGTTTGTAATAAGTACTGTAGTACAAATACTCATTTTCTGGGGCTGACCTAGTTAATGTTCTTTTTTTAACTACTTTCACTGCAGCATGACAGCTTACCACTTAGATCTCCAGAAGTTATCTCCATGATGTTTAATGAACAATTCTTCCGAGTGGCCTGAATGATAGCTCTGAAACCATAAGATGTAATATTACCATATCCTTAGAGTATATTAAAGGCTTCAAAAAATCAGGAAGTGCATTAAAATTAAGGATAAAGTATATGTAAATGACAAAAAGAAAAATTATGTAGATTTGAAGACTAGATAGACAGACTCTGATTCCCAACCAGCCCATTTGCTGCCTCTGCTGGTATTCTTATCACATCGTACTGGTCTAGGTCAGGGAGTCTTTGCTTGGTTCAGTCTAACTCAGCAGTTCCCAAACAATTAATTGTCAAATCTTGCACCAGTGATGGATTGGCAGAAGGGTATTTTGAAGCCTATCAGTTCCTCAAGCCTGTACTGTCAATTCTCTTTTTTGCCAAGTTTCTCTCCTCTTTACTCTCTAAGGAAATTTTTCCCCCTTCTAACTTAATTTTCTTTAATTTCTTTCCTTCTTCTGACTATATGCTTTCTCTTGCTTGATACGTCCCTGACTATATTTTAGCTATAAATCTATCTTATATATGCACTTTTTAACCTCATTGTTTTTCCCTCATGACACGAAGAAGGTGGCATCCAATAGATCTGTCAGGAAGAGACACAGTCAGAAGATCTGCAGCAAAACTGAGTATTCTCAAAAACGCAGCTGCATTGAATATGTAATATTTTACCTATTAAGGATCCCAAACAGTAACAAGAAATGTTGATGTTTTGTAGGAAATAGCTATTCATAATGCAAAAATTCCACTGAAAGTAGATGGGTGTTATCTTAACTACTGTTATACTCAATTACAATTGAATAAAGACCAGCTTTTCCTCACCACTGTTATCAGTGTGTTGTCTAGCATGCAGAGAAGTTTAAAGTCCACCTATGTAAATTATCCTGAAATACCAGTGGCTAAATTGGGACTGGTATCTTTCCTCAAGAATGAGGTGGTGTATTGTTTGGATCACTGACCTCCATGAAGGGATTGAATGCAGATGACACTAAGCTGGGAGGAAGTGTTGATCTGCCTGAAGGTAGGGAGGCTCCTCAGGGGGATCTGAACAGACTGGTCCCATGGGCTGAGACCAATGGGATGAGGTTTAACAAGGCCAAGTGTAGAGTGCTGCCCATGGGACATAATAACCCCATGCAGTGCTACAGGCTTGGGGAAGACTGTCTGGAGAGCTGTCAGGCAGAGAAGGACCTAGGGGTGTTGGTTGACTGCAGGCTGAATATGAGTCAGCAGTGTGCCAAGGTGGCCAAGAAGGCCAATGGCATCCTGGCTTGTATCAAACACAGTGTGGCCAGTAGGTCTAGGGAAGTGTTTGTGCCCCTGAACCCTGCACTGGTGAGGCCGCACCTCAAGTACTATGTCCAGTTCTGGGCTCCTCACCATAAGAAGGACGTTGAGGTCCTGGAGCGAGTCCAGAGAAGGGCAACCAGGCTGAAGGGCAAATTATATGAGGACCGGCTGAGGGAGCCTGGAGAAGAGGAGGCTGAGGGGAGACCTTATCACCACCTACAACTACCTGAAGGGAGGTTGTAGAGAAGTAGGTGATGGTCTCTTCAGCCAGGTGACAGGAGATAGGACAAGGGGAAATGGCACAAAGCTGTGCCAGGGCAGGGTCAGATGAGATGTTAGGAAAAAAAATTTTACTGAAAGAGTTGTCAGGGCCTGGAACAGGCTGCCCAGGGGGGGGGGTGAGTCACCTTCCCTGGATGTGTTTAAAAGACGGGGAGATAAGCATCTTAGGGATATGGTTTAGCATAGGATGGAAATGGTTGGACTTGATGATCTTAAAGGTCTTTTCCAACCTTGTGATTCTGTGAGACATGATCACAGTAGTGAGATAGATGATTGTCAGAGCTCATGAAGTAGGATTAATAGAACAGTTATTAATAAAAGAGCTTAAAATCTGAACATATTAATAATGTATGCATACATACTTTATGTTATTATTGCTCTGTATAGCTTATATAAAGAAATTTCTTGGAGCACATACAATATTTCTGTTTACAACTTGCCCTGCATCTTGTGTCTTACCATTTATCTGAAGAGTACAAAACTATACCAAAAGAAATACGCCAGTATATACAACTCATTCTTCAGATTGATCCCTTTTAAACTGTCTGAGGGAAAAGTATAGGGAAAACATGGATTTTTGCAGCATTTCCAACATTCTGGGTTCTGAAAACTGTGTTCCAAATGACATTTCTTGCCTGAATAAGACTTGCCTCTCATTTCCATTTGCCTTTCACTGCACTGCTTTTGCTCTACAGAAATATTAATTGTGGCCATAGGAGAAGGAAAAAAGCCCAGGTCTCAAACTAGTAAGGTACTCATAATTTACAATTAACAGCATGGATTTCACTCAGAAGTTTGGTAGAATCTGCCTAAATGCATATGATGCTTGTGTGAACTGTCCATACTATGGAGCTTCACTTGGCAGTGGTGAGAGCCTTTTGCACTGCCCTCAGAAAAGCTGCAGGGTGCAAAGCACATTACAATAACCTGTTGAAACTCTGGCTCAAGGCAGGGGGCTGTCATCACAAGGAATGAAACAAAAGGTGTATTGTGGACCCAGTCATCCCTTGCTTTTGTAGAGTAGCACAGGACATATCAAATCCCTCAAACTTGTTAAGCAATCGTGTCTTTCAGTCACAGCCGCCAATATAATTTGCCAGTGCTTCTCTTACTCTCCCAGCTAAACTGATCTCTGATTTGTGTCATTTACCTTGCTTCTGAGCAAATCTTTTTTTTTTTTTTTGATGCCCGAGTTAATCTTGACATTGAACAATTTGTTGTGCTTGCTAAAACCATTTGACAAAAATAGGTCCTGTATTTTCCTTTCCCCTGATTTGTTGTTGCAAGATTCCTCTGTCCTGGCTTGCAGTGTCTAGTTTTATTGAGATCTAATTTAAACAAACTTTTTAATGTCATAATAAATGACCTTGATGGCATATTTAATTTGTTTGGTTTACTTTTTTGTATTTTTAACTGAATTATAGGAGCTTTGAGATTGATAAATAACAGCAGAAGACTAAAGATTAAACCTTTAAGTTATTTTATATTTGTGATTATAACCCTCTACCTTAATTTCACTTAACTAGTTTGATGAGAATTTTTTCATACTTACCTTGCAATATGTCTGGTTTTATGATTATTCCACTCATATAAACCAAACTGAAAAAAATGAAGCTTTTATTTTCCAAAATCTGTATCTATGCTTCCTGGGAATGAAATTCAGTGTTGCAGTCTTAGCTAACTTGATTCAGGGAAAAAAAAAAAAAACAAACTTGGTCCAGCAATATATATTGACATGTTTTTTCAAGGGTGCCACATTTTGCCAGATATCCAAAACATTTCCTCACTGAGACGAAAGAGCATGGCTCTAGCCATAATTTCTGCCAATAGGCTTAACTGAATTTATTTTTTTTAAAACAATGCATTTGAATTTAAGTAACAGCTACCAAACACTTTGCTGCACTAAGGGATGCATAAGGACATGGCAAGGGGTTGTATCTGAATTAGAAAATGAATTATCTAGATACTTGCTGTGATCCGCATGAATATTGATTATGCTACTATAATGTAAATCACATGCACTGTTTTCTTAATGTCAGTCAGTGTCCAACATTATCACACAGTTAGAATGGTTTCCTAGTGAGACAAAATGTTGTGAGAGACAGTATTTAGTGGTATTTAGCTCATTACTGTTGTTTCTTTTTTTTTATATTTATACATACAAAATGCATATAGGTAATTTCAGATATTTTGCAATCATTTAAATAATTAATGCCTTGGCAATTTCACTGTTCTTGATGTTTTGCATCTATGTTATGGATTTTTTTAGTTTTATTTTTTTCTTAAACTTGTCAAATGT
Source organism: Zapornia atra (assembly GCA_013400835.1). Classification (NCBI taxonomy): domain Eukaryota; kingdom Metazoa; phylum Chordata; class Aves; order Gruiformes; family Rallidae; genus Zapornia; species Zapornia atra. Next base: position 7,632 of record VZTU01026250.1, read on the forward strand.
GAATGATTTGCCAGAAACATTTCAGAAAGAATATTCCATAAGTCCAGATTGGCTTCTCCTAAGAAGACAGTAGCTGCTACAAAATGGTGTTTTCTCATAACTACTTAACTACACATGCACAAAGGCTTAATTTTCAAACTTATTTGCTAGGGCCTTGTTGCTCTTCAGTGATCTCCTAGCTCACTTGGAATTTACTGGCCTCCATCAGGAGCTCTGCCAAACTATTTCCTAACTAAAATAAAGACGCAGACATAAACTAAGCCTTTGATAAAGGAAGATTAGATTAAGATTAGGGATCCACACCATAAATGCTGGGGGGCAGGGTATCAGTCAGATAGTTACAGTTTCATGTTTGGAATAGCACACATTGTAAGTTTGATGATTTAACTACAAAAATGCTCCCTGTCCCTTTCTCTTTGTAGGAAAGTGGCATCTTGGGATGAACTGTGAAAGCAGTGATGACTTCTGTCACCACCCCCTCAGTCACGGATTTGATTACTTTTATGGGCTTACTGTGACCAATTTTAGAGACTGCAAACCTGGCCAAGGCAGCGTATTTTTAAAAGGGATTCAGAAATCCCTTGTTATCCCAATCCAAATTGCTGGAATCACCCTGGTCTCTTTGGCAATAGTGCACTACATTGGTCTCCTCAAGGTACCTTTCCACGCACTGGGTTACTGCTTGTTAATAACCGTTATTGCACTTGCGGTTTTGATCTTTTTCTTTTATCATTTTCGACACCTGAACTGCTTCTTAATGAGGGACCATCAGATTATCCAGCAGCCTCTATCCTATGAGAACCTTACTCAGAGACTGACAAAAGAAGCTGTGAAGTTTATAGGAAGGTAGGTTTCTAACTGTGTTATGAGTTAATACTGGCATTTCATGATGATGATTCTTCTGAAAAAGAAAAAAAAAAGTAAACTGCTGGGCATGAGGAATATGGCATTATATATTTTTGTCTTTTTTTTTTTTTCTTAAAAGATGACTGAATTTCATGTAGTTAATGAAAGTCACATTTTTCTATTGGATATGTAACAGATTTCCCTATAAAAATGAAAAACTATTTGTTCATATACCTTAGGAAAATAAAAATTAGAATATAACAGCTTTTCCATTTTCATTCTTGAGAATTTCATGTAATATGGAATCCAAAAAATCTTTTGTGGTGTGACTTAATTATGTGAAAACACAATCCAGAATCATAATCCATGACTTCTGGAGTGGGGAACTGTTCATCATTTGTGTGATGCATCCATCAAACAAACATCATTCATAAAACAATTTTTTTTTAAGATACAGTCATTTTAGATGCCTCTATTTTTATGTCAGATTGATTTTGAAAATATTTGATTTACAGAAATTAGGAAATAAATGTTTCTTTGAAAGCAATGATTTTCAATGGCCAGGATATCGGGTCAGTGAAACGTTGAACGTCCTAAATAATTTTTAATTTTTTGCAAAGGCAACTTCATATTGGCATAGTTTTTCCAATAAAGTGCATTTATTGGAATCAAATCATTAAAGTATACTCTTGTATATTCTGAAAAATAAATCAATATATTTGGAGCAAAAATATTTCATCCATTTAACTTCTTGAAAAACATGTCAAAGTGTTTCTCTTGGTCCCTTTTGAAATAGGTTGCATCATTTCTAAAATTAATCAATGTAAAAACATGTTCTAAGGCACAAAATGTCCCTTAATTACTAATTCTGAAACATATGTGACAGGTAGTTTCTGTGAATACATTCAAATGGTGTCATTGCTGAATGAGAAGTTATACCAAAGAATTAGAGGCTATTTTTTCTATAGTTAGTGACTGTATATGCTATCCATCAAGACTGTTAGCAAGAGAAAATCTTTATCTAAAATCTTGATCTCATATTGCAGTTTGACTATTTCTATCATTATAAATACGTGATGTGGTGATCTCTACTCATCATACCAAAATACGTTTTTAATGTCAATTTTTTTAAAGTAAGTCTTCCTAAAAGTCAACATTCTCATGAGGATTTATAAATAACCTCAAACATATTTATTTAATAAAATTATAGAATAACAGGCTGGTTTGGGTTGGAAAGGACCTCAAAGACTATCTAGTTCCAACTCCCCTGCCATGGGCAGTGACACCCTCCACTAGACCAGGTCGCCCAACATCCAACCTGGCCTTGAAGACTGCCAGGGAGGGAGCAGCCACAGATTCTCTGAGCAAACTGTTTCAGTACCTCACCACCCTCACAGCAAAGAATTTCTTCCTAATATCTAATCTAAGCCTACCCTCTTTTAGTTTAAACCCACTACCCCATGCCCTATCACTCCACGCCCATGTAAACAGTCCTTCCCCAGCTTTCATGTAGGCCCCTTCAGGTACTGACATGCTGCTATAAAGTCTCCCTAGAGCCTTTTCTTCTCCAGGCTGAACAAGCCCGACTCTCTCAGCCTGTCTTCATAGGACAGGCACTCCGATATCCAGCTCTGATAATCAGATTTTCTGTCGGTGATGGTGATACAAAGATGCCTTCTCATCTACATCTACATTCCCAGATAGGAAATCGATGCTAGAAAACTAGTAACTCTTTTAATTTTATTAATATTCATAATGTGCATTGTTATTGTATAGCTTAGTCAGTGTTTAGGGCTGGCAAAACAGTGTATTGTCTAAATCAACATAACTTTGTTGACTCAGCTCAACGTAAGTGACTTTACATCACCGGGGCATTTGGCCCCATTTCTCAATGTAGTTTCCAGATAAAAGCGGTGTTAAACTGAAGACAAGGTTAATAGTACATATTCGTAATTTACAATAAATTTTGTTACAGGAATGCTGCAATTACAGTGAAAATTATAACAGAGACAATTCAGAGTCAATGGTAAATTAAAGAATATCCAAGCACATTAAGGTATCGAGAAGCAATTAGGGCATTCAAGCAATCTTAACTGTGCCCTGTAGTGAATTCACATGCAAAGTATATGACCATAAAACTTGCTCCTGGGAATAGGAGTAATTAGATTAATATTCACTGAACTGATCTGTCCCATATATTAGTGTGAGCAAGAAAATCAATATTTGCTTTGACACACTGGTTCTGACATTATGTAGCTCATACCTGTCAATTCCAGTGCTCCAGTAGACCATTGCTTTTATTACTAGTCTACTGACTTCGGCCATTTGTAGGGGTATGGCTGTCAAGAGGCAACCAGACTGCAGCAGCTGTCAGACATCTGGCTCTCCTAAGTGAAGGGCTGCCAGTCTTTTGAATGCCATGGTTGCTCCATAGCATTCTTGTCGTTCCATTTCTTTCAGTCAGCTGTCTCACTCAACCCTCCTTTACCCACCTTTAACTCAGCAACCTGATTTGTCATGCAGGTTTCTTTTGTTTAAATGATGCAGTAAATAGCAAGCTCAGTCCTGTACACCAGTAATTCCTCTGCTTAAGTAGACCAGAGTTCAAACAAGCCTGAATCTGAAGAATTCAGTCATTTGCCTTAACTGGTTCTTACTACATTTTATCATTAAACTAGAAATTTCCAGCTATCATGCATGTTTTGATTGGTTAATTATCTTTACAATAAGTACGTGATGAAGCTCCAGTCTTCACCAGCACTGGTACTTTCAGTATAGCCCTTTCATCTTATATTTATATATAATGTATATGAGTGTATATATAGTTACATATATAAAAAAAATTTACAAATCATGATTTATCTATAAGTTTTTCTTATACCTACTACCTATACTACCTTTATAAGTTCTGCAAAGTTCAGGCAATGGAGTCCTTGATATTATTCTCTTTTCTAGCTATCCCTCAGTCTTTTTTCAATTTTATTACTTCTTACAGTGCATATAGTAATGAGATTTTGTAATTTTCAAGTCTTATAATTTCTTCACAGCGTGTAGCTGTGTGCTGTTATATTTACTTTGGTTTGTTTATTTTGAGAGGTAGTATTGTATCTGTATTACTGTTCTCATTCTCTCTTAGGTAGATTGAAAGAGAGCAAATACAATGTTCAATACTAAGAAACAGCACTGGAGAAGAACATGTACAATATAGATGCGTTAGATCCAGGGCATGAATACAAATACTAATTGTATTTGGTCTGGCTGAGACGAAGTACATTTTCTCCACAGAAGCTCTCATTGTGCTGTGTGTTGGCAGCCAGCAAGGTGTTGGTGACACACTGGTGTTCAGGCTATTACTGAGCAGCTCTGGCATTCATCAGTGCTGTCCCTCCAATATTTCTCCCACATTCACCGGTAGGCTGGAGGTGGGCAAGATCCTGGGAGAAGGCACAGCCAGAACAGCAGACCTAATCTGTCCAACGGGATATTCTATACCATATGACATCTGCTCAGCAATAAGAAGCTGAGAGATAAGGGGATGAAGTCGCAATCATTCAGGTATATTTACATTTGTCTTCTGAAGCAACCACTGCACATACTGAATTCCCATGTCCTGGGAAGTGGCCAGGCATCGCCTCTTGATAGGAAGTAGAGAATATTCTGCTTTTGTTTTGCTTCTGTACATGGCCCTTTGCTTTTGATTTATTAAACTGCCTTTATCTTGACCCAGAAGTTTGGAGGGGTTTTCTCCATCTTAATTTTCTCCCCTACCTGTCCTGCTGAGGAGGAGAATAATAGATCGGCTTGGTGGCCACCTGGCATCCAGCCAAAGTTAAACCACCACACTAATTTAGTTGCTTACCCTAATTGTAAGGGGACAGATAAACTCAGTGTATGTTAATTCTAATTACTTTTTCACAAGAGCAAGTGCATAATATTGTAAATCTATCAGAACACTCTCTAGACATTACAGTGTATTTGAAAGTCAAATGGATGCTAATTATTTCTTGTTAAGTTCAATGTTGTTGTCACTCATGTGTCTTCAGCATGTCTTTTAATGACCAGCTGCACAGAAAATCCAAATCTGGAAAATGCCACAGACCTTTTTTTAACCTATCAGAAATTAACATGACAAAAGTACCACACTATGATACAGATAACAACATCTCTGACAACTTTGGAGAGCTGATCACAATTAATAATAGTATTTTAAGAATAATACTAATGAAATCTAACTTTTGGAAAACAATATTTGCATACAAATATGTTTATATTCAGAAAGCTGTGGTGAAGATGATGTTGAATGTGCTTTCAGTCATAGAATGCATAGCTATAATAGAAAGCATATTATAATAATAAAAATTTTGTGATGACAGTTAATAATTTTTTATTGTCTTTATTCTATTTCAGTCCTTGAGACACACATATTCAAATTTATATTCATCTAATCTGGCTGACTGCGGTTTAGAGTTTTTTTCTTATATCCTTAGGTCTTAAGATCAGGCATTTGGCACGCTGTACTGGAGTTAGAGTTCTGAAATCAAGTGTTTGACCATGCTTGTCCATCATATTAAACATTCATTTAGAATTTATTGTGAAAAATTAAAATGGAGCTCATGTTCCCATCTCATTTCCCATGTAGAATCATACTGGAAATCTCAGTTTGATTTGACAACCAACAAATTCAAAGCCCCGCCAGCTCCTCTGATGCAGTGGTCTTAGTTTAACATTAGTGCACAGAAATGAAATCAGAAGTACCCAAGGAGTTTTCAATGTGGCAAGTATTTAGAGCAAAACTGCAGGAAAAAAGTTTAAAAGACCCACGTCTGTCTGTAGCTCAAAGTCAGGTTAGTTGAAACTTGCTCTCTCGGGCACTTTAAAACTCTCTTTTGCAGCTCAAGCCTCAACTAAACCCCTGTGTAATGTAGACTCCTCACAGTAAGAAAGAACCATGCAATGCAGAGGAGTCACTAGCAATGCAATGCATTTAGATGTTTCCAAGATCAGTTAAGCATGCATTAAAGAACGTATAATGTCAGATGTGTGTAATCTATCTGGTGACTCAGAAAAATGAAAAGACTGTGTGATTCATGTTAGGATACACCTTTTTTGCTATATTTGAGTAAGTCAATCTCAGATCTTTTAAAACTGAAGTTCCCTGTGTTTGAATTGTGTAAAAGATAGTGGCAATGCATTTTTGAAGGAGCTGTTTACTGAAGTGGTTCAGGAGTTAAGCTGCTATTGTCAAATTTCTCTCCTGCCTCCTAGCTGATATTGTCATTCCATTTTCAAGGTCGCAGTAAAGGTAGTCAGTTATGATTCTCTTCAAAGAGTTTTGCCAGGAGATAAATAGCTGCCTGTGATCTTTTATAGGATATTAATAGGTGAGACACTTCTCCACCAGACAGCGAGTTGTCAATCAGAACCTGTCAATTTGAGTTGCAAAGAAGAGAATGATGTAGTGCCCTTCCATATTAATCATTGATTTGATGACTCTTCATGAAAGTTAGATCTTTGTGTCAGTACCATTTTGAAAAAAACCTCAACTAAACTTGAGTTGTTATCTCTTGAAAATAACATTTAAATTGGAGTCTTTTGATGCTCACTTTTAGCAATACAGGTACACATTTAGAATTATGCACTCTCTTTGTGACATCAGAGCAAGGCAGTTTGCTGGAAAAGTAAATTGTGCCTGCACCATGGTAAGTGTAAAGTAGGTTTTGTTTTTTTTTTTGGTAGTGTTTTCCCCTAGACTTTTTATGTTACTCCCAATTCAGTGAATTATGATTAAGGAAAAAATCAAAGATAATCCCATGCACTAAAAAATGTAAAAGAAAAGGGTTGTAAAAGAAAAAGGTTGTAAAAGAAAAATCACCTGCCTTGCAGAAATATTCTTTAATAAAAGGTCAGTGTTATATTAATATACATATGAAACATTTAGCTTATAAGTATACATAATTTTTTACTTGAATTGCTTGTATTTTTAGTCTTTTTAATTGACTCAGAAGTCTCATGTATATTCTTTGCTACAGTAATGAAAAGTGCTCACATATATGACCTCTCAAATAGCAACAAACACAACTTGGAGGAAAGTGTATCTTTTATAAAACATTGCATTTTCTTTTTTTTTTTTTAATATTTACTTTATAATACTATGATAATACAGGATATATACACAAACATTTGAAAGGAATTTACATAATTTTGTTTCCATTGTCCACATGAAAAATGTTCTTTTTATTCTGTCATTTTTTTCAAAAAAGAGAAACGTTTTATGAAGTCCCAGGCAGAAACACATTTATTGAGTAATCTGGATAAAATTTTCCCATTTTCAGTTTATGTATGACTGCTTATGCCAGTAAAAAAGAACGCTTTAACACAGTAACATGTGCAAAACCACATCCAACCAAGGATAGAAAAAATATGGATCATATATATACTAGAAGAAAACTACATGTTAAATATTGATATCATATGAATCCTTTTTATTAATTTTTTTTCAGGTTCTAAAGATTAGACTTTTTTTGTTAAAGAAACATTTTGAATTTGCATGTCTCCGTTGTTTCCTCTTTAAAAGGTAGATGAATTAACTGCATGAGGAAGCATGTAGTCTCTCTGTAATGTTGACATAAATCACAGGTATTATCCATACTGATTACCACAGAAAATACAGTAAATAAAACAAAAAATACTCTGAAATTAGCTGTGTGCTTTAAGATGGGATTCAGACAGGTTTTCTGGGTACTGCTTTGTGATTCAACTGATATTTACAATATGCATCATGTACTACAAATGCTCTTGGAGCATATAGCAGTGAATTTGGCTAGTACTTCACAATTTTAAGTAAAGTTCTATAAATAATGCATAAGAAGAAGTTCTTACTTGAGCTGTGCTTTCACAGCCTGCTGGAACTGATCATAAATATCGTGTTGACAGATCACATGAACAGCAAAATTTACAGTCAGTCTATTTATTGCACTCTTTCTTTTGTAGCATTTCAGGAAATGTACTGAAGACAATGGAGACTGTTCATTAGTCTGAGAATAAAAATATTTCTTTATGTTAGTATGCAATTTGAGATTTCTTATTTTTTTGGTACAACATAACTACAGTGTTATGTCCTGATCACATGCATACACAGAGAGAATTAAAAGGTAAGGGAAGATTTGTTCATATACCTCAGGCCAGGATAAAGAAGGAGGAAAAAAAGATTATTGGGAGTGGTCAACATGGACTCAACAGGGGGAAATCATGCCTTACCAAGCTGATAGTCTTCTATGGTGGCATGGCTGGCTGGTTCAATAAGGGGAGAGCAGTCAATGTTGCCTACCTTGACTTCAGCAAAGCTTCTGACAATGTCTCCCAAAACTTCCTTATAAGCAAGTTTAGGAATTGTGGGTTGGATGAGTAGGCAGTGAGGTGGGTTGAGAACTGGCTGAATGGAAGGGCTCAGAGGGTTGTGGTAAATGGCACAGAGCCTAGTTGGAGGCCTGTAGCTACCATTATGCCCCAGGGGTCAATACTTTGTCTAGTCTTATTCAACGTATTCCTCAATAACCTGGGTGAAGGGATAGAGTGCACCCTCAGCAAGTTTGCTGGTGATATAAAATTGGGAGGAGTGGTCAAAACAGCAGAAGTCTGTGTTTTCATTCAGCAAGATCTGGACATGTTGGAGCATTTGGTGGAGAGTAATCTTACGATATTCAACAAGGGCAAGTGTAGGGTCCTATACCTTGGGAGGAATAACCCCAGGCACCAGTACAGGATAAGGGTCAACCTGCTTAGAAGCAGCACTGTGAAGAAGGACCTGGGAGTCCTGGTAGACAGCAAGTTGAGTTTGAATCACCAGTGTGCTCTCATGGTCAAGAAGTCCAATGGTATCGTGGGGGACACTAAGAATAGCATGGACAGCAGGTTGAGGGAGGTTATCTTCCCTCTCTACTCTGCCCTGATGAGGTCACATCTGGAGTGCTGTGTCCAGTTCTGTGCTCCCGAGGTCAAGAAAGACAGGGAAGTAGTGGAGAAAGTCCAGCAGAGGGCTACATGGATGATCGGGGGACTGGAGCATCTCTTGTATGAAGAAAGGCTAAAAGAGCTGGGCCTATTTAGTCTGGAGAAGACTGAGAGGGGATCTCATCAGCGCTTATAAATATCTAAAGGGCAGGTGTCAAGAAAAGGGGGTTACACTTTTTCAATGGTGCTCAGCAACAGAACAAGGGACAAGGGGCACAAACTTGGAAGACGGGAAGTTCTGTCTCAACAAAAGCAAAAATTTCTTCACTGTGAGGGTGACAGAGAACTGGCACAGGCTACCCAGAGAGTTGTTGAGTCTCCTCTAGAAATTTTCAAAACCTGCAGGGACATAATCAAGTGCAGCCTCCTCTAGGTGATCCTGCTTGAGCAGGGAAGTTGGACTAGACAGTTTCCAGAGGTGCCTTCCAATCCCTGCCATTCTGTGATTCTGTGAGGAAAAGTACTAATATACTTGGTTTAACGTAGTCAAAGATATTATCTTATGTTTTACACTGGTCTTCATTTTAGTCTAGTTGATCAGCTTCCATATGGCCTCGTGAGGAAAATAATTATGCTTCAATATATATGAAGTTACAAAGGTTTTGGGTTGTTTGGGGGTTTTTTTTGTTTGCTTTTTTTTTTAACGGCAATTATATTTGGTCTTTTAAATATGTACTTCTAAAGTCAAAGTACTTGTAGCCAGAAACTTCTAGGTTCTTGGGTTTAAACAAGTCCTCTTTCAATATATATGGCAAACAGTAATTTGATTTTGTTGTTTATTTTTGCTTTCAATCGAGTACACAGTTAAAAATGACTTTTTTTTAAGCTCTACTGTAGGAAGATTACTTTGTAGAAAATATATTAAGGGTTTGTGCTTTTGTTTTGTTTTATTTTTTTTCCAGGAACACCGATGCACCATTTCTTCTCGTCCTGTCTTATCTTCACGTTCATACTGCTCTATATGCTTCAAAAGCTTTCAGAGGAAAAAGCAAGCATGGTTTATATGGGGATGCAGTGGAGGAAATGGACTGGAGTGTAGGTATGTTACATGTGCTTCTCGTATCAATGGAGGCCATTCATGGAAGACTTAGATTCATGTACACAAAATGCAGACCTTGGAAACTTGGTTGTCCATAGTCTATCTGACATGCTTATTTTTTACATTTAGAGGAACAAACCAGTAATTTAAAAGGAACAATAATCTGTCCTCTTGTAATATCTGCTGTATGATAAAATTCATTCTGTACTACAAATGTCTGCTTTCATCTTTCACTATGAAGGTAGTCTATACAGTATGGACATAGCAGAGATATCTTAACAGGGAACATTTGAAGCAGAGTAGTTGAATTCAATCCCATGAGCTTCTGGGTGCCATCTGGCCTCTGCAGGTTATCCTAATAAAACCATATATTAACTCAAAAAGTGATCACATGATATTGATATATAAATATTTTCAAATAAAGTGGTTATAATATGTACTATTAGTAAAAGTAATATCCTAACTATTTTAGTAAGTTCTCTGAATTAGTGAAATCACTCAGGTGAGGTCCAATTTTGTTTATGAAGCATAGTCAAAAACCAATTTGCCCTTCACAGCTTTCCATTCTCTCTGAGGTCAGAGAGCAGTTCACCATCTGACATGGTGGTACTAGACAGACAGATGGACTTGATGATCTCAGTGGTCTTTTTGAACCTTAAAGATCCTGTGATTCTGTGATCATTACATCTGTCAACATGATTCCCTTGCCTCCACATCTATTGAAATGACCTCTGATTCCAGATATAATCACCCGTGAAACCAGCAAACAGGTCATATTTGAAAAGTATCATATCGGAAAGCAGCAGCATCAGGAGCTAAAGATGAGCTTACGTTCCTCCTTCCCATATATCCCCAGTCGATTCTGTTCCCTGTACAGCTCAATGCAAATTGGCTTTCTTCAAGAAAATGTTACTTCCTTATTAAGTTTCTATAAACAGACATTCAGCTTTGCTGCATACATATTTTTAAACTATTTTTAAACTCTGAAGTGAAACATAATGTATATTTCATTGCATATTTTGCATCAAGAGGTCTCATGAAGAAGCTGGGGGGGAGGGGCAGGGGAAGGCATCGCAGCACATTTAGCCATTTGTAATGAATGTATTTAGTGCAATATTTGTCAATGGTTTTCAATGGGGAAGGTAACTGGATTAAACAGAAACAAACCCTCTTTTGTAAATCAGGTTTTGTAACAAGAGAGTGACTTTCATTCCATGTGTATTACACCCTGAATCTTTTATCCATTTTGTCAATGGCCACCAGCATTTGGTCAATCAAGTGCTTGCATTAGATGAAAGTATGTATGTCTTGTCCTTTCTGTTTGCATCCACATTGTAGCAAGCTACTGAACATTAGCTGGTCTTATTGTCTGTGTTTGATTTTTATGATTTCTTTTTCTGTTCCATGATATTTAGGTTATTCCAGCCTCACTGGTCATTTGCTGTTGCCATTCGGTTTTGCTGTCTCCTTCAAGAGATAAGGTTTAAACCTGGCTTCAGGGTTTGAACAGCGAGTTGGAAACCAAAGCACGTGCTGATTCAGGCTACTTAATGGCATAGAGGTAGTAACAGATTGAAAACAACTCTCTTCCAGAGTAACCACAGGATCGTAGGAACTATCTCAAACAAATGAAGCAGTAGGACAGAAGCCTATCATTGGATATGTCAGAGATGTAAGTTCAGTGGTGAGAACATAGGAATTTTGAGCAAATTCAAAGAAGAGATACATGAGTCTCCTCAAATATTTTATTGTACAATCCATTGCAGGAAGATCAGGGGAAGCAGAGAAAGCTCAATCAATCAGGAAATAGTTCCTCATCTGTCATAAACCAGTATACAAGCATCAAATTTTCTTTAACTTGGTGGTCTGGTTGTGTCATTTCACTTATGTCTTGTAAGACCCATCTGCTGATTGCGTATTTGTTCTGGGAGGTAGAAGGTATGTTTAGTTCCTCTGTTACTTTCTCCATTATTAGCATAATGAAAAAAAAAAAAAAAAATTATGGCTGATATTTCCAAAGTAGTCTGAAGGAATAATATAGGGTTGTTCCTTTGGGGTTTTTTGTTGGCTTATTTTTGGGGGGGGTTGTTTGGTTGGTTGTTTTGGGGGTTTTTGTTTGGTTTGTTGGGGTTTTTTTTGTTTGTTTTTTGCTTTTTTTAATTGAAGGAAGTACTTATTTCCATTAAACTCCACTGAAAATTACAGCCTTAATGCATCAGCTATGTCAGACAAGATAGATTCATTCACTGTTCTGCTGATGTCAATAACCAATATATTCTTGGAATACTTCTGGAGATGTTACAGTAGAAAAGTCAAACAAAATTGTCTGGAAAATCTAAAAAAGTGAAAACTAAGTTTTCCACAAAGGGAGGTTTTGTCATTGACTAGACAGAGATTAGTATTTATACACAGTTAAATACAACTTGCAAAAGCAGTAAGAACAAAATAGCACAGATATAACAATATGCTGCAAAACCTCCTAATTAAAGACAACATAAGCATAGGAATTAAAAATGAGTGAATGGAAAATGGAATAGTACAACATCAGAAATATTTGGCATCTGGTAGGAAAACAAACACCAACTTCAAGCCTAAAAGACCCTTGCAATGTGTTATTTCCTGAGTGGGAAATATTCTGGAAAACCCTTGTGGATTATATCCCACCAAAAAAAAAACCAAAACAAAACAAAAACCACCAAACAAAAAACAGAATAGAAGTTAGAAGTTAAAATACAAGTTTGTACTTTGAGGTACCAGTGGTGAAAAAGTTATATCCAGATTGCACCAAGAAATGGGAAAAAAATATTGTTCCTGATTTGAGAGACAGCCTTCCTAGTAAAGGGAGCAATTCTCCATTTTCATTTGTTTATTTATTAGGAATCAATTACCTAATTGGACAATAATTAGATTACATGGCAATCTCATGTTAGGAGGAGAAAATTGTGTAAGACACGTTAATAAAATGCTTCTTTGAATAATTCATGTTTGTGACTTGTTAAAACAATACTGAAAAATATTATTACCTTCCACGTCAAAATATAAAAAAAGTTTAGGGACCATTTATGGCTACTGCTTTGGCATGCTGATGTGTGTGTAACAGAATTCAGTGTTTAAAGCATTCACAGTTATGTCACTGCATGTGACGTGCCTTAGAGAGTTATTCTCTGGCTGATAATATTAATTTTCTTTCAATGTAGGCTAAGCATCTCATTTATGCTATTAATTATAATTCATATGAGAGCAGATGAAATAATCTTACAGTCTAAAATGGAAAAAAGAAATTATGAGTGAACGAATGCACTATTATTCTTTTCTTCCTTCCTTCCTACCTCCCTTCTTCCCTTCCTTCATTCTTCAATTTCTGATTGACTATAGGAAAAGAAATGGACATATTCAGAAATTTCAATGTAAATTGCATTACATTCCTCCAAAACTGTTCACTGCAAAGAGTTTTGGAGCCCCCTGTAGATTTGCATGCAAGCTGTGTGAGACACGCTAATTCGAAACCACTTTTGCAAATGGCTGTTTATTGTTCTGTTAACGGTAGCAAAACTACAAATCAGTTCTTAATCCTTTGTGGAACAATCATAACTGAATGGCTTAAGTGTTAAGAAAGTGTGAGAAATTGCAGTTTGGCACAAGTTAGGTAACTGTAGTGTGAGAGCCTTGACTGGGTATTTTATTATGTGATTGCCCTGCAAGCTGAAAACAACTCTCTCTCTGCCATGATCTCTTGACCTGTCTTAGAATCAAGTTATTCCAAGAAAATATTACCTTCATCTGATGTTAGTCAATTAGAAGAAAAGGAGAGGAAATAGATCCCAATGCATCTTACATGTAATTTGAGTTTGAAGTATCTTTAAAGTTTTGGTAGAGTTATGTATAGAGTAGCTCTGTATATCCCCAGTACAAAAGGGATATGGAGCTGCTGGACAGTGTCCAGAAAAGGGTCATGAAGATGATTAAGGGACTCGAGCATCTATCTTGTGAGGAAAGGCTGAGACAGCTGAGACTGGAGCTCTGTTCAGCCTGGAGAAGAAAAGGCTGAGGATCTTATTAATGTATATAAGTATCTGAATGGAGGGTGTAAAGAGGAAGGGCCCAGGATTTTCTCATTGGTGCCCAGTGACAAGAAGCAGTGGGTACAAACTGAACCACCAGAGACTCCTTCTGAACATGAGGAAAATCTTTTTTACTCTGAGGGTGACTAAGCACTGGCACAGGTTGTGCAGAGAGTTGGTGAGCCTCCCTTCTTGGAGATATTTAGAAGCCATCTGAACATGGTCCCAGGGTTCAAGTGGCCCTGCTTTAGCATGAGGGGGTTAGACAAGGTGACCTCCAGAGGTGCCTTCCAACCTGAACTATTCTGCGATCCTGCAAGACATTGAAGAAAAGAAAAAAAAGCTGTTCACTAATGTCAGTTCATATTTTGAACCAGAATCAGATGCAGTGTTTAAAAGTCAGTCTAGAGGAACCAATGAACTCTTCAGTAAAGCAAACAGAAGCAAGATACACTCATGATACTCTGCTACTCCTCTCCTCTCTCATGAGATCTCACCTGGGTGCTGCAGCCAGCTGTGGGCTTCCCAGCACAAGACAGACAATGGACCTATTAGAGCAGGTCCAGAGGAGGGCCACAAAAATGAGTTATCCTTAATTACCTTTTTCCAGAAAAAAAAAAAAAAATCTTGTATGCAAATATAAGCCTAAATGATTATGGCTTTTCAGCTGATGTCATCCTTTGTAACAGTGCAATGTTGATTTAAAAAATAAGCAAAGCAGAATGATTACATTCTGATATTGGCCACATTATCAGAAATGGCAGAAAATCAGTCTCAGTTAATTTTATCCAGCCATTATGAATGTGACGTAAACTTAACTGAGCCTGAAAACTTGAAAGATGGAACTAACAATTTGGAGAGTGATGCCTGATGCTGATGGTGCATTCCTTGACCTCGCTTTCCTGAATTTATGCTGGTCTAGACCTTAAGTCTAGAAAGTTTATTTTTAAGCTGGTTTTGTTGTCATGAAAGATGTTCAGCATCTCTGAAGAAGGAGCTATTCAAGTCAATACAGGTACTCTGTGTCAGGAAAAGCATTGTCCCACCCTGTTCTGCCATCCTGCTCTTACCTTAACATTAAGAGACTGTTTCTTCCGCTAAGACGGTGGTTAAGCTCTTGAAACACATTCCCTCTTTAGGTCAGATCTGGGAAGATTGTCAATCAGGGCACAGATTAAAGACATTTGTGGATCTGCCTTTTATGATATGGATGCTTTCCAGTTACGGTCTGGGCTAAAACCCAAACTCATTTCATATGTCACTAAGCAGCAATGACTTTCAGTCACTACTGAACAGGACTGAATTTAAGAGGTGACTAAGTGATGAAAGCCTCCCATTTCCACTATGATAAGCCTCTAGAGCTACCTAATCCTCCTTAAGTACAGTTTCCTTTTTCTATATTACATCTTTGCACACAGCAAAGCTCCCTCTTAGAACATTATTTACAAGATTACAGAGCACATCTCATGCAACCATTCCTATAGCGGCTTTTAATCAGTCTAAGTTCTAATCATTAGTACGTTTAAGTAATGTCTTAGTGATGTGCACTCCATGATGGAAGACTTCAGTGTAATGCAGCTTGTGTTAGTAGTGCTGTGTCGCTCCAAATTTGCTGCCAGCTGCTGCACAGATTTCATTTGCACTAGATATCGCAGAAGTTCAATTGTCAGCACAAGATGTGTTAGTGCATTGTGAATTTTACTTTGCAAAAATGTAATCATGCGACATTCACAATTTTAAAGGCTCTCTATTAGTTATGAACCTCTGAAAAACTGGTCTAATTCAAAAACAGTGAAATGACATTCAACATTGTGACAAAAATGCTCTAATAAGTGAAAAAAAAACACCCAACAATTGCTCAAGACAAGCTAGCTTCCATTAGTAGGAGAAAGGTCAAACCTTGTTTTAGATAAACTAATAAGATAATCCTGATGGCTCTTCAAGAAATGAGGATAGGAAGGTCTGTAGTTAAATATACTACCAACATTTTGTCTAACCTTTGGCCCTAAAGTTTAGTTTCACATATAAAGGTTATGGTTGGATTTTGCTTTAGTTGAGGTGGTTGGGGTAGGTCATTATCAGTGATAATAATAATACTATAATAAATCATAAAGGTTTAGACCAAAATTGACCTGCAGGAATATGCTGCTTTCTGTGTATACTTGCAAGAGGAAACTGAATTGGGCTAATTTGGACAAATTGTAGATAATCTCCAAAATAAAGACTGGCAAAGCGTTTAAAGGAAGCTACTAAAGATTTTGCCAGTGGAGTGCCTCTGCATAGAAACCTTTTTAGCACAGATACTGTAAAGCTGATAAGAGGAATTGCATTTGCCCTGCCCCAAAGAAACTCTACAGAAATTAAGTCATTCAGACACCCAGAGCAAGGGATCAGGATGGTAGAGAGACATGATTTACAACTCCTTTTTCTCACTTGGGTGAAAGTGTCCCTTTCAGCATTGACTTATGAACGTGATTTTCCCATCCTTTTCCTTCAACGCTTGGACACCGAAAGCAATATCCATCTAGGTATTTATAGAGCTTGTAATCATGGTTTTAATAAAGGATGGAACTGAGCTAGTAGGTGAAGGATATTGCTGGCAGAAGTTACATCTCTATAAAAGAAACCTAAACATGAAAAACAGGAGCAGAGAAACTAAATATGTTAAGGATTTTTAATCTGGGCATTTAAACTTTCCAACCCACATCCCTTCCTCATACCTTCAGATAGTTTTGTAGTGGATTATCCAGTACCTTAATATTACTCATACAGCCTGTGAATAATTATACATTCATACAAATACACAGAAGGCACAAGTGAACCTTGTAAGTCTTTGAAGTCAACTACTTAAAGATAGGAAAAATCAATTGTCCTATGCTTGTGTCTTACAGTGCAGTTTTTAAGCATATGTTTACATGCCATTTCTTTTCCCATTGGAACTCCGTCTCCTCATCACAGACTGCCTTCTTAATGAGCAGCTACTCTTTAATACACCTTTTACAGCAGGTGTATTCCTCACTGTTAAATATGAAATCTCATGTTTTATTTAACATACTCTATTGAAGTTCTGTTTTGAAGACAGATTTCTGTGACATCTCATCTTTTCTGTGGCAATACTTCACAGAGTATATAACAGACTCGCATATAAGCATTTTCACAAAGTTATTGTGAGATAAGGGGATCTCAATATTTTCCACAGAAGAAAAACTAAGGCAAGAGATGAAGTTCATATTTACCTACTGAGGTATAGCTTTGCTGCTACTCACTAATCCTTCTCTGAAACCATCGTAAAGCATTAGGACTTTAATTCAGCTGATGGGAATGGGACATAGGTGAAAACTAGACACATCCTTCCAGGTCTTGATCCATGTTGGGGGTGGAAAGTGGTTAGAATGTGCACCTGGACTCAGGAACTCAGGTTTTCTTCTAGTTTTGGGGATTAAGTGGCATTTTTTAAAGGATAATTGAATACCTTCACCAACATTAGAACTATAATGATACAAACACTTTCTGAGATGACTGAGGAAATGTCTTCCAGCCCTTTACCATTTATTCAAAGCTGGCTGCATTTCAATTTAACTGTAGAAAAAAACCTGAAGCTGACCACGTGGATTTCGGTTTCAGTGATAATACTGAGAATCCCAGTGGTTCTTTTAAAATCATCCCTGCTGTTTCTTGGAGAGACATGAAACTTTTTCATGCTTCTTTTGAAAAATATGTTAATTATTTTGAGACCATAATGTCAGAAAAGAGGGGAACTAATTCTCAGTGAAAACAATAGCAATAAAATAAAGCTTATGACAATATTGATTCTGTGTTGTAGTAAACCATTGTTCATTGTCAGGCTGCTTCACGTTAGTGAATTGCCGTGTAGAAATTTCACTGTTGAATTCCAGGTACTAATAAGCTCTTATTGATGAAGTTGGTAGAACTGCCTTCTTATTGATGATGCCTGGTTGTTTTGGTTTGTTTGGTTTTTTTCCTCAACAGTATGTCTGACTGCTAAAACAACCACACTATATAATAGGCAGGCTGGTAATACCAGCAAACATCATTATTCTTCTAGAAACCAGTTGTGTATTTTGCATTACAGAAACCTTTTTATTGCACTAGCAGATAAGTAATGACATTTTTAAGGTTAGGGAAAGCTCTAGAGTAATGATATTGGGATTGGTGAAAGGTGGGCTGATGAAGTTGTAACTTTGCTGTGCTCTGTTTTTTCCCTCTCTAAGTGATTGTAAAATGAGATGTTTATGTTTCATTTTAGGGTGCTGTTTAAGAAAAACTGATATTGAATCCTTATTATGCTTTCCTACCTGTTATTTTTTAATACTCATGTTTTGGTTTGGTTTGGTTTATGGGGTTTTTTTTCATATTTCATTTTAAATGTTTGGGGTTTTTTTCCTTCTTTCTGTTGGCTTAGTTTTTTGTACTTTGTAGACATGTGTGGTGGTTTGACCCTGGCTGGAGGCCAGACACCTACCAAAGTCACTCTGTCACTCCCCTTTTCAGCTGGACAGAGGAGAAAATATATATTGAGGGGCTTAGGAGTAGAGATAAGGACAGGGAGAGATCATCCCACAACCAGCGTCATAGGCAAAACAGACTCAACACAGAATAAAGGAAAGAAACTCTCTAATTTATTACACTGCACTGCACACACAGTGACACCAGAGTCGGGTAATGAGAAGCGTGATCAGACCTTAAAGTACCTCCCCCACACCCCTCCCTTCTCAGCAGACTTCACTTTAGTCATGATTTCTCTGTCCCCCCCAGCTGTGGCACGGGGAGGTGTAGGGACTGGGGAAATGGGGGTTTTGGCAAGTTCATCACGAGTTGTTTTCCTTCTTGGTGGCGGGTGGGGGACATTAATCACACCCTTCCCCTGCTGCACCATGGGGTCCCACCCACAGGAGACAGTCCTTCATGAACTTCTCCAATGTGAGTCCCACGGTCCTTCAGCTCTTCACCAGCTGCCCCAGCATGGGTCACTTCTATGGGGTGCAGTCATAAAATCATAGAATGTCTCTCAGGCTCACACTGCTCCAGCCTGGTCCTCCAGAGAGTAACATGCTGTCTCCCCACCCCCCTATCCCCAGAAAACCTGCTCAGGCATGGATGTCTCTCTCTCACTCATTTCTGTGTCTCTGTCTCTCTCCACGGACTGTAAGTGCTGGCAGAGGCTTGCTCCAACACGGGTCACAGCATCTTCTGTATGTCTCCACCTGCTCCAGTGTGGGGGCGTCTCCACGGGCTGCAGGTGGGGTCTTGGCCTTTTCCATGGGCTGTGGGGGGACAGCCTGCTTCACCATGGTCTCCATGGGCTGTAGGGGAATCTCTCTCTCCAGCTCCTGGAGTGCCTCATTCCACCCCTCCTTCACTAGCCCTGGTGCCTACTAAGTTTACTTACATCTTCTCACTCCCTTCTCTGGTGGGAAAAAGCGGCTGTTTGTGGGGTTTTTTTGCTAAATGTTATTCCCAGAGGCGCTGTGACCATCATTGATGGGCTCAGCCTTGGTTAACAATGACTCTGGCCTTGAGCCAGCTGGTGTTTGCTCTGTCGGGCCTGCAGAGGGCTTCAGCCTGGTTCTTGCAGAAGCCAACCCTGCATTGCATGCCACCCCCTCCTCCACCAGAACCCCACCACACAAAACTACAACAAATTTATCTTTTTAAATTATTCCCTCTTCCTACTCACCAGTGGAAACTTCCTCCTGAAGACCACGTTATATTAACCCTGAGAACATCCAACAATTTTTTTGTTACTGTAGTAAGCTCAATATCCAAAGGAACACCTGACCCCTAAGAGCTGAGTTGCTTGCCTGAGATGATGAAAGAGTCTCTAGGATAGTCAAATCCCTACTTTAGGTCAGTGTGAAGTTATACATCATACTGAAACTTTCAGAATAATTTAATAACATGCTTTGTCAACAAGTATAAAAGAGCCATTGTCATTAACTTTTTTCAGATTACTTTTTTTTTTTTTTAAATTCTGTAATTCCTTATCTCTGAAGTTTGTAAATCCAAAGTTAGAATTACTTTTGTCAGCTAAGGAACTCTGATTCAATTTCTTGCTGACAAGTTGTGTCTATAAGAATGCTTTAATGAATATATTAAAAAGTTTGCTATGGATGTTAAATAGACAATAGAATTTTTATAAAACAGAAACAAGGGATTAAAAAATAATATACACTATCTTGAGAATATCAGAACCTTTGATAACTGAAGTGTGAAAACAGCACAGTTCTGTTTGTAAAACTCTTACTATACATAATCAAGCTACTTCAGTGGCAGCCAGGAAATGGATTTTACCAAAGTATCTGTGGTAGGTCTGTTAGCATCTCTGAAGATGAGGCATCCTTCCCTTTTGGCGGATTCTTTTATTTCCCTAAATGTTAAAAGAGATCTTGGCTCACCCAGTGGTATACATATAAGAATATGGTTATGATGCAGTGCTCCAAAAACAAAGCCTTAGCACTAGGTTCCGCTCTCCCATATTGATATGAACAGTTCCATTGAACTAAGTAGTCAGGATAACTTTAATATATTTCCATATGTGCAGTGCTTATATATTCCTTTATATAAATGTGTGGCTTCCTGATGTGAAAGAGGTGCACTTACATTTAGGTGTCGAATCTGGCCTCCTTTCCTTGTAAGCTACTCATATACCACAAGCAGATAGTTTATTCATTTTTCTTTTTTTTTTTTTTCTTTTTCTTTGCATTTACTCTTTGC
Source organism: Zapornia atra (assembly GCA_013400835.1). Classification (NCBI taxonomy): domain Eukaryota; kingdom Metazoa; phylum Chordata; class Aves; order Gruiformes; family Rallidae; genus Zapornia; species Zapornia atra. The sequence continues at coordinate 28,323 of VZTU01026250.1, forward strand.
CAGTTCTTCCCAATGGATTGTCACAGAAGATCACACTTCCACTTTTCCTTCCACTTGGCTGCTTTTCTTTACTTGGCATCTCCTACAATGATCAGTCCCTATTGATAATAGCATATCAGAACATCATTATTCAAGCAGTTCTGGAAAGACTAGGTTTTAAGCAGGAGGAACAAAAGTGTCATACAAATGAGATTAAAAGGGTGGTATAATTTTGGCACACCTTGATATTACACCACCCTTTGGAAGGGTTCTCTTTTAAATTAGCTAACAGAAAATGTGTATTTAATTTAACCTTTCTTTTGATATATAAACATTTCTGTTTTATGCAGCTCCTATAGTAGTTGCTCTTCCCTAGGATTTGGAAAAGGCATTTTCCCAAATTCAAAGAGAATGCAATTAAATTCGGTAATAGAAGTGTATATGTATTTTCAAAGTTTAGCCATAACATCAGAAGGGTAGTAAACAATTCATCCACCTTTCTAATATGTGCAAGACAGTGCTAATTATGTGGCTAGCAATAGCTGTCAAAGCAGAGATGGAAAGGAGAGGTGACTGCCACTCACTTGCAGGCAGGGAGCAACACCACAGAAGTCTCATGGTTTTGCTCCAGCCAAGAGCCGAGCACCACGCAGCCGCTCTCTAAGTCAGTGTGTGTGGGGAACTGGAGGGGGAGAGGGAGGAAAGGGAGGAGGGGGAAAAGAGCCTCAAAAAAACCCCAAACCTTGCGGGTTAGGATAAGGACACTTTACTGGGACTTCAGAGAAAGAGAGATACAGCAATAAATAGGACTTTATAGCAAAATATACAAAACTTGTGATACACAATGCAGTTTCCTGGAGCTGTGCACTTCCCCTTCACCAGCCTCTCTTTATGCCGAGCATGACATAATTGGCATGGAATACCCTCTTTGGCCAGTTTGGGTCACCTGCCCTGGCTGTGTCCCCTCCCAGCTTTCTGGGCACCTCCTGCCTTCTATTTAGCAGGGCAACTAAAACATCAGTGTGTTGTCAGCACTGCTCCCATCCTAACTCCCAAACACGGCATTCCACCAGCTGCTAAAATGAAAATTAACTCTTCCCTAGGACAAACCAGGACAAAGTGTCAAATGCTCATTAGCAGGAAAGTAAACAGAAAACCAAGGCCAAAGGTAAGGATGATGTCTGTGCCCCTGAAAGTGGGCTCAAGTGTCAAATCTGTCCCGTGAAGTCCTGATTGGGACTAAAGTTTCCCACAATCTAAAAAGATGTGTTTCAGGACAGAGTGAAACATAATGTATGTTCTTTTGTAAGAACCACAGCACATCATACAGAACAAACTTTGAACATCTTAGCATAGTGTTAAGGGTAAAGTTCTGCCATAATGGCTTCTTTAGGCATATTAGTTTAATAGGACACAAAATTGAGAGGTGCCCTTAAAAGAATCCCTGAAAAAATTATATGGGACATATCCTAAGTGTTCTTGCCAATTTGGAGCTGAAGTAGTCAAGCCTTATATTGCAAATTTCTCAATCCATCCACAATTCAACTTTTGTGTGGTTCTGCTGTAGTTCATCAACCCTCAGGTGCTGCTCATAAAATGTAGATGGCCAAGCTAAAGAGAGCTTTGAGGACTTTCTTGGCAAAAAGTACTAGAGAATAACATAACATTTTTTCTCTCAGAATGTAAACTGATTTTCTGATGTGTCATTTAATTACTTTGCTTGTTCCATATTTAAGTTTAGGAAAATGCAGCAAGAGTAGAAAATAATTGTTTTAAATAGGAGACACTGCTATAATAAATACACTATCAGGAAACATAAGCAAATGTTCTATCCTACTGTTGTCTTATTTAATTCATGAATCTTGATAATGATTCAGTCAATTGCTGAGTATAGCTAGTCATGCTTTTCCAGTGCCTTTGAAAGCAGAAATCTATTTGCTGTTGTGAACTTCTTTCTCTCTGTATGTGATACTGAAACACCAGCATTTTATGGAACTGTTCATGTGAAGTGATTTCAAACCTTCCCTGTTCAAGGATGTCTATTTAGATGCCACATCCATAGATTTGATGTTATAGGTTCAGAAAGATCTAGCCCTTTAAATAGAATGCATTAATATGTAGGGACTGAGTCTATACCTGTCTCCCTAACCACTGGAACAGTGTTATTCTCTTAAGTAAGAAGCGTGCTGACTAGTACTTTTCAATGTTTTTTGCCATCTGTGCTTTGGGGAGTTTATGTTGGCAATAACCCATCTCTTCCACACCTACTATCTATATCTATTTTCCTTTTATCTATGTTAATATTTGAGGTGATCTATGGTGTTGCTATGTGAATGACCCTTTCTCATCTCAAATTTAGCCTTCAGATTTATTCTAAAAACACATCTTACTGTGATCCGTGTATGCAAAGCAGAGCCCTCCAGAAATCTGTCTTGCCCTCAACAAGAAAGTCTCATAACTACTTTTTTGTAACTTTCCATTACGAATCAAATGACCCATAGCATTCATATCGTTGAACCTTAGAAAACTCAGAATACTATTTTTGTGATTTCACATGTCACATATTTGCTTTATTCTTGAGTAAAAATCAGGTAAAGAAAAGTCGAAGAAATGGACCTGGTGATCTCAGGGCCCTGACATGATCTCATGGCCCCACTATATCTTGGGGGCATTAAAATACATCTTAGCCTATGCAAAACCCTCAAGTATTTCATAATTGATTTAAGAGAAAAGTAGCATATTTCCCTTTCCAGGCCTCAGACCAGAACAAAGTAGACATCCGCTGTCCTAATGAATACTACTCTGAAACACCAAGAAAAGCTCTTTCCAAATAGGTTGCGAATATTTTTTTCAAGAGGACTTAGATGAATTAAGGAATCAAAGCCCCATTTCATAAGCTAGTAAGTAATCTCCTGAGCTAGTCATCTATGATCAATGAGGATGACCTGAAAAATTATTTGCCTTTCCTTCAGAAAGGTTTCTCTAGAGTTTAAAATGAGCATAGATACTGTCATCTTGAAAACACATGCACACATAGAAAAAAGAATGGGGGTGGGGGAAGGGAGTGGGAAGGAAAGTTGCAGAATATGTTGTGAAAAAAGCTGAATCATAAAGAAAGTTTTGCAGCCTTCAATTTATTTGTTAGTTTTTTTCCTGAGTTCGGAGTGTCATCTAGAGAAGAAAGATTGGGGCTTACGTTCATTAGTGGAAAATTCCCTTGAGGGCAATTTTCACAGTCAGCCTTGCTTTCTTACTGGTATTAACAGTGTTTATACAGAGATTCATTCACAGCTAGCATGAGTTGAAGATGCTGATTGCACAGCAGGCTTCAAGTAAGCCACTGAGTTTCCCAAAGGCAATTAGAGAAGGAAGTGAATGAGCAAGTGTACATGGTAATGGGCATGTCAAGGGGGTAAAAAAAGGCATCTTCTGTTTTGGAGGTGAGTTAATGCACAGCAACTTTCATGTAAGGTTAGGTTTGAATAATTAAAATCAGAAAGCTGAGAAATAATTAAGATTTCATAAGGAACATTAATTAAATCTTGCTAAAACTCCTCAACCTGATGGCATATAATTTATATTAAATGTTTAAAATCTGCTCTTAAATTCAGTAAAGATGAAAAAGTTTGGCTCTTGAAAGACAAGAAATACTTAGGGTCTCCTGTCAACCAATTTTATCACACTTCACACTTTATTAAAAGTTATAAAAATGGAACAAACATACTGATGAATATTTTGAAATTTTCAGAAGAGTGCAGGGGATTAAAATATGGGGTTAAATTACTTGCCCTGTTTTTAAACTCTTCATAATTTTGTTATGTTTTAATCTGGCAAAATGTTGGCATTACGCATTTGGATCTAAGAGCATATACATATTCAGTTTAAAACTGAGTCTGATGTTAATAAATGTTTAAACCTTTGAAGATGTACAGAAGAGTTTCTTTTATCACTCCACAATTATTGGATCAGTCACCAATCAGAATATATTGGAATGATCAAATAGCTGAAGTCCTAAATTCACCTGGCAGTCTAATTCAATAATATCCTTTGGTTGTTATTGTTTCCCTAGGCCCTACCTAAAGTAATCCCTTCCAAAATTTAAAAGAAAACATTGGAGACTTCAAAGTGGGGAACTAGACAGTGTCTTTTGAATTGTGCATCTTAGATTTATGTGTGAAATGGCAGCTTATTCTCAGATGTGTGCAGAAAGAAGATGTAAATTTTCCCAAAAAGTTAGCACAGCTGTCATGTAAAATGCAAATGCAATGGACCCTCCTAAAATTGCATGACCATCTCTCATATTTTAGCATTTTAAGCAGGCTAAAAATTAAGATTTACATTAGAAATACCTAGTCTTATGTTAGCAGATGTGAGGACTAAAAGTGAATTTCAAGCAATGCATTTATTATCTAATTTAAATACTAATAAGGAGATAGCCACAGAATAGTTATATTTTTGACCTTTAATGATATGTCATTAGTTTTATAGTACTGATGTAAATATGAAAACCCACATTGTCTATAGTTACAGGTCTTCACAACTTTTACAGCCACATCTTAACTCTGTGCTTTATTACACACATGTATTTGTGTCTGTCTAAAGTATCATTCCAACTATCATGTTTACAAAATGGTTTGAACCGTTTGTTAGAAAAGTAATAGGCATGGTACTCATCTCTAGGAAAAACTTACCTTATGTATAAGTATAGCAAAGATTTAAATGATTTATTCACGGCTGCTGAGCAGTACATACCTAGCTTGTTATGTGCTATGCTGAAAATTTATCCTGAGGGTTTGAAAGGCACATTACACTTACAAGAATGTATAAACAGTCACAAGCCAATTACAAGTTGACAATTACATGGCAATTAAAATACAAACAGAAAGCAAATTCATACTGATAGCTGACCCCACGCTGAAGTTACCACAGTTTTGGTTTTGTTTTTTAAAGACTGCCTTCCTCTGAGCCTTTACAGCAATCTTACTTGTCTCACCCTGAGTCTAGGAGAATCCAACAGAAAAGTGTTTGATGTTCTGCAGACTATTTGGACATAACAACTACTGATTTGAGTGGCAATTGTGGGTAGCTAAATCTGGGGCAATTGCTTCACCATATCTCATTGTGAAAAGAATTCAGAATTTTGGGGGCAATATTCATTCACCTTGAAAGAGGTGAGCTATACATATGAAAATGCTTCTTTTGCTTCATTCATTTAAAAAAAGTTTACAGTAACTGTGTCTGATGTAGATGTGTATGCATACTGTATGTAAATCTCGCCCTCTATGTATCCACAATATGTACAGATTGTGCTAGTATCAGAGTTTCAGTGTAGGAGTCATCAATACTACCATGTTTTGAACTGCTAGCAGTGGCAGGTCTGAACTGTATTCCAAGCCAGAGAGAGGCTGTCAGCACATCAGCAGAGATAGGCAATCACCTTCAGAGCAGCTCTGCTGTGGTGCTGTAGACCAAACGCCCATCAGTAGTGCAAGCACCTCAGGTGCATTCCTGGAGTCCATCCTCGAGTTTAGATTAATTTGAAAGGAATCCAGGTCATTAACTCCAAGAAGGCTTTGCTACGCTAACAGAAATATATTAATTGTCCATAATTGGATTTACTGTAAATGTGCACTCCTGATCTGAATTAAAACACTAATATGGATGTGCTTTTTCAGAACCAGTTGCTACTTGTTTGGCAAAATGTCCTATTGACTTTGAAGACCCCCCTAAGCTTTCAAAGCAGGAATACAGCACATTTGAGACTCCAGCTTTGTTCTTTGGAGAAGACTTCATTACAGAGCCTGTTTCCATAGTATAACTTTAAAAATAATGGCAGCACAGTAGGAATGATTTGAGACTCCAGTGAATCTACCTTCCACTTCCTTCCTGCAGAATTATTAAATAGTTTGTAATTAGTTATGAATTTCTTTTCTGTTCTATCCAAACAGTTATGTGAACCAGCATTCACTCTCACCTTTGAGGTCTCTATGCTAATGCTATCTCTATGTGGAATCAGTAGTCTTTTTCTCTGGATGTTTTGCTGACTGGCTAGATAATGTGCCGTAACATCAACCTATTGCTTTACTTCAGAATTTCCACTTTCCAGTGGTTGCGCTCTAGCTCTGAATGTTAAACAAGTTGCATACAGAGTTTATGTACTGTTCACCATATGTGCAGCCACTACTTCTGTTGCTGTCAATGGTTTTATTATTTTCCATCTTTACCTCAAGTGTTGTGCTCAATGACTAGGTCTGAAAGTGATAATTACTTCCCCACTGCAGAGACAAACTGATTTACATATTTATCAAGGGGAAACTGGATGGCTATGAGCATATCACAGAAATATTTGCATATTTATAACTTGAAAAGTACAAAAGCTAAGATTAAGATAGGGATGTATTGGTCTTAGTTACCAAACTTGTTTTTATACAAAGGTTTTAGTCAGTGGATTTCATAATCAGATCAGTCCATTAAGGAGATAACGATCTTTTTTCATCACAAAAAAATCAACATGGAGGTTAAAAGCTTGTGAATGATCATGTGCAGAAGTTGCAACATTGTTTTCCTAAGGTGAAACTCCTAGCCTTCGAGCCCTGAGATGATGAACTCTGGAATTAGGCTGAGGAAAGACCTTATCACTGCCTACAACTACCTGAGAGAGGTTGTAGAGAGGTGGGTGATGGTCTCTTCAGCCAAGTAACAGGAGGTAGGACAAAGGGAAATGGCACAAAGCTGTGCCAGGGCAGGTTCAGATTAGATGTTAGAATAAATTTTTTTACTGAAAGAGTTGTCAGGACTTGGAACAGGCTGCCCAGGGAGGGGGTTGAGTCACCTTCCCTGGATGTGTTTAAAAAATGAGTAGATGAGGTACTCAGGGATATGGTTTAGCATAGGACAGGAACAGTTGGACTTGGTGATCTTAAAGGTCTTTTCCAACTTTGTGATTCTGTGAATTACCTTAATTTAACTCCTGTAGAAGGAAGTGGGTCCCAAGAAGTTTACTGTGTAGTGGCTATATAGTTTAATGTCATCAGTACCTTTTCTGCGAGAAATACAGGCTTCCAGATACTTATGCATGTAGGGTTAATTTGTAGGAGTTTATGCATATATTCAAAGCATTCCTGGCTTGCCACTCACAGAGATGAACCTCTTCAGCTGACTAAGGTTAGTTGTGATTCCAGTTAATTATGCTCTTCTGAATATGCTTTAGGAAGCTTTTCTTTATTGAGAGTGTGTTCAAACACTGGAAGTGGCTTACAGTGACCACCTAGAGATGTGGTGGATGCCCCAAGCCTGTCAGTGTTTAAGGGACATTTGGACAATGCCCTTAACATTCTGTAACTTCTGGTCAGCCCAGAAGTAGTCGTGCAGTTGGACTAGGTGGGCATTGTAGATCCCTTCCAACTGAAATGTTCTGTTCTTTTCTACTTTATCGTGTCCTACTCTACCCTATCCATATCAGGAGAATTCTGAAACAGCAAACAAACCAAACCAAACCAAAACAACAAAGAAAGAAAAAAACCAAACCAACCCAAACCAACCCCCCCAAAAGAACCCAAAAAAGCCTCCACAACCATACTGCCTTTTCCCTTTTCTAGGCAGAGATGAGATAGCTCTTTGTCCAATAATTGTCTCAACCTCACTGTAACCTTCTGGAAACAACAGAGGCATGTAAAAGTCTTCTGGAGTGGCAAAATAATATTTGGAGAAATTCTCTTTATTGTCAGATGTCTTGGCCTGAGATGGATCATTAATCCTCCTTCTGAATCCTGTTACTACTTCTAATCTGGCAAATTGCTTTAGAGCTTTCCTCATAAGTAGAGATGCTATTTTGTCCTAATGCCTAGATTACACTGACATATTCTGCATTCTAGAGTTTTTTATTCATAATTTCAGAAAGTCTCTTAATTATTTCAAATTAATACAAATAACATTTCTGTCTTCCTGATTTCAAATGACAGTAAGGTAATTCATGAATCAAACACATTTGTTCATATGCTTGCCTGACTAAATCTTTGAATAATTTTCCAAATCACTAACACATTTGTAAACACATTATTGGTTTTCAATGTTTCTACCTTATTTTCAAATTAATACTTTTTTAAATAAACCCTATATCTTAGTGTGCATGAGCACAGCAGGAGTTTTACATGGTTCAAAATGTTACATTCAGCATTAGAGAGGCTGGTTCAGCTGCCATTCGTGCTGTGTTAGAGGAGTCAAATAGTGGCATGGCATTCTCGGATTCCTTCTAAAGAACAAAGTCAACTGCACTTATCACTTTCATGTGGCCATCACTCCATTGAAATCAGCATTTCCAATTTAAGAATGAAACAACTGTTTATAATTTAACATAGCTTGAAGCAAGAGTGGAAAGCAGAATGTAGAGAGCAGTCCTCAGTATATTTGGGAGGAAGCTTTACTTAAATTTTGGAACACTGAGTTACTCATTAAAGCAAGTAACATCTTAATGCTGTCCTTAATCTGTTTTGTATCTTAAAAAATATTTTTTTTTAAAAAGTGTCCAATGATCTAATGCCTTCGTGTGCTACGTTAGCCATCTGCGTTGGGGTATACATTCTGAGAATGGCAATAGTAGGAGACACTTGATCTGAATTACTAGTTGCTTAAATAGCTTCAGAAATTATGTAGCTCCTTCAGTGCTAGATTGATTTTGTTGTTCAGAGATGTTGTCTTTCCAAGTCTCTTCTGTTCAAATCAGAAAAAAATGTGAACAGTAGCATCCACAGAGATCAGTGCAGCTGTCAATTTTTTAGAACATGGCTTTCAAGTGAGTCCTTTCAATCAAGATTCCTCCCATTTTCATTGATAATTTCCTACAGTGGGGATAGCAAGTTACTGTTGTTTGAACTGAGCTAAAGCTTTTTCAGGCTTATTTATCCTACAGTTTGCAGGATAAACTGCATAAACTCTTTACATCTAAAAAATCTTTTAAAATTTGTATTGCTTTCTGCAAACAGCAATGGGACTCAGAGAGGATACTAAGCCAGCTGAAGACCTATTCTTAGGTAATTGAAGAGTACATGACATATTGTTGGCTGAAAAACAGGACTGTTACCTGATGGGCAATAAGCCCATTCCCACACACAAGGGAAATACTGCTTTTGTTCAGGCCTGGGTGCTCTGTGGAGTTCCACAGATCAAGCCCACCAGCTCCTTTGTTATACTGATATGCAAATGTAACAAGGTAATACATTCCANNATACATTCCAAGTTTCAACAATTGGCTAGTAATTTACATGTAATTATAATATCTGCTGTGTCATCTTTAATCACTGATCCTGCATGGAGCAAGGGTCTTCACCTGTGCAAGGGTCTTCTTGATCCATACGTGTGTTTCTTAGTATTTTAATGAATACAGGGTAGTTCAGGATGCCTGGACTTTGGTTTTTACTGCCAAACTGGCAGTGTGTGGAGAGATCTTGCTTAGATGTTCTTGGTGTTCCAGTACAGTTAGTTTACAGATGTTCCTTTAAAGAGTTCCCTTTGATCCTTTTTCTTAGCAACCACATAGCAACTATCTACAATCATTCGTAATTACAGAGGCATTGTAATACAAAGCTGTGGTTAACTTTTATGTTTGATGGTAGATTATTAATATGATACCCTTCCAGTCGTATATATGGGTGAAACAATACAATTTTACCACCTTCTCTTACTCAGACATCCTACTCAGACTTATTAAAGGGTGTTGCTGATATAGTTGCATGTCTACTGCTTTGGATAGGATTCATCTTACTGTCTGTGTTGTCTAATACGAAGCCATTTAATTTTGAGCTATGTGTCCATTTACCTCTTTTTTAGTCAAGAGGTAAAAAAAGGCCTTTATGTAGTTTTGAATCACCTCTTCCAAAATCAGGCAGCTAAAACAGGTTAGATGAAACTCTTCCTTGTTTGTTAACTGGCATTTCCTGCGAATGTTGATACATAAATTTTAACTTAATTCTAAAGTCCTTGTGAAATCTACAAAAATAATAAGAGAGGAGGAAAAAACCCCAACAAACCCAAAGAAGATAAATTGTTACAAGGAAACAGAATATATTTTGCCTGCTTTGTAATATTTGCTTCCAAAATTGGTAATAGTGCATGTGAAAGATATCTCTTTTTAGTTATCCAGAATACA
>VZTU01026253.1:0-13444 GCA_013400835.1 Zapornia atra
TGAAGAAGTCTTTCCTCATGTTCTTCCCCTACTGACATGTTAAATTGAACAGCTAGCTTTGACCTACTGAGATTTCATCTCTGCGCAGCAGACAGGCCCACTCACAGAGCAACAGAACGTTGGGGGTTGGAAGGGACCTCTGGAGACCATCTAGTCCAACTGCCCCTGCTAAAGCAGGCTCAGCAAAGCCATGCTGCATAGGAGCATGTCCAGGTGGGTTTTTAATATTGCCAGAATCCACAGTATCTCTGGGCATGCACTGTTCTCCCTTCATCTACCCAGCAAGTCATGCTATCACTGACGGCTTCACCAAGCACTATTTCCCTTTGGTGAATGCATGTTGACCATTCTTCATAATCTTTTCCTCCACATGCCTGGTGATGACATCCAGAATAAGCTGTTCCATCACCTTTCCANGTATCAGACCCCGTCTGTTTTCTCCAGGCTAAACAGAGTCAGCTCCCTCAGCCTTTCCTTTGTATGAGAGATACTCCAGTTCCCTCCTCATCCTTATAGTCCTTTGCTAGGCTCTGTGCAGTAGTTCCCCATCTTTCCGGAACTGGGGAGCCCAGAAATGGATGCAGCACTGCAGATGTGGCCTCATCAGGGCAGAGTAGAGGGGAAAAAGAACCTTGGTGGGCCTGTTGGTCACGGTCTTCTCAATGCACCCCACGACACCACTGGCCTTCTTGACCACAAGGGCACATTGCTGGCTCATGGGTAACTTGTTGCCACTCTCCCCAGTTTTCTATTAACAGCAAAGTTGTACAGAGCAAGACCAGCCTCCTCTTCTCCGGGCTAAGCAACACCAGTTCCCTCAGCTTCTCTGAGGAGGACTTGTCCTCTAGACCCTGCACTGGTTTTTTTTCCTACTCTGGACATGCTTCAGCACCTCAGTGTCTTCCTGTAGTGAGCGGCCCAGAACCGAACACAGTACTCAAGTCCCAGGCCAGTCTTCCTCCCGGCTAGCTTGTCTTTTGGCACATGGGCATGGCCTGCATTTGTGCCTTTAAGAGGTCCTCCTTGAAGAATATCCAGTCTTCCTGTACTACTCTGCCCCCCAAGAGACTGTGCCAACCAGACTCCTAAATTGGCCAAAGTCTGCCCTCTGGAATTCCAGGGCGATAGCTCCACTGACCCCCCTCCTTACCTTTTTAAGAATCAAAAATTATGTCATTTCATGACTGTTATGCCCAAGGCAGCCTCCACGATATCACCCACAAGTCCTTCTCTGTTCACAAACAACAGGTCCAGAGGGGCACCTTCTCAGCAGGCCTGGTAGCGTGTAAACTGACTCAGGATCAAAAAACCCAAAATTCTGCTGGTGACACCAGGCCTCTTCCCCAGTAGCACCAGAGGTAATTGCTACAAACTAGTGCTGTTATTTGTTAACAGTAGGCATAATAAGGCTGAATTTATGAGAAACACAGTAAATGTACAGTCCAGTATTCTTTTTAAAAGGATGTCTGACTTAGAAAAAAGAAATGCATATGGCTTGGATAGAAGTACATGTGGAGATGTCTAACAACCATCAAACTGAAAGATAACTACAAGGCATGTGTCAAACACCTATATAGCATGAGAAACAGCTATATATCAAATGTCTGTGAATAAAGTGTCAAAGCCAACAATAAAATACTGAAACACTTCTATTTGCTAGCTGTAAAGATTTCTGAAAGTGCCAGATAATTCACTCTTATTTTAAAAAATAGAAAAATATGAAAAATATTTACTTAAGTAAACGACAAAATTCTACTTCAGTGCAACATGAATTACAACAGTAATCCAGTTATTTTTCTACTTAAAGGCATTAGTTCAGTAGCTTTTTGTGGTTTTTGCAGTATAATGTGATTAAGACTCACAGGGTGACCTTCTTATTTGGGACAGGCTACTGTGAACACTTGGAAGTGCAAATCCATTCTATACAAACAAAATAGAAGGATTGGTGAGGGGTGGGTATGGGAAGATGTGAAACAAGTAGTATGTCAGAAAAAATAACAAGGATGATTGACACATTTTGAAACTATTGTTTTAGCATGTAGGCATTAAAAATTATAATAAATACAAAATTGAGTAAACTTATAATCACTATAAAAATTTGTAGGTTTTACCTTACAAACCCAACATGTGCATTTAGGCATCTGAACAGTAGCTTACAAAACACATTTGGAAGCTGAAGTAGCATACAGCCCTGTTCTCTCCTCACATGCACTTCTCTAAAAAACCCAACTTCTCAGCCAGTCCAATCTGAAATAGAAACATCTTCAAAGGTCATGGCCATCAGCAATTTAGAGCCACTTATTCTGTTTTCTTTGTCTGTCTTTTCTTAACACCATCACGGTGCTGTTCAGAAGAAGACCGGTCACAGACTGAAGAGCCATTCGAAGATGCAGCACCTTCACCTTTTGCTTTGGGTGGTGTCTTTTGCAAGCCAAAGAACATATAGCCTAATGCAGCCTCAAAGGGAGCAAGTGGAGAAGTTGCAGACTTTGTCAACATCATTGTTACCTATGAAGAACAAAGATCAAGTTACAATAAAAGTTATAGTGACTTCACAAGAATTGAAAACAAGTTCAAAGCTGAATGGATGTATGACATTTCTAACTTTCTACATGACCATGAAGCCATACCACCAAGAACAGAAATAGGTTCAATTTAGCTTGAATTGATCAAAGATTACTTTTCTCTGTGACCTACGCTTTTCATACAGCTATACACAAACAACATGCCAAAAAACTGCCTATGTGTTTACTAAAATTACACTAAGAGTAAACCACATTTAATGTCATACAACTAAGGTGAAAAGCAACCTCTATGTCTACATTTTGTGCAAAGTGAAAAATTGTAAATGCAGTGGCTACTTCCATTTAAATTGCAAGAATAAAATGTGTAAGCACCTAAAACACAGTCAGATTGGAGTTAGAATTCCGCACAGCCATCATACATATTCCATAAAGTTGAGAGATTTAGGTGGAAATTCTTTAGAATACATAACTTGGTATCAGAATAGAAAAAAATGGTTCTGCAGATCCAGGTACTAGACAAGTCTATACTGCAACAGTTTCTACAGCTTTCAGAGACATGAAAAGTTTCTAAAACAAGACGCTACCACAGGACTGTGGCAGATCCACAACTCTTCCTTTATTAGTTAAGTGGATGCTCAAGTTCTGGATTGTCCGTATGCCCATCAGTTTAAGAACTCAGTCACTTCATTGCAGCCTGACAGCCAGCTTCTTCAGAGAGCTGACATATCTCACTTATTCTAGAATAGCATTCCATCCCTGCTCCATTCCCGATATCTGGAGCTCAACAATGCTGTTATTGTTTTAGGTCGAGAATCACGAGCATCAGCTTAATGTCTTGGCTCCCTACAGCAACTTCACTAGAATTCAACTTGTCAGCTCCTTCACAGAAAGAACTGGCAACCACTACTTTAAGACATTCTCTAGTCTGCTCGATAGCAGCTCTGAAGCCCTTAAAATCACCGGACTTCTGCTAACAGAGAGACTACACTTTCTTATTAGCAAATAATCCTGACGACAGGCATCATCCTGGAAATGAACAAGACTGGAAGGATTATAGGATTCAATTGAGTAGTATCTATTTTATTATAAAAGTAGTTACAGCTACTTCAAAGTGCTTTTGATCCACTTTCTCTTCCTACCCAAACGCTTATGTTGTGAACACTTTAAGCTAGATGGTTGGTTTGTTTTGCAAACCCACAGATGACTGCACAGATACAAGGAAGGTATTAAGCAACTAACAAAAGGCAGAGAACAGGAAAGTTTATTTCTATAAGTGTATGCTTTGTTGAGATTTATGGTCACACAAGCCTAGCATATCAACTGTTGGATGCCAAAATCCCTCCCCTTGCCCCCCCCCGCTTTTTTTCCCTTCCCACGCATTGAACAGTAATGCTAATAGAATAGTCTTGTGTTCTGCTCATGTACAGAAGACTAAACATAGGTTTAAGACTTCAGTAGGAGCTGGCCTTCCCATCCAGAAACATGTATTCTAACTTGTGGTAGAATATTTAATGATGTTGAGTGCACCCTCAGCAAGCTTGCAGTTACCGAGCTGAGTGGTGCAGCTGACACGCAGGAAGGACATGATGTCATCCAGAGGGACGTGTAAACGCTGGAGAGGTGGGCCCATATGAACCTTAGGAGGTTCAACAAGAACAAGATCAAGGTCCTACACCTGGGTCATGGCAACCGTTGTCATCAATACAGGCTGGGAGATAATGTGATAGCGAGCAGCCCTGCAGAGAAGGACTTAGGGGAGCTGGTGGATGAGAAGCTCAACATGAGCCAACAATGCATGCACGCAGTCCAGAAGGCCAAGCATACCCTGGGCTGCATCAAAAGGAGAGTGGCCAGCAGGTNACAGGCTGAGAGAGTTGGGGTTGTTCAGGCTGGAGAAGGCTCCAGGGAGACCTTATATCAGCCTTCAAGTACCTGAAGGGGCCTACAAGAAAGCTGGGGAGGGACTTTTGAGAAGGGCATGCGGTGATAGGACAAGGGGAACAGTTTTAAATTGGAAGGGGGTAAATTTAGATAGGGTATTAGAAAAAAATCCTTCACCACAAAGGTGGTGAGACATTGGAACAGGCTGCCCAGGGAAGTGGTGGCTGCCCCCTCCCTGGGGGTGTTCAAGGCCAGGTTGGATGGGGCCTTGGGCAGCCTGTTCTAGTGAACAGCCATGTCCTTGCCCATGGTTGGGGTTTTGGACCTTGATTAACTTTAAGATCCCTTCCAACCCTAATTACTCTATGATTCTATGACTTTTTGCTCTGAAATAATAAAATAACCATGTTTTCTATTGTTCAGTTACTTGCAACAGTTTCACATTCTTACCTTGCAGACAACAAGAAAGATGGTGTATAAAAACATGAGGTTGTGTCTTGCTATTGGTAAGTACAGGCTGTGTTGCAGGGTAAAAAGAACCGCTCCTATCAAAGTTACTTTCACAGGGCTGGAAATCAAACAAACAATGTTAGTTTCTTTTCTCCAGAGTGAAAGCTGCCACGGCCTGGAAAGCAATAAACATTCTTAGTGTGCAAAAGAATTATTTCTGAATAGAACTAATGAAAACTTGTAACAATAACAAGATCCAAAACGTAGCTATAATTAAACTAATATTTTCAATTTATATACTATTACTATGCCTTCTGTCCATAATATGGACAAGCATGAAGTTCAGCCCTACTTTATCAACCCAGCAAACTCATGCTTGACAAATCCTCCTCAAAATAATGCCTCCATTCAGACTCTACATGTCAGCTTGCTCACTCCCAATATATCTTTCCAAAGAGTTCAATCACAAAGCTTGCACTACTCAGACTAGACTTAAAAACAGGTTCCTCTCCTATATTCCAGGTGCTGGTTACTTCAAGGAGGTGTTTAAGATGTTGAAGAACACGGTAGTCCAAGTTTTGGTCCACTGTGACGATGCCGCAGTTCGGAGGTTGCAGTCAGCTCGCAGCTCGTCTGAGCCAGGCCTACATTGCCAGGGTTTGCCAGCACACACGTGCTGACCTGGGACACACAAAGATTGACACCTGTGAGCTATCTTCGTTGTGGGGATAAATCCCTTGCTAGTTATTATTGACAGTGACCTCTTCCTTCTGGAAGTTTGCTTTCAAGAGTGCTGCTTGGGCACCGATGGAGGGAGAGAAATTCTAAATATCTGGAATTTCAGAAAAAGCCAACAACTGACATAGGCCACAAAAAAGCTGAAATACCACCAAAGGAATTTATACCTACAAATTTCTTCTGTTATTCTGTTGCTAAAAGTGGCTGAAGAAAAGCATAATATTATAATTTTATTTCTGAGAGTAAGATGGGAAAAATCAAATTACCATTGTGAGCTTATCTTGACTTAGAAGAGTAGCTTGCAGCTTTCCAGCCTGTCTCAATTCTCATTTTACTGTACAGACTAAACTGGGAGCCATGTAACATTCCCATTCTTTGCTTCTGCAAGAGAATTAACATCTTCTGTCTTGTGGTACATTTTTGCTATACTGAATAACCATCTTGCACCTTTCCATATAACTGCTATCTGTGGAGGAAAACAGTACTTGCAGAGAAAGTGAGAGTGACGATGCTGAAAAAAATGCCATCTTAGTAATGCTCAGAGTATGCACCAAAAAAAAAAGGCTTCAGTTTTATACTGCTGCCACCACTGTCCTTTCACTTTAGATAGAAGACCACATCTGAGTAAGAGAAATCAAGTCAACACTGCTTTCCATCAGCTTCATACTGACTCAACAGTGCTTTCTGCCAAATATTTTTTGTTGACTCATCTTCCCATTTGGTGTTCTTGTGCTGTAAACCTAAAGTGATTAAAACATCTGCTAAAATTACTAAAGACAAAAAACCAATATTTCACAACATACACACCAAAGCATGGAGTACAATCACATCCTGCTGCTTTCCTTCTTATTCTGAACCACTACAGGGAATGTCAACGCAAGGTGTTGGCAAAACAGCAGTTAACATGTTGCAATCTTTATGAAAAACTTACTAGGACATCTTCAGTAGTTCGTTGGTTTCAGGTTTCCACACTCCTCTCACCAACTGCTCAAAGTTGGAAATTAGGCCACCACCAGCTCCTGAAATTGCAGAGATTTATGATAGGCCTCCACTGACTGCTACCATTACTGCACAACCTATTATTGCTGTCAGCAAACCTTGTTACACCAGGTGCCAAAAGAAGCACTCAAAGCTCAGACTAATCCAATCTTTTATACATGCATGACTTGAGCAACCAACATGAAACCTCTGAGGTTTAGCTACTTAGAAGAACCTCAGGTTTACCTTTATGTGATAGCATCTGAACTGGCAAATGCCTGAATTGCCAAAGCAAATCTACAGAGAGGCTGACATCATTCCATTCTTCATGTCATCATGTAAGTACAGAGAGTGTCTTTATAAACTATATGAGGACCCTCTGCACCAAAGAAAATATGTATTTTTACATTAAAGGAATACAAGACATAAGAAGGTGTTAGCCACTCTGACCAATGAGACTGATCTGTCTTATAACCTGAGAAAATAGTATGTGAGAACATCACATTAACATGCCTGGCTTTTCAAAGTAGAAAAGAACTAAGCAAACAGAAAACAAGACCTGCTACTACTTCCTGAAGTGGTTCTAAGGTTGTCATTACAAATAATAGCTGCTACAGAAGTAGCTTCCAGAGTCATGAAGGTTCACTACTGTATTTCAAATCAGGTACAAGCTCCAACCCAAGAAACTAAGAAAACAATTTCTTTTTCAGCCACATGCAAGGAAAACAACTCTAAGGAAATACTCTGTCTTAGTTAACTAAGTACTGAAGCTATTTCTTTAGATCTATTTCTTTATTGCCAGCTACCACCCACCCTACAAGTCCTTAGAAGATCTTCTGAAGGGATAAGATGAACTTCCCCCAAAGTCATTCAATGTCCCCTTTAATCCAGGCAGAAACCTGCCTCGCAGGCTTTTCTCTTGAAGAGGTAACAGGCTGTGTTAGGACTATCATATCCAGCACGACAAGAAATGGTGCTACAGTTACGCTGACAGGCTAGCCACTCAAATACCACTCCAAAACATCACAATCCATCAAGACAAGATGTTATGCATGTTACCTCTGGCCCAGCCCACAGCTACCATGACAAGCCAGGCGTCTTTGAAGTGTCTGTCTGCATGTGCAACGCCAGCTGTTATCTTCCAAGTCCTAGTCACTTCTTTCATTCCTGCAACTGCCAGGCGAAGAGGCAGAAAGGCAAAGCACTGGTAGAATATATCTTGTGGGCAGTAAAACACAAGATACCTGAAAATCATGAGAAAGCCCGTTAGCAACATTCAAAACATTTTTGCTAAGGAATTTACTAACAAACTTTGAAGATATTTTTGGAATATGACTAACAATGCATGATATACTATAATTAACTCACTGTCTTGTGTGATAGACATATCAGAACAGATCTGAAATGCTTCTGAGCATGCTTGAGGTCTTGGCACCAAAATCATCCAAGGTTATTTGAAGTTGTTCTTACTTCCTCATTGTCCTAGAGAATAATCCACTGAAGTCCATGAGAAACAGTTTTAATTTTATCAACTGTTCTACAGCTTACATATCATGTTTTTATAATTGCCATTATTAGATTAGGGTCTGACTGACTTTGTGTGGGGTTTTTGTGGGCTTTTTTTTGTTGGTGATGGGTGTTGTTTGGGTTTTTTTAATAGTATTACATCAGGGTAGTAAATTACATGCTGACAACATGCTTTCATACTGATAGGTACATGGAATTACATAACTGCAAGAATGCCTCCACTACTTAGTGTTATGCATGATGAAATGCACAGCTATTTTCAAACATATTTCACATCTAATAAACACCAATAGCTTGTCCAGCTTGTCAATTACAAGCACTTTCCTTTTTTCGGAGAGTTAGAAGCACGGTACTCAAAATTTAGTAATATCTTTTATCAACTTGCTTTTAAAACAAAATAAATTTAGTGATGGCTAAAAATTAAATCCTAATCTGACAGTAAATTTCAAAATATTAAATTATGTGGTGCTTTATTGTATCACTTCAATTATAAACAAAATTCAGTACTTAGAGACATTCAATGTCTCAAAAATTAAGATTAATTATCTAGGATATTTCAGCACAGGAATAAGAGAGTAACAAGTAAAAGCAGAGAAAGCCTTTTAAAAGATGGGAAAGACAGAAAATAGAGGGGGAAAGGAGAAGGAAAATTTAAAAGAGAGAGGGGAAAAAAGAAGAAAGGAGGGAAAAGGAAGGGAGAGGCGGACGGGAAGAGGGGAGCAGAGGAAAAAAGGGGAGAGAGAAAAAGAAAAAACTATAAAAAAGGGAAAAATATTAGAAAGAGAAAAAAGATAAAAGATGCTTGTTGGTTTAGGGTTCTGAGCTCAATCCTGTCTATAAAGAATTTCTAAGGCTGTATTCTTCTGTTTACTGAGGCTGCAATACAGGGATACACCTTTTGTAACTAGTTCACTTCTTTAGAGCTACTAGCAGATGTCACAACTAGGAGGAGTCATACTTCATGGTTAGAGATTAGAATCAGGGCAGCACTTGGGGCTTGGGGGTTTATTTCTGAGGGAGATTAAAAAAATTGCTTATCCTTTATCGCTGAATGCCAGGAAGTTTCCTGCCCAGAAAGGAAAAGTTTAGCTGGAATCCTGTTCTAGTTCTGCATCTTCTTTTTCTGTAACGGATATAGTACTTCGTCACAGCAAACTTCTAAAGCTTCTTCACTTAAAGGCCTCCCAGACTGGAGTATGCAACAGGCTATTCCTCACATATTAAAAAGCTACTGGAATTCACATTATAGCTAACTACTGCTCTGGTGCTGTCTTAGCTTTAACTGTTAAATGACTTGCATCCTTCATTTTTCTGCTATTGTCAATTATCTTTGTATTCAACCAAGACCATAGTCAAAGGCATACAGACAGCATGTATTTTAATGGCTACTGCAAACAGCCATTCAAGCCATGTACTCAGAGAGCACTAACCAGAACTGATTTACAATTGCAGAATGTGGGTTTAGGACTCTGAAGCACATGTAACGGGATTGAACCTAACCTTGGCAGTCCCACCACAGCATTTTTTTCCCTGTCATTTCTGCAAGCAACACTTGCTAACAGTAGATGTCACTGTCCTACAGGCTATTTAGGAGCATTTCTCAAGCACACACAGTCCCTTTTGTTTTCCAGTTTTATGTACGGCTTGGGGAATTTTGTTTCACATGATCTGGGACTGAGAATTAACCTCATTATACTCACGAAGTGCCAACTTTGTAAAACTAGAAGCTTAGAATGTTTCATAATATACACAGTTCCACATTAAATCTTCGTTTAATTGTGCACAGCAAATCGCATTTGACCATGTTAAGTTCAAGATAAATCATATTCTGTTTAGGTGTACTCCTAACTCACGACATTTGTTAAAACAAGCAGTCATGTTGCCTGTACCAGACTACAAGCCGTAAGCAGATTCTGTAAGCTTTGCTAATACCACACTACTTATTGCACATTATTAATCTGTCTCTTCCGCTGCAAGGCGAAGACTGGAAGACTAACATAGAGATACACACACTCCCATTTTAATGAATTTCCAATTATAAAACCTAAGGGGCTACAAGCAACAGATATGAAAGGATTTCAAGCAGTTAACACTCTGATTTTTAAATTCAAAACCACACTGCTGCTCACAAATTTTGTTAGGTTTGAAGGTTTCTTAAAAGATCACTTTCTGGAACAAATTAAGTCCATATATATATGAAAGTTGCCCCAGAGCTTTTTCTGAATTACAAAACAGGCCAAATGACTGACTTGTTCACATACCTGATTACCCATTCAGCTCTCCACTCTCTTCCACTACAATGCCCATTCACATTTGTGAAAGGGCAAAATATAGAAAGAAAGGAAGGAAGAAAGGAAGAAAGGAAAAATAATTGTGTCAGGGAGTAGCAACTAGAGAAGAGGAAGGACCATCTCTATCTTTCATCACAAATTTCAGAAAAATATGAAACTTAACATCAGCCAGGTTCTGGTCCCCAAGAGCTACTGCTGAAAAACAAGACTTGGTTCATGACTTACCTAGATCCAGAAAAGCAGTAACTGAAGTCCATTTTATTTCAAGATCATGTTTTCAACTGTTTGCAGGAATACCATAAAAATTTAAGGCATAGTCTAATGACTGAGCATTTTGTTATACAGCAGCCTGTAAGAGTTACTCTCTTAATAGCATTTTACTCCTATAGAATGGATCATAAAAACTGTTTGGCTGCAGTGACCTTCTGGACGAAGAAAAAGGATCCAAATCCATAGCATTTTAAAGTTAAGCTTCTGACTTACATTAAAGCCATCCATACCCTGGGCTGCATCAAAAACAGTGTGACCCAGCAGGTCAAGAGAGGTGATTCTGCCTCTACTTGCTCTGGTGGGACCCCACCTGGAGTACTGCATCCAGCTCTGGGGTCTCCAGTACACAAAATATACTGAGCTGCTGGAGCAAGTCCAGAGTGCTACAAAGATGACCAAAGGACTGGAGCACCATTCCTATGAAAGAGTGGGCCTTGTTCAGCCTGGAGAAAAGAAAGCAGAGGAGACCTTCCCGTACCTAAAGGGAACCTACAGGTAAGATGAAGAGGGACTCTTTTATCAGGGGATCTATTGGCAGAA
The DNA here is from genome assembly GCA_013400835.1 of Zapornia atra. Classification (NCBI taxonomy): domain Eukaryota; kingdom Metazoa; phylum Chordata; class Aves; order Gruiformes; family Rallidae; genus Zapornia; species Zapornia atra. Next base: position 11,201 of record VZTU01026253.1, read on the forward strand.
CAATGGTTTTAAACTGAAAGTGGGTAGATTTAGATTGGACATTAAGAAGAAATTTTTCATTGTGAGGGTGGTGAGGCCCTGGCTCAGGCTGCCCAGAGAAGCTGTGGCTGCCCCTTCCCTGGCAGTGTTCAAGGTCAAGTTGGTAGGGACTTTGGGCAACCTGGTGTAGTGGAGGGTGTCCCTGCCTGTGGCAGGGGGAGGGGAAATTAGATGATCTTTGAGGTCCCCTCCCAAACTGTTCTATGATTCTGTAATAGCAGTTTACAAGATATGGCTTCCTCAAAACCAATACTACTCATGTAACTCAATTGTTGCTGCTTACCATACTGAAGATGCCAGTAGAACATTTGTGCCTTTTGACAGAAATGCTACTGGAGGTTCTGCAAGCATCAGAGAAGACAAAACTGAACCACCAAAGCAATGCAGCATAGCACTAAACCAGCAAGCAACTGGACTACGGACTGCCACTTCAACAGCTCCTGAAACAAAGGGGAAAGGTGCATAAATAGAAATAAACAGTTGAGGATCGCAACGTGCTTTAAAAGTCAGCATTTTTCAAACCATTCGGTCCAGCGTTGTTACTTTAGATAATGAAAAATCCTGCAGAAACCTGTGTGCTTTCACAGGAAAGCTTCAGAGCACACTGACTTAAGTATATGCTATCTAAATAAAAGTGAAAGACTGATATTGTGTTCTCTGAACATCTTTTATGGGTTGTTTTATTGCAACTGTTTGGCTACCCTGAAAGAAAAGCTTTCAGAGCATTGTTGAGAGGTCCATAGTAATCTGGCTTTCAAATGTGTATTAAAAATACACAAGTGGCTTTGATAACCTAGACAAGATTAGTGTTGGTAACTGTTTGGGGGTTATTCTGTAAATTGCATTTCTGCTTTTGAATGTTCATGAAAACAAGGTCACTGTTTGGTTTTTTTCTCATAATGCCTTGCTCACTGTGTTTGCCGACCAAAACTAAAGCAGTATCCAAAGCAAATATTAAACAGTTTCGCCTGCAATCCTGAACAGAGAAAAAAGGTTACCCAAAGCCATAATTGTAAATTTGGTTTGTAAACTTAATTATGCCTTTTAAATTTCAATTGAACTACACCAAAAGAGTATTCAATATTAAAACATTATGTTGGAGGTAATGAGAAGCCTTAACTAGTTTCAGGGGGAAAAGACACTTTATTAGAGCCAGAAATACCATCAATTAGTTGTTCCGGCTATTTATTTCCACCTCAGAAGTCCAGTGTTGCCAAAGCTTCCCCTTTACACAGGTGCAGAGCTCTGTCTGCCTGAACTAGTTCCATTTTCCAGTCCAAAGGCTGAAGTTCATTAAAGCAGAGATGAAACCTAGTGCCTGACCCAAAATGACATATGTCATCCATTCCCAAGTCAGTGGAAAAGCTTTTGGTTTTCCAGGCATTTCTGTAGAAAAAGCAGCTTCTCACCCAGGATGAGAAGTTCAAACACATCAAGGAGAATACAGTTCTCACAATACAATTCATTTCATACGAAAGTATTAACAAGATTGTTCCGGTTTTGGTGCTGGCACAGCTATCACATATTGCAGCACTATCTAAATTCACATGTAACAGCCAATTTATGAAAATAAGCATTCCTAAGTATCACAGAGTATCAGTATATAGCATTTTTTTTTAACTACTGCATAATTTATTTGCCATACTGCAGTACCTGGTGCTCCAAATTGGTTATGCTCAGCTATGTTACTGCATATTAGTACTTGTCCAAAGCAGCTATGTCACCTAATAGCAAAAGTAAAAATACCAAGTAGGCCATTACATCCAGAACCCACATAACTCAGTACAGACCTACTTTCACTGTCACACTTGAAAAGGGTAGAACGCTTCCAGAATATCAGTGATTTGTGCTTACTGCATTGAGGTTCTGTCAATTTAAAATAAATAAACAAACCCTAAAAAAGTTGACAGCTATTCAGGAATTTAAAAAACAAAAAAAAGGCAAAACTGTATCCAGTACATGTGTACTGGTCCAAAAGAATGACAGTAGCATCCTTCTCACACGTATTCGTTTGATGACACAGCCACATTACAAGAGCTACTGTATACCTACTTTATCACTAAAGGATTTCATTCCTTCTCTTGCAGCAAGAAGAGCATATGCTACCCCCAATACTCTCTCTGCTGAGTAGCTCCACTAAAGCTACTGTGGCATTATAGCACAAAGTGACGATTTAGAGAAGAAAGTTCCCAAACTTTACAGGAC
>VZTU01026254.1:0-55957 GCA_013400835.1 Zapornia atra
AAGAAAAAAAGAGAAAAGAATAAAGAAAAAAAGAGCCTTCAAAGTAAGCAAAGCCCAGCTCGATTATGCAGATAATTCATAAGCCAGACTGAGAGACAGCCCGTAGACATGTTGTCCTATGAGGCACTGTGAAGAGAGATTTATAATCTTTAGCATCTCACAGGTCATTTTTACTTTTGTGGGTGAGAAATGCTATGCACAGTGCACAGGATAGATGGACTGTAACCCACCCTGCCCTCAGCATCATCTCCTTATACCATCTGGTCAGCAGCCAAAGGTCTATTCTCATCATCCAGAACTAATAACCCATTACGTCCAAACTGCCTTTGTCTTACAGTGGTGCTGACTACAGCAATCTGAGCTGCTGCAGAAACACTGGAGAAATCCCACCATTGTCAGACTGTCCATGTGTCCAATATCAATCCCATAATCAAGTACCTTGCTGCAGTAGGCCTGCATACTCAGCATCTTTCAGCTTTAAGCAATAGATGCCCTTTAACTTTCAAATGTACATTAAATGTAGGTCTGCAATTACTTTTCACTACCTTAAATGGCTATTTTCTGATTTTCATATGAATTATATTTAACTATTTTTAAAAGGTATGTTTGGCAGAAGAAAACGCAGCAGAAAGAGGCTCTTGAGGAATATAGGCAAAGATCAAGTCAGCCAAACTAATTTGTGGAGCTCAGTGAACAACACAGTACCACAATTATTTATTGAACTTAAAATGAATTAACTTTGGCCATGGATTTACTTCATCTGTTTCATTTCTGTAAACAAAAATGCTCATCAAGTTTTACTTCTAGAAACAATTTCTAGATGCTGAAGAACAATTTAGGGAACCTGCTGCATCCTGCACTGAGCATTACTCTATCTCCTTCACAAGAGACGTCACTTCTCGGATAAGTTCTTACATTTGGAAGCCAATCAGCTATCCCAGCTTTATCCATGTGTACAAATAAGGAAGATACTTGTACATAGCAGTAAACTAGTGGTAAAAGACATGGCATAATCACATATGATTCAATTAACCAAAAAAACAATCTACTTTACAGTGAGATAGCTATGCATAAAAATACACTTGAGTAATGTGATTGTAAAATGTATGTGCCCACAAATTAAACCCTAAAATACCGTCATTTTAATATGTGTGGTCAGAAAATGAGGAACAGTAAAAAAATTACATGATCCTGGTTTTTTGAGGGTTTGGAGTTTTTTGTGGGTTGGTTTATTGAGGGGTTTTTTTCAGATCTAAAGTCATGCAACCTACTTAAAGCTACTTTTTGAAATCATCAGGTAACTAGTAAGCAGGAGTACCATACAATTTAAGCAAGAAGTCAGAACTAAAAAGGATAATGAGGATGGCAAATACTCGATGCTTCATTTTCACAGCAACCTGTTTGCAGTCACATTTACGTAAAAAAAGAAAATCACTTCCAAAAATATGTGCTCAGTAGATTTTAATAAGTGCATCTGAGAAAGTAGTACTTCACATTTTTTGAAGAAATAAATATTTCTCTAACCCAAATCTATCAATATTTCTATTTGGCAAAGGATCTACCCAAATGACAGGTTTGGGTTTTTTCTTTGTGTTTTTTTTAAATAAATAAAGCAACAAATTCCACAGGGAAGGGACATTATTTTCCTTGGCTCATATCCATTCAAGCTACACCATTTTAAAATGCAACTAAAATGCCAGTAGCAAAGGTGCCTGCAGTTTTATTACACAGGTAAAGTGGACAGACAACAGCTCACATCAGTGCTAACTTGAAAAATACATTTTCAAATCCTGAAGAAGTTAGGACCTGGATTCTAGCTTCCCTTACCACATTTTTTTGTCCCTTTTTTCCTTTTTCTCATGTGTTGAAACTGTATTTATGCATGATATTTATATCTTTATACTTGTTAAACAGATACCAATCACAGAGAATCAAACATTCAATACTACAAGGACTTATAAGTGGTATGAAGTAGTATGAAGACACGATAAAACTATATCTACTGAGCCTACCAATGAATTGTGAGATCTGATGCTCCCAGTCAGAAGTATCACTATTGTTTCCAGATGGTGTTGATCTACTTACAGTGTATTTGGGAGAAAGATAAATAAACAATCACAGGCAAACGTATAATGCAGCTCTTTGAGGAAACTCAACGTTATGGCACAAATCTTTCCACTTATTTGTTTCTTCTCTCCAGCTCGGATATATTTGAAAATCTCTTCAACACAGATTATAAAAACAGAAATAGCAGGAATAAGTTTAAAGTCAAGACAACAATCATTTGCATTAAAAAGAAGACAATCTATATATGCAATGGCTTTAAAACAAGACTCTGTGGAATAAGAAAAAACCCAATTTCCATAAATGACCTCTTTTTGTTTTCTTAAGCTAAGATAATAAATATATGCAAATAAAAGTCCTATCTATTCCAGAAAATAAATAATCTGTGACCCACAGCTGATTGTCAAACTCAAATTTACCAGAGCAGCATGGTTCAAAGCAGGCTGTTTTGTCTTGCTTTCACTGAATTTTGGTTAAGACTTTATTTTCCCCACAGTTGTCATGGAAACGTGCAGAGCAAGTTACAGCAGAAAAAGCATTGCTGACAGAAAATAAGTCGTCCTTATACAGGCTGTGCTGATTAATGCTTTCTGAGATACTTAGGAAATTGAGGCACTCATATACTATTTGGTACTATTTTTAAAGTGCACTTTATGACACTAAGACTTTATACAACCAGTTGCCCAGCTACAGTCTACTGAAATGTTTATTACTATTCCCAGAATTCAACAAGCCATATAAAATGTTAGCATGTTTCAACATTTACAATGAATTGAAATGTACCTTCTAGAGATGAACCAAAGTTAAAGTATACTAAAAAAGGCACTCGAACACTGAAAGAGTTAAAAAAACCAACAGAGAGAAGGGAGGACAAAAAGAAACTAAGAAAGAGGAGGAGAAAGAAAGAAGCACAAGATCATTGATCCTATTTATAAATTTTAGCATCTTTATACATAAAAATTCTTTCTTTCCCCTACAACTTTTTCAGAAAAGGTCAAGTAACCTATTCACTTTCCCATTCCAGAAAGGCCCCAGACTCCCCTTTCTCACAGCAAGTTCTTTCTTGTTGACTTGTGAAAAATTGAAGGGAGATACCTATATACAGAGACAAAGATATATATGTATCTTTAATTTTTATCAAGAAAGGTGAAAGTTGGAGTACCTTAAGTACTCCTATTTAAATAGTTGTGGCACAAAAACTGTGTTCACCCTGCTGAGCTAGATTGCTCCTGAGAGCTGCCAGAAGCTGGAGTATCCCACATCATCTCTAGTGTTAAATTGCCTCTTTCCCGAACGAACGCCAAATCATGAAACAAAAGTTACCCTGTAATCATATACAGTACTCTTCGTAAAGCCCTCCAACACTGACTGTGTATCCATCTGCCTACCCCAACATAACCCTCTGACCTTCCATTCAGATCTCCAGAAAGAACAACCCTGCCACCTTCCTGCTACGTCCATCAGGGTCACTCAGCACAGGAGCAAGATTGAGATTGTTACTTGCAGAGCTAAGGAGCACGAAAGCTGGAGACAGCAAAGGGTGGGCAGCAGAAGCGGTGTAAACACCAACATGCTCATGAAGGCAGCCACCCAGTCTGCAGCCAGTGCTTTGCCTTCCCCACCTCTGGCAGGCCAGTTCTCCTACACCAATCTCTGTTGAAGAATCCCTGTAAGCTTTAACCCACCACACTTTAGGTAGCTCTAGGTGCAGTTCAGTAGTGTCCACTGGTAGGATCAGCTACCACCTTTCATTTGATATGCTAAGCAGGAGGTTCTAATTATGGATATGGAATGACATTTCCTCTGAGAAAGATTCCTGTTGACACCAGCCCAGAAGAAGCTCCAGTTTATTTTCTCTTACTGACTCCTCAGCCATTTCTGAGTCCCATCCCAACAAGCCTTCAGAGCCTCCACTGGGGGCTTGTTTTTTCCGGCAAGCTGAGAATTTGTACTGAATCCAACTTTGCCAATGACCTACTGTCCAGGATTTCCTGGAAAATGTCACACCTTGGAGCAGGTGTGGCCTGACCGAAGGCAAAGGTGGCAAAAGAATGTCAGTACATGGGCTATGTGGTGCAGGATAGTGAGGAACTCAGTTGTTTCCAGATATGAACTGTCCCACCTGAATGTGGGGTTACACTGGGCGACAAGATAGCGAGGAGAAAGACTTTTTCAGATTCTCACATCTAGCATATCAGGTGTGGCACTCATGAGATGGACATTATAATAGGAGACATGGCATGAAGAGCACTGCCCAAAGAAATCCAATGGGACACCACAAGCAGATAGAAATACAGCGACCCTTGCTGGGTCACATAAGATCAGTACAGTTGATAGGGTCATGCCCTCTTAATTGCAGTCTCTTGTTTAAATCCAGCAAACAGGAGTTTGAAGCTGGGCTTGATGCTTGCTATTTTCAATACCTCATTAGGCAGATGAATTATGTCACTTTCTCTACTGCTTATGTGACATTACCCTGGTCAGCAGGCCCTGATTAGTAAGTAACACACTCATACTCTACTTCACAAGACCACCTGAACACTTGAAATCAGATAAGCAAGAAACCTCAGTTGAAAATGTCAGATTCTAGAACTAGATTGTCTATAAACCAAATGCATTATTAATTAAAACCTAAATATCAACATTCTAACTCGGGGAGGAAAAAAAATAATTATGTTCTTTTCATGTTATTCTAAACATTTGTATTGACAGCAGTATAATTTTTGTATTTTAAACTGCCCACTGTATCAGTAAAAACCACCCTACTGTTATCTGTATGATAATCCTCTTTTACTACTGAATATGCACAGAAAATGGATGACAATTTATTAACATGATAACCTATTAAATCATATGTAATGTGATTTAAATTTCACTAGATCTATCAGCTCTGGATCAAAATCATGTTTTACTGTAGAATTCAGTTCCTGAAATTGAGACATACGAGCCATGTCTGAAGGATAATTATTAATTTTCTATTCTATAACGAAAAAAATCCAAATCCTGCTGGTTAGTGAAGACTATGCATACAAAGCTCTCTCCAGGTGGGTATTATCACATAGAAAAAGGAGTGGATAATGATGGAATTACTAAGAGTCATAATTACAGAATGTCAATAGTTTCAATTATTTGTGTTTAATCGAGGAGAGAGCTCGAATTCTGAGTTGAGTAAGTATATCAGTGGCATAGATGCTTTTAATTATATACTCATCACACATCTTTCCGTACTAGATTGTGCTCACAACAAACACCATTCAAAGCATTTCAGAGTGCTAGGAGGATACAGCTGGCAACACTTGCAACTTACCACTAGTGAGATGTTATCATCACTAATCTAAAGTTTGCCTTATGCTCTTAACACTCTAAGATTCAGATAGGATTTCTGAGGCATTTTCATTCCTCAGAAAAAAACATAAGCAATGTAAACACTTCTTTGAGCTGTTAACCCAGAAGTGGGGATGGGAATGTGGCCTCACTCTCTTCCTGACCCGACCTTGAAGCCTAGGAGAGACAGTAGACATAAATAGTCCTTAAGGGAATTAAAAACCTACTGCTGCTACCATCCTACACCCTAGCTGTCCTCTAAGTAAACACGTAGCATACTAGCAAGAACAGACATCTGCATTTCTGTGTTTCAAGCAGAACCATTGTGCCAGCAAACAGACAATACTATGTTCTATCTCTCAGACTTCTTGGAGGACTAAAATTATGTTTACCTTTTATTATTTTTAATAATGCTGGTCTTATGTTCACATCATCCAGTAATTGCTTTTAGTATCATTTCTGCAGTGAATGCCAGGTGCAACTTGGATTCTGTAAGCACAAATACATACTTCAGGCAATGTTTCTGAAAGCAATACAGAAAAACAGATTAGGTAAGTCCTTCTGACAAAACTGTCTCAAATATTAAGCACATTCAGTTACAGACTTGTTTATCTTGAAAACTCTTCTTCTGCAAATTCCCCCAAAATCACCCTTCATGCTCAAACTCTCCATGATGACAAAATCTTGGTAGCTTATAGACCCAGTCTTTCTTTAGCAAGCCATGTGATCTGTAAGAACATTTGCAATGACTATGAATGTTCTTCAGAGCATAAAAGACACCAAATCAGGGAAACATCTGAACTTTAATTTTGACCAACTTCACTTGGCCATAAGAGAGCATTCATTTCAAGTCCAGCAGGGAAAAAGATCTAACTTTGTGCTAGAATTATTATGAGCCTGTATACAATTCTAGTTTCAATTTAATTGGCAAAGGGAAACTGTATGACCACATGTAATTTGACATCCTAATATTCCTCTGCAAAGAAAAAACTTTCTCTTAAATATTTAAAGCTCAATATGAAATTTTGTTTGTGCATATTAACTATAAGTAAAGAGAAGGCTGAGAGAATGCCAAGGACACTTTCAGAAAGAGTTCCTGTTATTTTCTTTCAAATAGTGATTTAAAGTATGTAACTAATTAGCCAGTTCAACTTATTAAATTTCTACTAATGTAGAAATTAGGATAAGTATAATTGAAGAGGAAACAAAAAGCATACTGTTTTAGGAATACAACTCAATATGATTCATGAAAATGCTATGTATTAGAAGCACTGCAGGTCATTCACTTTGGATTCATTAGCTCTGAAAGAAGCTTTGCAAGCTTTACAATATGAGAATTCCACAAAATGCAGAATAATGGTTTATTAATATTTCATTCTTGAAATATTAAAAAAAAAATGCTATGGAAATTTTGGAGAGGAATCCTTCCAATAATCTTTAACACTACCTGAAATATGTTTGTTCTTCTTTGAACCCTTCAGACAGCTGCAGTGATTACCATTCAGCACCTGAATGTATCTCCAGTAGTTGCAGAATTGGTAGCAAATGGCAAATGCTGACACCTTACCATCAGCTCTTAGTATAAATCTCAACTGGTAATTTTTAAAAGGTATGTATATTCCTCTTAAGAATGAAAAGGAAGAGCAAACAAAAAGGATGAACTTCTGAAGGTGCATAATCCACTTAACATAAAATACTGTTCTGAATTTTGAAAAAGGCATTTTTCCTTTATTCGACACAAGCCAGAGTACAAATTTGCTCTTGGCTTTTAAGTTCTTTCAAATCACTTTTCAAGCCACTCTGACAGATTTCTGAGCCAGATGGATGTGTATCAAGAAAGTATAAACATATGGCAGAAATGGAAACCAATATCCTCCTAGATGTGTATAACAATTCATTCCAAAAATATATATCCCAGAGTTAATAATAGCCTCTTTTGTAAGTTTCTTATTTTTAAGAAGATTCAGAGCAGTGTAATCAGCCTTCTCCAGTGAAGGACTGGCACAGCAGAGTCACACTGGTAACTACCCAGAATGATTTTAATGCGTAGCTACAGTCTTTTGGGCAATACAACATAATGAAATCATCCTGCATCAGCACATGTTCTGTCATTCTCAATTAATTAAGAGGCTTTATTTCACCCACCCTGTTTCACTGTCAACCAGTGATGTCAATTAACAACTAGAAATAAAGAGCTTTAGTTTACTTTAATTTACTTGTGTGCAAACGATGACGTATGTCATGTGAGTCAATATATACACTGGCCAGATTAAGTGTAAATGAAACCAGGACACAGTACCCTCATACTGCTTTTGGAATGCTTGAAATACAATATTAGAGAGCAAGGTAAAGATCTTTTATCTGGTCTTTCACTCAGCACTCATAAGACCCTCTGTACTCATACAGATACGGTTCTACAACATCATACTTCTGAAAAAACAAAACCAAAATCAGGACTAAACAGAATAACAAAGAAATTGGTATTGTTCATAGCCTCTTTGTGATGACTTGTAAAGCTTTAAGTGCCAGACACTTAAAAAGCTATTTAGTACCTCCAGATAGTACTGTAATTAAGGACAAGGCGCCACAAAAACATTTTGCTCGAATGCACTGGTAGATGATAGGCTTGGCTTCTCAAATCTGATGTTATTTAAGGCCAGATGATCCAAATTAGCTCTTTGGGATGCAGCCATGCTGGTTCTTTAATCCTTAGTATTTGTCTTTCAACATCCCTTGACATTGCAATGACTTATAAACAATAGTTTTGAAGAAAAGAACTACATTTGTTTCTTGGGAAAATGAACCAGTTTAACTTCACTGGAACCAGAATGCTCAAAATAAAAACTGTATTTTCATTTTGTTGTTTTATTTCCTCCTGATTTATCCCTTACTGGGCTCCTACTATTGAGAGTCTAACTGCCATTGCTTAGTACCAAGCAGATAAACTAAGTTTATATCACAAAAAGTAAAACCAGCATAACTAAACCTTTGGAGTTTGAGAAGTACTTAGGTACCTAAACACCCACGTTTTCATCTTTAATGGCTTTACTGCTGTGACTATTCATGCCCTAAGCACTGGAGAGCTGCAAATGGTGGGTCCACACTTTAGTCTCTACTGCTGGATTCAGTATTTGCAGATGGATATGTCATTAGCATATCCAAGCCCTCTTTAATCTGAAGAGTTCAATATCAGCAGGTATGAAACAGAGGGTAAGCATTTTAGACATTTGCCTGCACACGCATCCAGAGAGATGAATGAGCTTTTGAAGAATAGATGAAAATCCATGATGCTGTAGTTTCACTAAAATTGATAAAGCAATCACACCTTCTAGTGTTCATAAACACAGTACATCAATATCTACGACTGGACTTAGAAGGTCCCAAAGGATCCTTCAGAAAAATTGATAGAGGGGAAAAAAAAAAAAAANAGATCGGATATCCTCTTATTCAATCCCATTTCCCATCCATAGTAAATTCCACTTCTCTCTGAAGTGCTAATATGGCAAAATGGCATTTACCTACCCACTTCACCACTGGTATACAAAATAGTGCAATTAGACTGTGGTACCGCTCTGCATTCGCAGCACTGTCTCTCAGAAGTAAATGAGCAGTGAAGATCTGGAGAGCTAAATCTTTACCTTGCAGAACCACAGCACTGCAGAGATGGGTAGGTTTCCTCAAATTGTTGTTGGGCTTTTAATATTTTTTTTTCCTTACTGACTGCAAACTCAGTGTTATCTTAAAACTGGTAAAAGTTTGTAAGTTAGACAGAACACTAGTCTGTGATCCTTCCTTTTCAAGCTGTCATTTACATTACCAGTCTTTCAAAGTCAGCAGCCTGGAACTTAAGATCTATATCAACTTCTGAAACACAGACAAAATATAGAAAGACACTTTTTAACTTCTGTAAGAAGAAATGCTGAATTTTCAATATATGTGTATATATTTTTGTATATGTACTAAACCAATTTTAATAATTACAGGGCACACTACATTTGCTCTCAGAGAAAAGTGACTAGAGGAAACCCCATAAATGCGTAAATATACAATTTACCAGATGCAGAAGCAGTGTGACTTAGCACAGGAGAAATCTAGACCCTCCCACAGCATAGGCTGTGAAAGCAATTGTCACTGACTTCAGATATCTATGGGCACAACACTGATAGTACTGTATGTGGGATTAAAACCATAAACACACTCTCTTGGCCATCAGCTAGCCTGCTAATGCAACCATAACATAGACAGCCTCCAACAGTATGCCAGGATTCACCACACTTCTGGCCATGCTGGAAACCCAACACCAAATGCAGGAGCAGAACTCTGAGAAGGCCTAATAACCAGGCCCCATTGTAAATAGAGAGTGCATCTGCTAATAGCCAGCTTTCCCTTACATAAGAATTGCAGTGTTTTTGTCGTGTTTCTGTCATGCCTAATTATCATTCTGTAGAAACAAAATGGAAAACCACAAAGTATTAGTTCCAGACAAACAATGGAGACAACATAATTATGTATGGATATTTTCTGCTTAATTTTCAGGGCACTCTCCATCAACTATCAGGTTATAGTGATTATTTGCCCATGTGCAATTACATACCTAGTATACTGCTGCTATCAACAAAAATATGATGCAACTACAAAAATGCAAAATGACATACATTATTCAACAGAAGGTCTCCATGTAATCTGTATGAGCTTTTTGCTATTTTTGCTTCTGCCAGCAGTATTACCAGTGGTCTCCAGCACAGCACAGATGTTCCTCTTATATTGTGCATGGTTATTTTTCAAGTAGGTTCTCCAAGCAGATGTTCAAATATTCTCTAATGTTCCCACAGAGACTGCAGGTTGAACGGCTGCCCTCCATTTGATCCCTCTAATGGAAAACCCTGCTTCACAGATAACAGTTGACAGATAAAGACATTTGGACCACCTCTTCCTCTCTTCCCTCAATCGACAATTTAACAAAAAAAAAAAAAACCAACAACCAACCAAACCAAAAAAACCCACCAAACAAACAAACCACAAAAAAAAAATCACTGGTTATAAAAATATAGAAAACAACAACAAATCAACAGTTAGACAGGCTGATGTAAGAAAAACTTCCTGAAAATGTGATAAATATGTACTGTGGGGAAGAACTGAAAATTAGTTCTTTAATGTAATGGCTTGCTGAGGAAAATTATGATATGTCAAGATCAACAGCATACCAGTGCTAGGCAGTAGTCAAAAAAGCAACACATTCTAGGAATTTACAAGGAAAAAACCATAAAAAACCACCAACCATAACACCACAGTAAAAAACATGCTGCTTATATCTTTTTAATACCTTAAATATTCTTCTCTCCTAATCCCCAAAATGATATAAAAGAACTGCAAGAAGTCAAGCAAAGGTAAGTAACACACCATAGGAACAACTAAGTAATCTAAGACTGTTCAACCTGAAAAAAGAGGCAGGAGATGAAAAAAATTGTGAATTGAAGAGAGGTGGTACAGAATTGACTAGATTCTTCATTGTCTCTGTCTATATAAGTACTAGCAATGATCAACTTTAAGAGATACAGGCTTGAAACAAACAAAAGGCTGTGATTCATTTTACAGTGCTACCCTGAATTGTGTAACTCCTAGTCAGAAGACACTGTAAATGTAGAAATTATTATGGGTTTACAGGTATAATGTTCAAGGTTACCTAATAAAGGTTACTAAATAGAGACCCATATCAATACTAAATACATAACTACTTAAATGATAGAAAACTCAAGAATTCTTGTAAGACAAGATATAGTCAGAGAGCACAAGAATACCTTCAGCAAGTATCATAGCCCCTTACACTATTTTTATTCCTTTTCAGGCACCAGTACATGACCATTTTAGAGTCAGGATATTATGCTAGATAGACTCCTGGTCTGAACCAGTACAGCTATTTTTATGATCTAAAATTTTCCAAAAGACAAAGATCAGGTTTGAGAAAACTTAGATCAGAAAAGGTTCTCCCTACAGTGTGGAATTAAAAAACTTAACTAGATAAATAGACAGAAAAAGACCTATCAAAATAGAAAAGCATTCATCCTAGTGTCTAGTACAGTCAAGCCAAGTCTGCTAGTCTGTGATTTGTAGGGCAAGCAGCAAGTTGAATAACAGCCATTCTGTATATTTAAACATTCACTTTGCCATGGAGAGTGAACCAAGAGCTCACAAGTTTCCCACAACAGCTTTAACTAGTCAGCCTGTCAGGTCTGCCTGTCCTTGACCAGAATGGATAAAACTGAATGATTACAGTAAGACATACAGCAAAGCATCTGACATCAGCTTGACGGTTGGAGCAGTCACACAGCCATGAAGAGAACAATACTCAGACACTTAGATGCTGACTTCACCTGCACTCCAGTGGGGTGTGAATAATGCAGCAGACAGACAGATGAGCTGTTCTGATGCTGCACCTGAAACGCTGTGTTGCACTTACAGAAACGAACATAAGTAGAAGCACAGCACTACCTGGCTGCTGGATTTATGCTGGTTGGCATTCGAGCAGTCAGGAGACAGACGAAAAACTGGTATGGAGGTATGCTGAATTTTTTACATTCCAGATGTATTTCAGACAGGCAGGCTGTTTACAGACCTACTTATCTCCTAGTGTGAAAAATTTGGACAGGTTTTGGGTTACTTCAGTAAAGAACTGCATTTTCTTTTGAAGCTTTGGGGGCTGGTTCCTGTTTAAAAGTTTTGCCATATTACAGATGTTAGTGTGCTACACCTACATCTATTTTTATGGACTGCAGTATTGACAAAGAGGAGCTCACCTCTGTTTCTGAGATGCCAAAATATAAACAACTCAACAGCAAAGAAAAAAAATAAAATGCAAACACATGCACATTGCCATCCTCTGTGTAACATTTTTCTTTCCTGATTGCAGACATATGATGCTCATCCAACACATGCAAAGAGATTTGCTACCACTGACAGCTATGAAAGGCATTCTTTCAAAAGGCCAAATTGATATACATGTATATACCAATTTTTTTTTAGTTATTTAAACAAATGGCATGGTTGTCATAAAAATATTTTGTTACAGAATTCTAACAGATAACTGTATCTGCTAACTTAATAAATAGATTTTCACATTTGCTAGTGTTATAGTATTGTGTTATATATCACAGCCCATTTTGAAAGATCTTTATTCTAGGTTCTTTTGAGGTCTCTGTTACTGTCAAGAGCCAAGAGCTTTGACAGCTGTTGCCAGCTCTATGTGGTTTGTTTAAAACAATAAGAGAGTTGCCAAGCAACATCACATCACACACTTGGTACCCTACAGTATCTCACATTCCTAACTACTCTGCACATCCTCACAACTTAAAGGGACACTGTCAAGTTAATAACCTTACATGAAAAGTGGACTTACTTCTCTGTCCCCCATAATTAGATATATGGGGTGAGAGAAGGAAATTTGACCTTATTATTTAAAAAATTACTTGAAATTTGTTTGTAGCAATGCTTGATTTTTAATGACCAAAGACCACTATCTGTTATCACCTGTGGTCAAGCTGAAGTTTGGCTTAAAAACAATTTAGTAAAAAAGCAAACTTTCATAAAGGATTTTTCCTTACTAACATAGAACTTAGAAAATTAAAATATTTCTCTATGTACAACTCCTATCACACACATGAAAGCCATCTCCAAACTCTTTATAAAATATGGATTTACTGCCAAAAATTGCTCTTAGGAGGCATTTCTAATCAAGTCTGTAAGAAAGTCTTGATCCTTCAGACTTTATCTGAAGTCACAGATGGTTTAGGGTGATTTGTTTATATGATCAGCAGCCCTAGGTCTCAACCTGATCTAATATACCCTATATATGAAACATTTCTGCAACAGCTGTAGAGAAATAAAGATTTCTGATACTTCAGTATTGCTTTATCTTTGAGAATTGTATGACAGGTAAAATATTATCAATCTTTCCTATATGAAAAGTTCTGAACAAGTTTGATTTAGATATACTAGGAGAAAAAAAGATTATTTTTTAAATGAAATTTTAAAATTAGGTTTGTAAACATTTTGACATTGATCAAATAACTGTAACTTCAGAGCACAGTGCTTTTAAATGTCTCATTGAAAATTCCACAGTAAACTAATATGGCCATCTTTACTCTGCAGCCAGTCTCTAGACCAACCTTCCTTATGGTAGCCATTACATATAGCAGCACTCCTCTGGTATCACTTGTTCACCACTCCTGCCTCTTCCTCATTCATTCCTCTTGTTTCCTCCTTTTATAAATTTATCTATTTTTTCCCTTTACTTTATACTCTCTTATACTTCCATCAATGTAAATTGGGGAGCATGTGTGCATTATAAGCTTACTAGAAGCTCAACACTTGCCTACCTGTGATTTTATTGGAAAGAGTTATTGCTGAAAGCCTACTGATTACAATTGTAGAAAAGCTAAGGCTCTCATTGGTTTTGAAATCCCTCTCTCAAAATAAGCAGTACATCCTTTTCTGAGACTGCTCACAGCCCTTCAGTATTTTACTAAGTCACAACACATCACTGTAACCCAGATTCCTTTAATTTTGACTGCATTACCCAACACATTTAAGGGTTTTCTTCAAAACAGGAGCTGCAATGAAACAGGTTTCTACATCAGTTTTAATTTCAATTATTTGGAACTGTGTCTTAAAACAATCCCCTGTTATCATAAGGAGATTCCCAAACAATTAGAAGAGAAGGTCTATAAGGAGAATCCAGAACAGAAACACAAAGGGTTAAGAAAAAGTTGTTAAGAAAAACAAGGAATAAAGAGTGAGAAAGTAATTAGAAGAGGTGAAAAAGACAACTCTACTTAACAGAGGTAAAAGACAAAAAACCTACAATGAGGAAAAATCAACATCACCTTGTCTTTTTTCCTAGCACACACTTGCATAGGTTTTTTGGGTTTGTTTGTTTTTTTTTAACTGCTGCAATAGCACAGGGGAGGGCAAAAACATAAAGCATGGCCTTCAAAGATAATAAGCATACTGCCAGGTATGTTGAAGTATTTTCTTCTGTTTCTTCCATCCACTATTACATGGGGAAAGCTCTCAATACAGTAATGGTAAAAGTTTCATTTGCATCCAACAAAGAACTCACACAGGCATACAAGCAGTGTAAAATAATGTAAATGTATATGCAAATTGTTGCAGCCCTTAGGCATCTGGAGAGCTGCCAGTACAATATTCAGTCTGTGACTGTTCAAAACTTATAGAGCCCTCCCTGCAAGAGAACAGAACAATTTTATATTTATATACAGAGTATATATATATAAAATTGTATATATATATATACAGTATACAGAGAAACACACACAGGTCCACACTTGTGAAGTTGAGGGTCATTATCCTTGTATTTCAGCGTGCAATGTCATTATAGGAACTACTTGGTCCCAGAAGTTTGCTGTCTTTGGCTAACATTTGGGACAAACTGAATCAAAGGGTATAGCTATAGAAGCACATTGTTTACCAAGTAGCTAAGCTATGGATTTAAAACATATTATGTGTTTCTTGCTATGCATAAGAAATACCCTATATTCACTAGGAGGCACATTGCTCCACTTTCATGGCTTTTTCATGAATTATGATCTTTTTTCTACATTTAAAATCACCTAGCTAATGAATTTTCTTATGGTATTTAATTTACCTTTGACCACAATGTTTGTATTCATTTTCATGCAAAATCAGGTACTGATTACAATACCTGATGTGTTACAATACTAGTCAAAATGCAGAAACAATAAAAGAGAGACTTGCTGGCATTCCTACATATCAAAGTGCCTTTCACTCGTTCAAATTATTTAATACCAATAACTTGGCTATTAATGAAGTTTTTGTGTTTGTTTGCTTGTGTCTTTTTAACAATCAATGACACAAGAACTGAAAATGGCATTTCCTAGAATTACTGGCAAATAATGAGCCAAGACTGCTGAGAAAGGGGACTGAGAAAGTGGACTGAAGTACTGCTTGGCTTTCTTAAAGGCTTTTTCCAGGGCTCTGGAAAGCAAGAATGGATAATACTAAGGAATAGTCATAGTTCCATGGAATACCCCCCCTGCTTTCCCCCCACCGAAAAAGCAGTTGTGCTCCTCACCCTTGCCACAAAGCAAGCAAGCCCGGCTCTCCCCTCAGATCTGTGTTTTGGATTTGACTCTTTCCTCTTCACCTTTGCATTCTGTCAGTACTATCCAGGGCCTGATGCCTCTTGTCCTTAGGTCAATAATGCTCAACTCTGTATTTATTACAGCCCTAAGCAGGCTGCTGAGGACCATATAATTACAAGGTCAATCACTCTACAGATAAGATCATTATGAAGAAAACGTCAAGATTCAAACTGTTGTCACATGGCATATGTGAAAAATAAATTCTGTAGAAAGAAAGATTATTCTGGATTCAAATAATGTTATGATCCATCTTTACCCATCCACTTGTATTTTCCCCAAGGCAATCTGCAGCAGAGGATTCATCTACACATGCGAAAACTACCAACTTTAAATACTAGAATAAAAGTCACCACTACATTTCTATTGCAAGGTGTTAGGAAAAATCCCAGGCAAATCCCAGCTTCAAACACCAACACTTGCTCTGTATTTTAGTCCATTCCATACTGGTTATACCACAAGGAGTGCACATGTCTAAGTTAAGAATTTTTCGTTACGGTCTTCAAAAGAGTGGGGAAAAAAAAAAGTCACTTTCAGTTGTAACAGCAGACCAAATGTTTGTGAAGCTTAGAATAATTTTTACTTGAGAAGAGAGAAACACTTGAAAATAAATAAAAAGAGAAAGAAGAAACCCAAGCAATTTGTTCTAGCACATCAAATTTCATTACATTTCTTTCTTTTCCTATTTTTTTTCATGAGTTACTAGAAGTTACCAAAATGAAGAAGTCTTCAAAATAAAAAAGATTGCTAAAAAAATGTTGTTAGTCTCTTTTTTTTTTTCTAATTTCTGCAGAGCAGCCAAGGTCCTTAAATATAACCATGGCACTATCAGATTGCTGCTCTGAAAACTCTTATCTCCCATGTATATAGATATAGATATTGCCATATCTTCCTTTCCTGCACTCCCGCTGTACGACACCTATTCTCTGGATCAGAACTATGATCCAGAAACAACTGCTACAGCAAAAACATGTGGAAAAGAGCTCTGTTCAAAGGTCTTACCTGAATTAATGAACTTGCTCCTGATGTGTCACTAGAGCCCTTTTTTATATGAACAATGAAAATAGATTTTTTTTTCAGGTAGGCCAATTGAATATGCAGTCATAGGATACATATATTTGTATACATAGGACAAGTATTTGGTTTGCATCCAGATTCAGACTCACTATCTACTTAATGGTGAGAAGAATTTGGATCTAGGTATTTGGTTCCAAGAAATCCCATTTTTATAAGCACTTATTACAGTTATAGCAACACAGCACACTAAAGCACAATTAATACAAGACAGTAATATACACCTACAGATATAAGAGTAGGCAGAGCATGTCACATATCATTCACAATAATTTTCCCTCTACATGGACATATTCTGTAATACTACACCTACTACACGCTTTCTCCTCACCTCACTGATCAAAACTAATGATATGAATAGTAATGCTTAATTATAGCCTCATGAATGAGCTGTAATTAATTGAAAAAAACAAGATGTATTTAAACTTGCTAGAAAAGTGAGTGGGTTTCAAGAGGGAATATGGATACTTAATTCTGAGTTATATACTATATACTAAAGAAAACAAAACCCCGATCACTTTTAAAAATACACATTTTCCAACTTAATTATAAATACAGAGACACAGTTGATCCTGCTACTTAATTTTCAGGGTCTGAGGGCAGGAATATCATCTGGAAAATAATGGCAAAAGTCTGCTTCATGTTCATATGATAAAGAAGCATTTAAGACTGAGGAATGATATCACCCTGTATCAAATTAGGTCAATAAAATTAATCCAGATGGCAGAAGATGAGGAAATTATTGAAGCTTTTGAAGCGCAACATCATATAAAAGTGTCATGGAAGCTCAGCAAGTACATAAATACCATTGAGGTCGACAACATTTGCTACTTGAGATGACATAGAAAATATTAATATTAGCATATTTAGCTATGTATCAAAGCTAATCACATGCCATCTGGAGAACAGAATAATGTGAGGAAAGGAACGAAGAAAGGGTTAACACCAATGCAAAGTTCAAGACTGACTGAAAGAAGGTTCATAAATGTTGACAAGAAGAAGAAGTAGCAGTGACAAATGGGTTGATGTCACACACAGGAAAATTCAAGGATAAATCATAAGATTAGACAGCTGCAGAGTAAGAAAATACCAGCAGCTTTTCCTACTCAATGCATTCAGCAGAGCATAACTATATCCCTATTTCTGATGCTTTATTCAGCCTTCCCTGAAACTTCAGCAGGGATATATTCCATCACCTTTTGTTGTCCCACTTCTCCTGTCAGTTTCTCTTAAATATTTTTCTTCTTTAATTTTAAAAATCATGTGAGATTCTGAATAACAGATAGCAGGTAAATAACTTTAAAAATGCACCTCTGGCATTGCCCCTCCCTTCAAAAGCCCCCACACACACACATCGCCCGCCCCCCCCATGATTCTGTAAGCTCACCATCAGTGGCTTAGACATGGGAGTCCCTGGACTTATATTTTTCACTTCAAAGCTTCCTGGAGCCTATAATTATGCTTCTGAGCACATCTGAAACTGACACAACCTTGGTAGGTTTGAGTAGCTCCAATATTACCTTCTATACAGATCAATTCAATTTGTATTTATTTTAATTAAAACACCGTTGCTCATTTATCAAGCTGAACCTGTCCCATTATATGGGAAAGTAATTAACATAGCTGAGATCAAGAATGGTTCTGCATCCTAGTGAACATTTATCTAGGCAGTAACTCCTACTCTAAAGGTTCAGCTCCCTGTTTGATATGTTGGTTGATTTTTGTAAAATATGTGAGACAGAAAAATAGCAGAAATCACAATTTTAGCCAGAAAAGGGGAATTAAGCCAAGCCTACCATTAATCATTAGAATTTTTTTTTCAATTGGGATGGCTGCAGAATTAGCACATTTAACTTTACAAAATTAAAGTAATAAATCCCATTCAGCTTTCTGAAAGAAGCTTTGTGATAACTACCTTGACTAGAGGAAGAGGTCCTCTCTTCAATTTCCCTCCAATTCAGTACACTTTATATAAGGAATCCTGGAAAATCCTCGATAGCACTGGTCAATGGAGCTACATATAACAATCCACTTTTTTTTTTTCATATGGGCTATGGCATCTATTATCCTTTTTTAGTTCACTTATAAACCAAACTTACAACTGTGAAGAAGTAAATTTAAGGATGGCAGCTTGCACTGGTTCTACAGTGACTGAAAAGCTTGGGAGAATTGCATTTACTGCAATGGGAACTAATCTTTCCATCTGGAACAGACTGGTATGAATGAAACCCATTAGGCAACTGGCAAGACGTAAACTATAGAGATTAATATCCTGTGCTTCAGTTCTGGCACGTAATCAAGCTGAAAGTTCCAATAATCTATGCTTGGCAAATGTACATTTCTTGCTTTGAAAGTCCCTTTGAAATATTGGACATTTCAGACAAGAGCCAAAAATATTTCTTAGGATGGAAAGAGTGAAACAACCAAGCAGAAACATAAACAGATTAATGATCAACAAAATAAGATACAAAGTGTCATTGACTTTGGTTACTTCTGCAGTGAATTAAGTATGGTCTGAAAGCAGCCATATTACAGATGGGAGTAACCGGAGGGATCTTGAAAGAATTTATCCTTCTGTAATATGACACAATAAATTAAGAAGGAGTAGCTTCTCCTTTCCTACAAGTTTTAAGTTTTGTTGAAAAATAGAGCCAAGCTCATTCACTAAGACAGACTGAATCCAGGGGTTATCTTCAATGTAAACCAAGAGACTGCCAGCAGTACCATGTGAGAAGAGTATTTTGGATGGTTCAGTTAAAAGCACTTAGGTGGGAGACCAGAAGCTTAATAGAGATGATATCTATTTGAATGGGTGCTCCAATTGGGATAGATCTATGGTAGATCCAGGAACCAGACTCCATAATCCTTATGGGTCCCTTCCAACTCAGGATATTCTATTCTAAACAATTCAGATACCTGAATGAGACAATAGTGCTGCATTCAGCACTTCAGAAAAAACAGGTTACAGCTTTACTGTTTGAAATGTTCCTATATCAATTACATGTTCCAGAGCTCAATGACGTGTATACAGCTTCTAAATAATACGTTGTATGTATCTATGTGATCCTGGTAGAGGCCTTCCATTCTGTTTCATCTGTGACCAATTCTAGGGCTTACCTAAGAGCTTCTATCAACTGTGCTGTTCTAACATGGTGCACTCTGGAGTGGATTGTAAACTACTCAGGGTAACATGGTCTGTGGGTATCCACATGGTTACTCTGGTTACAGTGAGATCACCACACTGTTGTGTTGTTTTGTTTTTCAGGGACTGGTTATAAAGGTGGTTTCATCTGCTTGTGCTGTTTAAAAGTAGCAGGATGAACTGTTTTGCTGGTTTATACAAGGAACGTCAGTTCACTGAAGCTCATCCTCTATTGATTGATTTCTCTATACAAGACCTGGAGTTTTGCATAATGTAAGATAGCTGACCGCAAAATCCATTCCTGATCACTAACATCTGCATTTGGGTACGCACTGAGGCTGCTAAAATTTGACAGCAATCTTGGGATCAGCAGTAACGCTGAAAAATTCCTCAAAACAGGCACAGAACTTAAAATGGTTTGGTTTACACATGTAAAATTAAGTTAATATACACTGCAAAATTCTCCCTTCCTCTTCACATACTTTGACAACACAAAATTGATGACATATTTAGATTGATATATTCACCTTCAAATGCTACTCAATATAACAGCAACATCATAGGAAATGAACTTTCAGAGATGGTAGGTTTCCTGAAGTTTGTGGCCAAATTGCAGTTGACTTCAGCAGGGGCATGGTTACACTAACATGTACTTGGTCTTCAGAGGGGAAAAAATCTCGGATCCAAAATAGCCACACAGGCACTGCAGCAGCATCCAGAGCCCTATGTCAATTACTTAGTCATTTTATACAGCATACAAGAATATTTCAAACACTGGGCAAAGAGTCAGCTACAGTCATTACATTAAGCACAGAGCTGCCTTTGGCTAGTTAGCAGGAAGCAAGGAAACCCAGGTAACAACTCAAACCTATCTTTTCCTAAGCCTCTTTTTTTCTGAGGGCACTTTAAGGTGCAGGGTCACACATTGTCATATTTTCATTGAAACTCAAAAACTGCACCATCTTTTTCAAACTTTGAAAAAGGGACTATGACTATAATAATATAATCCAGTGTGTAAAATTACAGTGAAAGTGGGAGTATTCCTTTAAATTACTAACTCCTATTAGACCATATATATATACAATTTTACCATTTTCATGCCATGATTTGGATTTTGGATCAAACCCAGTAAGGACTTGAATATGGAAATCTTAGTATTTACTTTTCTCACACCCCACTTTCAAAATAAAAATACATCTACCTCGTACATTTTAACAAAAAAGCATATTTTAGCAAAGCCATATTTCTCTGGTCACATCCAACCTCTATGATTGCATGATTATATAAATTTAGATTCTCAAATTGTTTTTCTCCAACAGACAGTTTCACAACTGTGCAGTACTTGTAGTTACTCTAGAAAAGCAGAACATTTTTGATTTAGGAGTTTACATAAACATACAAGATTAATATTTATGATTGTGCTTAACAGACAAGACAACAAAGACAAAAGAAAGCAAAATGTGAAATAAGAAAAAGATAAGGAAAACAAGTGACAGAACAATAGAATCAGTTATTTCAAAACCAGATCTCAAACCTTTCATTGAATTTTGGAAAGAAATCCCACCTCTTTTTTTTGGTGCAATTTTTAGGTTCAGGTGTTGGACATATGAACAAGGGATGATCAGATATTCAAAAGATGGCCAGAAAGGTACTATCATGTTAGCCATACCATTTTGTGCTACAGAAAGGTAAAGTAAACATGCAAAGAATAGACAGGGACAGTCCTCATGAACTCCTTGATGAGAGAATAGTGAGTGAAGACGTAGCCAAAGGATAAGCGGTGAGACAGTTTGCTACTGTTAATGGCATTGACAGAACATATGGATTTTTTCAAACACAAGAAATATGATATAAAATTATGCTTGCAGTACATGAATTTTGAATTCTTCTGCTGTTTGAAATGGCTTTTTCTAGCCAGATTGTGCAATCTCACATGTCACAGAGAGATGAACTATTTCACCTTATGGACTGAAAATTCCAACCACCCAAATCAAGCTTTTTTAATTTAAGAATGCATTCTGCATATATTATGTTTGACCAGATGAATATATGAATTTCTCTCTTGTGAACAGGCACTAATGAAATAAATTCAAATTTCCTGTTTTAAAATAGTAAGACAGAGTAAATTTGACTTTCTAAATTTCTGGAATCTGGATTTCTAACTTCTTAAATTTCCTAAATAAAATAGAAAGACATGCTCATTTCTGACCAACAGTTTTGAAACTTTTGAACTGCAGTCAACATCTGCTACTTTATCTTTTTATGATAAAAAATGCTCACAAATGCTCATTTATTCACAGAATTGCTCTAGTTCTATAAACACAGTTAACCTGGAATCTGTGTACCACAAAAGATAATACTGCTGATAGACCTCTATAATTTCTGGGGTTATACTTGCGTTCTTTGTATGTGTTTTATAATAATGTCATGTAACAACGTGTGTCTGTACCACTATTTGAGGATTTTTTCTATAGCCTTGGAAAACTTAAGATGTATAATAATTAAAGTAGCCTATGCACATGAAGAAATTAATTTCTGTCCTTTTTTCTTTTTTTTTTTTTCCAAAAATTATTTAGATGGAGCTGATAGGATGAAGATCTCCCTACCCTTCTAAAACAGAAAAGTTATGAAGTGACATTCACCATTTCACAGATGTTTCATTTTCGTGTGTAAACATGCAAGGGACTTGAAGTCTGGTCATCTCACCCAATACATGTCTTCAAACATGTTAGAGAATCATAGAGACCAAAACCCACCTGGCTACAACCTCCTCTCAGGTAGTTGTAGAGAGCAGTAAGGTCTCCCCTCAGCCGGCTTTTCTCCAGCCTAAACCATTCCAGTTCCATCAGCCACTCCTAATAAGACTTGTGCTCTAAGTTCTTCACCAGCTTTGTTGCCCT
Source organism: Zapornia atra (assembly GCA_013400835.1). NCBI lineage: Eukaryota > Metazoa > Chordata > Aves > Gruiformes > Rallidae > Zapornia > Zapornia atra. The sequence goes on from VZTU01026254.1 coordinate 22,680, forward strand.
TCTCTGAATCATAGTATCACAGAATCACTAGGTGGGAAAAGACCTTTGAGATCAAGTCCAACCATATCCTTTGGACACACTTTAGCACCTCAATGTTCTGAGGGGCCCAAAAACTGAACACAGTATTCAAGGTGTGGAATAATGACAGAGCATAAATCAGAAAGTCTGTTTTGTAGTAAAATACAGGTATGATAACTAACATGACTAAGAGTACAAGTTCAATACAGCAATCAAAAGTCACAAAGAATTAAGGCTTAATTCCTAAAGCAAGCAATGCCATCTTTTATTATGCAATATATTCCTATATTGCTTTTTGAAGGATATCATGCCAATGTTTCCCTCATAGTTATACTGCCAAGTTTTAATTAGTCACTGTTCTGATCAAAGCTGGCAAAGAGAAATCTAAAATTAATTTACCACTTTAAGTGAGTGAATTCAACATATTGGCCAACTCATTTGTAAAGCTTCTGTCTATAACTGACATACACTGCATGTGCAATTAAATTTAGCATGAAATCAAGAAGTATCACAGTGAGCCAGATTTAAAGCTTTAAAATCTTCCATTTAACACTAGATATTAACAAAGTGCAAGTAAACATTTGAAGGAAAAAGCCTGGTTTTAATGAACTGCATTAAGATCTTTTAAAAGAAGAGTCCATTAGTAAATAGGTTGTAATTGCATGTCTCCATGTTATCTTAATTAGTAGTAGATAATCATTTTGGATTCCGCCTATTAGTTTCTCAATGTGATTGGTTCTGATTTATACTACTTCAAAATAACCTAGTATTACCTCCTTCAGAGGTAATTTAGCTTGTTAATTGCAGTACCTTTCTCAAGCCACTAGCAAGGTCAAGAGAACTAATCATCATACTATAGCTATGACATTAAAGTACCCATTGATAGTGTGCTGCAATTTTTCTGATATTTTGAGTATCTATATCATACCACATGCAATAAGCCTAACTCAACAGTTCCCAATAAATAAATAATAGAAGAAGAATAACTATTAATTGCTACTAAAGATAAATGGCATAGTTATCACTAAAGTTTTACTTGCTTTTGGCTTGTTCACATACTCTGTAGTAGAATGGTCAGGTTGCCTTTTAAAAAATGTGCCTATAGGAAACCCTGGATAAGTAAAGAATTATCTAAAGAATCGAAAGGTTCTGGAGAGAATTTGTTTAATTGAATGTGGTTTCAAACTTAATTTAAATTTTAGATGCTATAAGCAGTAAAGGTAATATTAGATTAATATAGACAAGGATTTGGGCAAGAATTTTTTTTTTGTTTTAATGAAATTAACCTGGCAGATTACCACTACTCTTATAAGAGACAAATCTCCCACATATTTGTGTACTTTAACTGGAGCCCTACCAAAAACAGCTTAGTAAAAAAATTTGTATTTCATCTTGGTTCAGCAATGAGTGTCACTGCTGTACTGTATTTGTACAAAATGACCATCCAAGCTCATGGCCACACCAAAGTAGTTCTGAAAAGATAGAAAAAAAACCCCACGAAACCAATAAATGACCAAACTAAATATTCACCTAGGCAACACAAGTCCAGCAGAAAGGGATGCTAGGAAGATGGGATAAAGTATTCAGTAAGTGGAACAATTTTGTGTAGCCTCAGAAGGGTGAGTACTGCATGTGCATGCATCATTCTGTGCCAATATGGGAAAGGAAAAGGATAGTTTTAGAAAGGATGAAATTTACCTCTGCATCTTTCACTGCAGCTTGTGGGACAAATCTCCTTACATAAAATACTGAGGAGTTGTACCAAAAGTAGGCCCCAGGAGTAGAGGAACCAGTTTGGCTACTTTAGGTCTCCCCTTGAAAATATCACTTGAGCAGCAAAAGATAATGCAGGTGGGAACAAGTTACAGGGCTTCTCTCTGCAGCAAATGCTACGAGAGAGTGATGAAAGATGCACTCACAAGGGAAGTGTCAACAGCCACAGTTCTCACAGGCCTGAGCAAAGGCTACTGGAGTCAGCTAGCAGAAGAATATCTGTATTTTAATGATACTGGCATAGACGAGTATTTTGCTATTCCAGAGCTCTTTGTCTTCCTTCTAAAACCCAGGTCAACGAAGGAATAGGAAATTCCTGAAATTCAATCTAAACTCTGTCAAAACAAAGCAATAAATTTTTGATGCAGTGGAGGTAGCGTTTAACCTTAGGAATGGAAAAACGTAGTGTTTACTTTCCTCTACATTCCTTCTCTCTGTGGGAGCAAAATAATGTCCAAGGAGAACATCCTTAATTTCTGTTACAACCATTCACCACAATACTAGTAGTTAGGTGTGATTTAGCCCACTGTAAATAATATTGTAAGATTAGAGATTAGATCTTACTTATGAAAAAACAGCATTAAAAATCTCTGTACATTTTATTGATAATATCTCCACTGGAGAACAGCATGCATTCCATATAAGCAGATAAACTGTAAAGGATTTAGAACAAAGCACTGCAGAACTAGCTGTGGAAAACAGAACCTGGAGAAGGGTCAGCATTCTGATGTACAGGAAGAAAAGCAACCATCTACATTCCAATGCTGAACTAAACATATGTTTAACTGATGCTATATAGGAATGAGAGTTCAATTAAGACATCTTAACAGACTTATGGGTAACACTGAAAAGTTTAGTAAAAACAGTAGCAAAACACTTCTGTATCACCCAGAGAATGACTGTAAGCAACCAAAACCTGTGGAAATTATCTTCAAGAATGGCACCAAAGAGTAAGCTTGGAATCCATCAAAAAAGGGAAAGGACATGAAATCTGTCCTACCGGTAGAAAGAAAGTTATCTGCTAGATGTTCTTTACAATTCCCAATTACATAGTACTCCAAATTCCAATGCTCTGTAATAAATAGAGTCCACTTTTGAAACTCTCCAGTTGCCAACTGGAGTTAAACCATGACACAAACTCATACTGACATGCCACAAGTTTACAGTTTTATTGTTCAGTTCATATATCTATGTATTTGTATCAAACAAGTCTAACTCTCTAATGACAGGGACAGTGTTTTCACACATCTGATGGCACCTTATCCAGAGAATGGCAAAATGCCAATTTTTTCTGTAGCACACAAACACAGTATATTTTCTTGAAAGCACATGACAAACAAACAAAAGCAAAACCTTGACATGATTAGTAAGATTGTATTATGAGATATCCTGATGTATCATTTAACAAAAAGCATATTTTTTTCCTAGAACATCTAACAGCGAATTAGGCTTTCATATTAACCAAGTCAACAGCAAATTCATTCAGTATTTAATGAATTTATGTTCTCGGAGATAAAATACTCTGCACAAATGGACAAGGCTCAGAAAACTATTTTAAAAGCAGCTTCCATTGTGGCCAGCAGAAAGGTAGATACATGAAAACAGTGCTGACTTTCTTTAAAACAAGCAGGTTTTCTGACAGATGAGGAAAGTGTTTATCACTGGTTGTTTCAAGCCATTACAAAGCAGTTTTGCATGCATTTAAACTGACTCCTTGTTACATTGAGCTTCAGGGATGTGCACGAATTACTATGTGATTACAAATTGATGTGTGGAACAAGTAACAGGTTGAGATCCTTTGTACTTGGAGCAGTAGAAACAAGACCTCAAAGTTGTCTCCTCCCCAAGCAGTGCACATCTAAGCATAAGATGAGATAAAAGCTAGAATGGAAGCTATGAAAAGCATTTCCAGCAGTCCTAAGTAAAACAAGAATCCTCAAATTACAGATCCCCTACCAAATTCAGATAAGGCATCTTCTGTGTTTCCCTGACTAAAGGTGAAAACTCATGATGTCCAGCAATGATTCTCTCCCATGACATCTTATGAGGTTTGAAATGTCCAGCAAGACAATGCATTATATTCATGGCACCCCAAAGCTCCTTGCTGGTTCTGTCTTGTTACAAGACTTGGCTTCTCAATGAGCTAAGAATTAGATGGTCTCACACACAGACAGTTAAATTTCTGAAGCATTTGGGGATTTCTGGAACTGAAAAGCACTAAAAGTGTCAAGTCTTATACTCCTCACCCAGCCACAACTGCCATTAGTGATAGCTCTGAGAAGAGCTTTTCCTAAATAAAAAGAATTTTTTTTTTTTCATAAATGCATGTCATTTTCATTTATTTTCAGTTCAATAGAAACTTGCAAAAAATCTCTAATAACTGAAAAAAGAGAAATCTGTCATGAGTCTAAAGAAATTAGCAATATTGCAAGGTAAATATCTATCTGCTTTTATAAACTGAATTGTCCTGGTTCCAGCCAGGCCAGAGTCAACCTCCCCAAGCAACCAGCAAAGGTGAGCTGACTTAGCCTGGGCTGTTTCCACACCACCTAACATCACTCCCTCCTGTGCTGACTGCCTGGGGAGGTTAACTCTGGCCTGGCCTGGCCTGGTCCAGGACATGAATGAGAAAGTTAGAAATTTTGTAAACCTCACTCAAAATAATCCAATTCAAGTGCCACGAAATTTGTAGTATCATGTGGAGATTGTCCCAGTTGTCTACAGGACTCCCAACATAAGTATTTAGGTTGGAATGCAATACTATCACAGATTTAAAAGACACTAAAGACAACAACATACTTGATCATCAGCTGTATCTTTTTAGATCTCAGTACACAAAAAAATAGGAAGGTTATGTAGATAATGATTCTATAATTGACTATCTTAGAATATTTGTTTCTACATAGAAAGGGATTATGTTTTTTCACTGATTAAACTACCTGCAGCTATTTCTTCATTTAGAAATTTTATGCAAGACCTCTCACTGTTTGGATCACAAAGTGATTAAGTCAAAATCCTTCATTTTACAACCTTCTCCACATAGTTAAACATACTCACCCCTCCATCAAAATAATTCTCCATCCAGGATTAACCATGATAGTACTTACAACAGGGAAAGATTTTAATTATTGAAATAATGGACCCAAAATAAGTAGGCATTTATAACTATCGCACTAAAACCTTGAACCACCAGTGAGTGGGACATGACCCAGCTCACGGATGAACTAAAACCACAGTAGAACATCCAGGGCCCAACCATTTTCCTTTGCTATGAAATCATGAACAAAGATTAATGCTGAAGCAGATGGACTGATGGGGACAGCGAGATCCTGATCCACATTAACTGAACAGGAAACCTTTTGCCAGCAGTTTCCTTGTAAAGGACTTCAGCCCAATGCCTTCCTCTAGTTTCTACTGAAAAAATCAATCGTACATTGATGGCTACTAACAGAAGAACAAACTTAGTTCTAAGGTATCGGAAATGTTTTGACATGGGTTCTAAACAAAACATGTACAACAAAGCCATACAAAAAACCTGCTTGGTTTAATGTTTCATTACAAACTGGGAACCCAGCCCACATTCACTGAAAGGTTCACATACTTTTTGTATGAACTTGGGCCAAGCTACTTTATGGTTTCACATCAAAACAAGCCAGAAATTGTGGGGTTTGCATGGTTTTAGTGTGAAATTGGGTGAAACCAGTATTTTACTTGGAGTTCTGGGATCCGTCTGAGTCCAAACAGAAAGCAAAATTCAATGCACATAAAGGCAAGTAGATTAAAGTGGTGGGTTGTTTTTTTTTTTAATGAAGTATAAAACCACCAAGGTTTGCACAGTGATGAATGGCACCTCTTTTTCAGATCTTCAACACTAATCAAATATCAAAGAGAGGGTTTATAAGTCTTGTGGTCAGGAAAGGTACTTTTAAAAAATTCTAAGAAAAGTAGGACGCAAATGATATGAATTGGCTTAAGTTCAATATTCAGAAAAAAACATGGGATAACAAACAATTGATAAATTATAAACAGGTTTAAGGTAACTGATTTGTCAATTATAAAGAAATACCACCCTTCTAATCTAGTTTTCTTCTAAATTGAGGCAGCATGGATAAGGAAGAAGCCTAAGGTGTTCAGTTGTACCCTTCTTCAATGTTTATTTTGAGTGTTACACACTGCAGTCTCAGAGAGCAGTTACTGTAGACCTTTCCCCAAATGGAAGGATGCATATAGCTGCTGCTGCTATTCAGCAGCTTTTTCTAGATATTGAAAAAAAAACCCAACCCACCAAACCCAAAAACTTTGCCAGTGACAGGAACTAAAAGTGCAAGACAGAATTAGAACTTGAAATGATAGGGATAAATTGGAAAAATTGAAATTCACTAATGCAAGTGAAAATTACATTTGGTAGACATAAACAGTACAAAACATTGGGGTTTCTGAGTGGTACTTCCCTAAGGAATGGAATAGACATAATTTGTCACAAAACAGTAACGTAATTATATTAGGGCACTGGGAATAAGGATAGACATAATATCCGTATCCAAGAAGAGCCTGCAAGATTCGTGAGACAATCAATTCTTCTTATATTTTGAAGCACTGTGTCCAGCTTGATATGGAAAATTAGTGCTTAGCTGAAAAAACAGTAAAAAAAGAGTAAAGATTAAGTGGGTTGGAATTGTTTGAATGGATTTGCTTTAGAGATTGAAGGATCCCCACCACTGAAGGTCACAGCAAACAAGACAAACTATTTCCCTTTAAGGACTGGAACAGGGAAATGGGTTAGATATCAACTTCAGTCTGCCATCTGGAGTTAAGACTGCAACTTTTATTCTTCAGTGCAGTGAAGATTATACAACCTCCTTGTCTCTCTCCACTTTAAACATATCATGAAGACTGTCACTCTAGGATATACTTGGCCAGTCCTGAGCAAAGAAAATAGACACTAAATTAATGTTTTTCAATAGGAACTACTATAATTAGATATAATCATAGCTGGCTTAGATCTAGAATTATATAGATTCATTTTCTTGTCTTTGATCCAGATACATAGCACAATTTTACTAATTTCTCAGGACTTTTAAGGTTATGTATTTAGTAGTACCAACCAGTAATTAATTACAATCACCAGTGCACATGATGACAATGGGATTAATCAAATTTGCAAGTTAATTAATCAAAATATTGTTGTGTCTCCATTTAAGTTGATTGTAGATGTGTTACCATGAGAGGAAAATCTATTACTCTATTTGCCTGGAAAGGAGAGGGAGGAAAAGAAATGGGGATAAGGGAGAAAAGGGAATCAAAAATACCCTGAAGATTAATATAAACTATATTGTTTATAACTGACTGAAAAAACCAGGAATCAGCACAAGATTGATAGCATGCCAACAAATTAATTTACACTGAGGTTATAGTAGTGCCTCATCTTCAAGAATGTCTGCCAGACGTTCTTGAAAAGTCACTACAGGATCAGGCAAAGAAACACTTAGGAGTGCAGTGCCTGATAATGGTATCTTTGACTTAACAGTGTGATGTCTGCTAGTGCCGCTGTGCATGAGAAATTTCCAAGTTCAAAAGTTTGCTAGCAAGCTTTGCAAGAGATGATAACTTTTTTAAAAAGAGACAGTTTAATCTACTATAAAAAATAGTAGATTTAATGGTGAAAGATACATAACTTACAAGAGTAAGATATACTATTTGTCCTTAAGGGATGTAAGAAGAGAATCTACTATAAGGCTGGGCACTATTAAAATACATGGATAGATGTATGGTTGTCCCAGCTTTAGAAAAGGATGTTTTATCAGAAGAGGCTTTTGTAGGAAATGTGTTGTATCAAAGACTGTACTTCAGCAAGTCAAAATCCTCTAACTTGTCCACTGTGACTCCTAAGAACAGTCACCCATTTTACCAATATCTTTCACTACTTTTCAGGGTAAACATTACTAGCTGGAGAATAAATAAAAAGATAGAAAATTTTAAAAAGACAACAACAGCAGAAAGTACTGGCTTATGAATCCTCCCAAGATTATTCTCCATACCATGTTATTCTTTTGTTTAGAGAGAATGCTTTTTTTAGACCTTTTGCTGTTTTAGTCTGGTACAATGATACTTTACTAACAGCAGTCTCACTAGAGACACACATTAGTGTAACATTCACTGGAAATTAAAGGATCAGTAAGAAACTAGGACCAAAAAATGTAACTTTCTACTGTATATGAAAGCATCTTTCATGAACTTACTAGTGCACATGCAATTCCTGTATTTGCAATTACTCATGACCATTGGAATAATTCAATATCATCATGTCCCCAAAACCACAACTAACCCTTTTACTACTAAACCACAGATCAAACAACAGCAACACACCTGAGTGGGAAAAGTACAAAGCCTTCTTTCATGTTAGGATCCATCTTGCAAATAAAACAAGACCTAACCCTGAAACGTGTAAATGTGTGCACACAGCTAAACTATTCTAAATTTCTTGTTTCTAAAACCCAGCTCTAATTCCTTTAAAATGTCTACAATTTTCCCTTCAGTGACTGCATAAAAGATTTAATTATTTCTGTGCTTTTAAAACTAATTATAAAATTAAGAGGAAAAAATAAACAAGCATCATTGGGTTCCAGGCCTTTCACTGCCTGCTTAAACATGAGAGTGATGCAGATACTGAATGAGATAAAACAGTAAAACTCATTTTACTTCTCTGTTGGTAAGCTTATGTGAAACAATGATTCTCAAGCAGTTTTTATATGAGAACAAAGACTATTTCCACTCATTCACCTCCCAGTAAATAGTTTGTTCAGGTCCCAAGGCATATGCACAAACAGCTATAACACATGTCTGGGCTTAGGACTTATCTTCTGGTAATGTATGTGAAAACATATTAATTTTATGAAACTATTTGTGGTTCTGACATGGAGTCACTAGAAAAAAGTGAACTATGATGTATTTCTACAACATACTATGTTTCTGTCCCACACTGCTGCCTGAAGAGATACTTATGGTATTTGTTAGTTTACCACAAACAAGAGATGACAAGTAAAATTAAACTTCTCATTTTCTAGATAGGGAACCTTAGTCTTCTACTTAGGAACTTCATTTTCAGCTCTCCACACCCTTCATCTTAATAGATATTATTCCTAATAACAAAGTGCGCGTATCTGTTTGTGTTGAGACTAATCGGTGTTAACCTTAGTCAAAAAGGATATTGAAAAGCAAAAATGAAGTAAACTATATCCAGACCAGGTGAGATCTATCCCAAATTACATACTGTGCTGGTTTTGGCTGGGATAGAGTTAGTTTTCTTCATACGTTCTTTCCTTCTGAAAAGAGTGTTGATAACACAGGGGTGTTTTCCTTGCTGCTGAGCAGTGCTCACACAGAGCCAAGGCCTTTCCTGCTTCTTACCCCACCCCACTAGCCAAGGAGGCCGGGGTGCACAAGGAGTTGGGAGGGGACACATCTGCGACAGCTGACCACAGGGATATTCCATACCACATGACGACATGCTCAGCATATAAAGCTGGGGAAGAAGGAGGAAGAAGGCGACATCTGGAGTGATGATGTTTGTCTTCCCAAGTAACCATTACATGTGACAGAGCCCTGCTTTCCTGGGGATGGCTGAACACCTGCCTGCCTATGGGAAATGGAGAATGAATGCCTTGTCTTGCTTTGCTTGTATTTGCTTTTGCTTTACATGTTAAAATGTCTTTACACAAACCCATGAGTTTTCTCTTTTAGTCTTCCAATTCTCTTCCCATCGCACTCTGGGGGGAATATTAGCAATGTCTCTGAGGTCCTTAGTTGCCAGATGGGACAAAATGACAATGTATACTAAAAACTCCTAGAACTTAAAAATAGCTACCAGAATATATTTGCCATTTTCCCTCTACAAGTGCTTCCAATACTTGTACAACTAAACTTCCTGACCATTTCTCAGGCACACTGGTATTATGGCAAAAAATGTGAAATTGTAAGAGATATATAAGTTTCTTGCACAACAAGACTTTTTTACTAATAGAGTACAAAAACTGAACATTTATTTACTCTTTTAAACAGAATGTCCTAACGTACACAATGTCATATGTTTGTTGAAGCCAACCCCCTCTCAGACCTCCTGGTGGAACAAAATACTACACATAAACAATCAGTGACAGGACTGGGACCACATGTACAATGATTAACTAAAGCGATAAAGACTAGCAAATTTGTAGATACAAAGCTTTTGTAAAGATAGAGTTCGTTTCATCTTGACACCTACAATTAGAAATGAGAACTCAACAAATAGCAAAAGCCAAATTCAGCATAACCTCTCCCTCCCTGGTTTTCAATTAGCTAGTATTTCCATTGAGTTGCTACCTTGTTCAGGATTTACATGAGACTCACAGAATCACCCTCAAGACTTAGTTTATATTTGCACAGGGCCTTATATATTAACATAACAGTATTCAAATCCTGAAAATAGGATGGATGTATCTGAAGTTGCTCACAAAACTACCACCTGATCTATATGTCTTTGCACGACACATCTTGAAGTTCTCTAAAAGAAATAACAATTATGCTGACAAGGCAGATCTGACTGACAGTCATTTTGGTCATCCAAATGGGCTTTGACAAGTTCCCTTAACAATACACGTTAAGGTATCTAAGAATCCATGAAATCAAAGAGAAGGTCCCTGCATTGACAATCACTTGACTAAAACTCGGGGAACAGAGGCTAGAAATAAACAGTGATAGTGGAGAAAAGAAGAAAAACTATTCATAAATGGGAGGGAGAGGGGGGAAAGTAGCTGAATAACAAGGTGCCAAAATTACCAAGAATATTATAGAAAACACAGTGTGAACAACTGCAGAAAAGCTTTAATGAATGCAGTGACTAGGGAGCTAAATTCAATTCTGGTAACTGTATATTGGATATACATTATGTAAAACTGTCCTAATCCAACATATAAAATAATAGGGTCTCAGCTGAACATTGCCCTTAAGGAAATTAAATATTAAAGTTATAATTGACTGTTCTATGAAAGTTTCAGCTTAGTGTTCAACAGCAATCAAAAAATGCTGAGAATATGAATTATGGTCAGGAATAGAGAAATAAAATGTGACTACCCTTATACAGTTCAAGGTTTTCCCTGGCTTAAATACACTGCGCAAGTCTAGGCTACATATCTTGAAAAAATGATACAGAATTTGAAAAGAACAATAAGATATGGAGCTGCTTTAATGATTAAGGAAGCTCAGATCAAACAACTAAGCTTGACAAAACCATATGCAGACACAGTGGATTAGATCTCATTTTTCACTCTCTCCCCAAACACAAAACTAAAAAGCATAAAAAGAACCCAGTTGGTACAAGATTCAGAGCTGACAAAAAAGGTTGCTCATCACACGGTGCTTAGTTAAATTGAAGTCTTCCTAACTGGGAACAATTTTCTAAATTATATAGCACGGGTGTAAAGGAGCTACTAGCTTTAGATCATTTCCTTTACTACTGGTTCGTGTGGCACACTCTTCTGTTTCACACAATGTAGCTTTTATCCATCTCTGCTTTGCTTTCCACTGAGATATCATCCTCCTCCTACCATGCTAACAAATGTCAGGATCAAGCTTTAAGTCAGGGCTTACACAAACTTGTTACATACTAGTTTTCTGTTCTGTGGATAGCAGTCACAGGCACGTTTCTGTGTATCAATTACATTCACAGAGAACATTTCAATGGCACTTCGCCTATGAACAGTTTTGGACCATTGATTTTTGTTTACAGGAACATCCATATTCCAATGAATATGGATATGATGAAAATCATATCCCATATCCTTTCTTATCAAAGCAAAAACAAAACAAAAAAGTGAAAGTGGGGGCAGGGGGAGGAATGACCACATAGCTTGTTGACCACCGACCCTTTACTTTCATCTATGTGTTGAGGGGATGCACTCAGCAAGCTCTACAGAATGAAGGGCATTTATTTCTGGTGTAACATTGGGATTTTTTTGTGAAGTGAAAGTCAAAACTCACTTCTAAAGTCTGTAGAATGAGAGATTCTGACTGATATATAATGATGGGAAGATCGGTTCATTGGGAAAAATGTTTCCGGTCACAAAAATGAGAACGTCAGTAATTTGGTACTGTATTACTGTGCAGCTCTGTTTTTACAATTTTACTTCGAAGTTGTCAGACAAGGAAAACAAGATAAGTACTCAGATTGCTTCTGCTTAAGGAGATGGGAAGAAGCAAACCCAATTCCTAATATCAGCCCAAAGATCTGAATGCTGTAGAAGACTGTGGAGACAAAAAGCCTGTTCTGATCTGTTCTCTCCTCCAATGTAGAGAACACTAATGCAGATTCTTCTATAAAATGTAAAGGCATCTTTTAATGGGACATAGTCAGGATTCACCCTCAGAAGCAGCAGAAATTTACCTTGTGCCCTTGAACTTTGGCTAGGGGAGGGGTTCAAATGGGAGTGCACACAGCCACTCTACATGACACTGTTGTTCATAGCACTGAGCAGCTTCTACAAATGCCAATTCTTGGGTGGAATGTAAGGAGGAAAATACTGAGTTCGTTTCTCTGTCCATTAACATAGGCAATTCATGATTGCTTCTGATTCAGTGATTTCTTCCCATGTTTCTATGCTAGATTCTAAACATTATTTTTTTGGTTTTGCTTAAGTAACCAAGAGCTGTAAGAGTTTTCATGCAATGAACCACAGATTTCACAATGCACATTCACACTCGACATGCCTTGCTGTCAGAAACAATAATCTGAGAAATGAAGGGGAAAAAAAAGGACACACTGCTCTTTGATCTCTCCACTACACTTCTTCCAGCAAGGGACTCTTCAAATACACACCTACAGAGAGTTTCACTTCACAACTCAGAGTGGTCAAAGATTAGGAAGCGCGAGAGCGTCTCTCAGAGGACTAAAACACAAATTCACGTCTGTTTCATCTTATGATGTTATGATGATGAAAGAAACCAAAGATATATATATATATATATATATACATATATATATATATAAAATCCTGCTTCCACATTCAGGCAATCTAAATTCTGTGTATTTGCTGCCGAGGTGCTCCTTTTAAATACAGTTGTGAAAGAATCATAGAATCATAGAATGGCATGGGTTGGAAGGGACNCTACTTCTCGGGGCAGCCTGTTCCAGCACTTCACCACTCTCTCTGTAAAAAACTTCCCCCTAATATCTAACCTAAACCTTCCTTCCTTTAGTTTTAATCCATTCCCCCTTGTCCTGCCATTGTCTATCCTTTTAAAAAGTTGAATCCCCTCCTGCTTATAAGCTCCCTTCAGGTACTGGAAGGCTGCAATGAGGTCCCCCGCAGCCTTCTCTTCTCCAGGCTGAACAAGCCCAGCTAACTCAGCCTCTCTTTGTAGGGCAGGTGCTCCAGCCCTCTAATCATCTTTGTGGCCTCCTCCGAACTCTCGCCAACAGTTCCACATCTTTCTGGTATTGGGGGCCCCAGATCTGGACACAGGACTCCAGATGGGGCCTCACGAGGTCAGAGTAAGAACTTGTTTCTACTACACCTGTGTCACAAGTGTTTCAGTATAATGAGTTCTCTCACATTCAATCTTCCTAAAATTAAAGTGCAAGCAAACTGCTACAGTTTTGGGTCCTTTGTTTATCAGATAATATATATAGACTGCAGCAAGGTTTCCACTTACTACTTTTTCTTTTTTTTACTGTATCATTTCAAGCAATTATCCAAGATCAGAGACTGCACCATCTGGAAGGCAATTTGCCTAATTGGTGCTCTCTTGCCTGTGGCATTCATGTATCATGTGTTTTGTGATAAGTGTTCACAATTGGATTTTATGTGCATGTTACCTAGGAGGATTGTTTTACACTTGTATCATTTAAGTTTTGAAGGTCTATCATAATTAAGGCCAGCCTGATAAATTCTAAATACCTTAGGCAACACCGTTTAGTCTTAACATCCCAAATTTTGTAAATAAATGCATGTCCAAAAAAGTTGCTGCTTCTTGCTTTTCCATGTTAAAATCTAATGGTAGTTTTCTGAAATAAACATAATAGGTAGGTAGAAATAAAGGATTTACTTTAGTTTCTAATATTCTCATTTAGATCAAGAAAGTTCCCATAATGCTACAAATCTATAAAGATCTAATTAGACACCAAGATTTGTATCTATTTTACATATAACATTCATAAATTAGAAAAAACCTATCTATGAACTCTAGTTATTGGTATTATTAGTTTGCACAAATATTTTAAGCCTTAGCACTGGAGTAAACTCATGTCAAGCAAGCTGGTATTACCTGAAGACAGTGCAGTCCCTGATTTTGAGAAAAAAATAAAGACCTTTCTTCCAATGTTTCAGTTTTGTGCTGACAAAATTTACAGGAAAAAAAAAATTAAAGTGATCCTTTGCAGAGAATTCAACAACCAGCCTTTATTCTTTTTTCGCTTTCTGGGTTCCTCAGTAGCTGCATTCCAACAGGTTGCAGCTCCATGCCAAGGCCTGTCACAGGGTCAGGTTTCCAGGATCCAAGGCTGCACAGGCAGCCTGGACAAAGTGCTGGGGTTTCAGCCTCTCATATTCCAACATGTTTAGCCTTCATTACCAATACATGCCTCAATAAAAGGTACACAGGATCCACCAGGCAGCCTTCATATACTCGCACAAAGTTGTGGCAGAACAGAAAGGCTCCCTTATATGAAATTTAAGGATACCTAAGCATACTGAAACACTCTAACACATTCCATTTAGGTTCCCAAAAATCATCACGCTAGTAAGGTGTCTTCTTTGTTTCCCTTCTTAGATATAAAATTTCAGCTGTTCAGAACATCAAAGGTGTCCCTTACAATCCTTAAGGAACACTACCAATAGTTTACCAATGGTTGGGGGTAGGAACTAGATGATCTTTGAGTTCCTTTCCAACCCAAAGCATTCTATGATTCTCCCTCTTTTCTGCAACCATGCATGAGCACTTAAAATATAAAGAATAACACTTGAGCAATAATGGATTTTTCATTAGTAGTACTATAACACTAACTTCTTCATTCCACATATTTATCTTTTGATCTCACTCAAAACTGCTTTTAGAAAATATTTTATCTGCTGACTTCTCTACCAAGTAAGTTTTATAATTTTGGGTACTGAAGTAATAACAGAAATAAATTTACTTTATGCTACAAAGCTTGGACTTCAGACTACTTGCAAATATTTCACCTACTTATAGTGTAGCAAAGATTAAATTAAAAATCAACTGTATTGCCTGATTTTTCAGCTTGTCTGCTCTATTCCCATAAGGGCTTGATGTTCCCATAAAACACTCTGGTCCTCTAAGTATTGTACTCTCTAACTTGACAGTAGAAAAACCAATGTACTTCACAGGTCTTTGTCGTGACATCTGTATTCAACATACCCATCCTTTCCTATAACTTCTAATAAATTTTAAACATGTACAAAGATCTAATAAAGCCCTTTCAACTGAAAAGTATGAAGGTCAACACATTTTCAAACAGCCACAGTGTTTAATCCTTTCAGTGTGGTGACTGTGCAGTTTGACTAGAATCTGGAACTTAAGCACCAAGGCTATTTCGTACCCTGTAAGAAGTCTCTTTTGTTGTTGTTTTGTTTCTGTAATCCTCCCAATTGTGATGATTTCAAGCCTTTTGCTATGTGCTTTTGTCTTTTTCCATTTACAGGTGCTGCGACAAACAGGTACCTGGACCTGTAATGCACTTTGATGAAATCAGGTAACCCTGGTTTTCAGACACAACTATGACTAGTTGACAACAGTACAATTCTTTTCCCTGTAAATGGCTTTCAGTGTACATGGCTTCCTAGCACCAATGGCATGGAAACTCAGATTTTTTCAACTCCAGCGAAGAGAATTCCCTATTCTGGTATAAACCAATCAGTATTAGCAATATGGGTCCCATAAAACCTGGGAAATTCACTTTGTCTCAGCATAACATATATTATTCATATCAATGTAATCAAATTCATTATCACTACAAAATTCTTGGAACACTTGAGCCCCAAACTCTGCAGATAAGAAGTATCCTACTGTGAACATGTTGAAATGTATCCACTGCTCAAAAAATAGTCTCCAACACAATAAAAATAGCACAGCTATACCAGAAGGTTTGTCTCACTGTTCCTGCAGTCTTAAAGGGCTAGTCACTGTATTTTTCCTTCTCCTCCAGCAACTTGCATAACTCAGACTATTCATGCATTGCACTGGAAAGATACCTGGTCAACTGGAAGTATGTCTATGCTGACACAAAGGGGGAGACTGAGGAACATGACATTGACTCATGCCTTTGGCTCAGAAAGTATTCTGTTGGAAACTTCTGGAAACTTTGCAGGCACTGAAATATTATATTATGTAATATTACATTTAGAGCATATACTAAATATAAGCAGAAACTTGGGAATTTTCAGCATCCTGAATTTATAAGCAAGGAAGTATCAGTATACAAGGGACTATTTGAAAACTTAAAACAGCCCATGCCAAATTTGATATTCTATGAAAGGACAATGTGCTGTAATTTATTTACTGTACTTACAGGTAAAAAGAACAAAAATAAGCTTAGGATGTTTTAGCAAGTGTGATATTAAAAAATTTTTATTAGTCAAGGAGGCAGAGCTTGGAAAAAGACAGTGCACAGATGGTGACTTTGGAAGGTTATGGCTTGGACAATGCAAATTTTGTGTAGTTCCTTTTCTTAAAGAGATGTCTATAAATTAAAAAAAATGTATTCTGAATGGTGCCAGTACTCTTAAGCTTATGCACTCATGTTCCTTTTAGATTTTGTTTGTTTCCTCTTGGCAAAACTTTTCCACTTCCAGAGTTCTTTTGTTAAGGCAGGTGGGTTATTAAAAAAACGACATGAATTTTCACATCCTTGTCAAAGGCAAGAGCTGATCTTGTGCTTTTAGAGAGGTCTTGGGGTTTTTTTTGAAGTGATGAGTTTTCATTTAATATGGGAAGGTTTAGAGCAATTCACTCAGAAACATTTCCACTCAAAAGCTGGAATCCTATGCACAGGATAGAAATAAGAAGATAACCTTAAAATAGTAAAAAATTAACCAAAGGAAAACTAAAGAATGGTTCTTAAACTTCAGCAGAGTAAATTTAAAAATGTAGTTAGAAAGGGCAAGAAAAGAGTTTGAAGAGCAACTAGATAGAGGGATCAAAACTAGTTCTAAATCCATCTTCAAACACATCTGAAAAGGAGAGCTTGCTAAACCATCTATAATGCCCATTGATATTCATGGTACAAAGACAGTACTGAAAAAGGACAAGATTATGGCAAAGAAGCTAAGTGAATTCATTGAATTGGTTCTCTGAGGAAGACACTCTAGAGGTCTCAAATTGTGAGCCCTTCTATAGAAGAGAGCACACACACAGGCCAGCTAACAGGTAGCACACCAGAGCCAGATAGAGCTCACTGGGCAGCTTTAACAGAAGTTGATGAAATACCAAAAGTATCTATGTGCCATGTGCTACATATATATACCCAATTGGTACTGAAACACAGTCAACAGCAGGGATGGAGGGGTTGCTTTCCCTCTAAGCTCATAATTAACCTGAATTTTGGGTAGGTGGAGTTCAGTATCCTTCCTATTTTGGTGGAATCTCATTGGTAACCTTTAGGCTCTCGTAGAACAGGAGTAGCAAGTCAGCTCCCACAGACTGTCTCAAGCCTTTACCCTGTTTACTAAGCACTTCACAGCTTCTGTCTCCTGGAAAAGCAGCAGAATGGTGCCAGAGCTTCTCACTCCTTGCTCCCTGACTTTACTCCCCATCACATCACATACTTTAAAGTCACTAGCTGCACCCATACATGCAAACACAATACAAGGCGCCTCTGCACCCAACATTAATATTGCAGAAAACTGTAATCCCTTACCTTTTTCATTCCAGTCTTGATATTCTTCCAAAGCTCTGTTAAGAGGCATTTTATCTATCTCTCTTATCTCTCTTCTCTTTCATCTGCCTTCTGCATATAAAACAGTCAATATTTAAATAATTAAATAAGCACTAATTGGCATATTTCTATTTAAATGATTAGTAGAATGTAGTCCTGCTAAAACCATAGTGATGACATATACATTACAAGCACACCTTTCAGTGTGGATGGTCATAGTTAATAGATTATACATTGGAAAGAGTATATGCACATAGCACAAAATAGAAAGCATCAGTGCAAAACTTATTTAAATCATCAATTAGTTTTTAAGTAATAAATATTCATAAAACTCTGGTGTTCAGTAGGTTTTTAAGTGTTAAGCATTTTAAGAATTTTTGATCATGAATAATATAATTCTAATAGTGATTTTTTTTATTAGGACAAAATAAAAACAGTTTTCTTGCTTCTTCAGCAGTTATGAAAAATTATTTTCATTTGGTAGAGGAAGGCAAAAACAAATCCTAGGATATATAAGTGGCCTTTCAAGTAATTATAGCATCTGCATAGTTTGTACTTTGAGATTTGACATCAAGGACACAGATTTTTGTTGTACACATAATGACAAAGTTAAGGTCATCAAGAGGAACAAAGCATCCTGAAATTGCAGAATTATAAATAAGAGAAAAAGAAAGCAAACAGGGCAAGGTAAATACAAATTTTGCATACACACAGATCAGCAGCCTCTTCTGTCCCACACTTGACAAACAAAGCAGAACACTGTAACACATTATCCTTCAGATTCTAGCTTTTTATCTTCCAAATGCCCAAGAAAAATTATTTTGTTACTCCCTAATTTCTTCAGCATTCTTTGCTCTCAGCTATCCCCTGCTTAGGCAATATTGCCAGCCACTACAATTTTCTTACCTATCTCTTAGGCGAATTAGGAGGCTTTACAGAAAAAAATGCACTTATTTGCATGTTGCTGCACTCTTATTGCACGTAAGAGTGTAGACACACTTGCCCAGCCATGCCCCACACCTGATCAGTACAGTCTGTCCTGCCTTCATATTTAAGCTCCATTTCTATCCTTTCTTGGGTGAGGGACTCTTCTCCGCGTGTACCCAGCTTGGTTGTGCCTGCCAGGAACACATGCAGAGTTTTGTTGGTGGCTCAACCCGGTTACCCATTGCTGTGGGAGCCTTGCCTCTGTCAAGCTGCGAGGTTCTGCAACCCCTAAGAGAATCATATTTCAGGCCATGAAACTCCAGCTGGCTGTACTTTATAGAGCAAAAAGGTAAACTATTGTATTTCTAGATTTACTGACAGAGAAGAGTCACTGTTCCTGGAAAAGGCTGTATTGCAGTCAATTTAAATTTTGCCATAGAGTATGAAAAACTTTAAAGATCCTTTATTAAGAAGGCATCTCATATCTGCTACTTTGAATTAGGTATAGATGGTCAGGGAATGTATACTGGAAGAAATTTTTTCTGGTTGCTGTTGAATTTGGATTTCATTGGGGGCAAGGCAAAGTCTTACAATAAGGAGAAAGAACATCCATTAAATATACCAAATAGATATATGGTTAAGTTTGTTTGTTGGTGTTGTTTTGGTTTTGGTTTTGTTTTTGTTTTTTCCCAAATCAACTCTGTATCAGGAGAAAATTTGAAGTAAAATTTAGCTAATATTCTTTACAATTTCGCACATCCACTGGTCAATTTTAAATGCTGCCTTCACTGATAGCTGCTTTGCAAGCAGCTGGTATCCAAATAAGTCCATAAAGAGTAGAAAAATATACTTCCTAATTTATTGTCTTTAGCTTCACTGCTAAGTAAGACAAATTAGATTTTCCAAGTACCTTCAGAGAAAAGCAGTTATTTTCTGTTATCCTTTAAGCACTTAGTGTAGATGAAGAACAAAGTCAATAATCAGTAGCAGCTATGCTATCCAGTATCTAATTACCAGAGCAGTATTTAGAAGTACTACACTACTATCCTTTCTAAACTTTCTATGTAATGGCAGATTTTATAAGCTTTTAAATTTTAGGGGGTTGCAATCAAGAGGAGCAGAGCAGCACTTCGTGAAATCAAATAATTTTTTTGCTGTATATAAAGTACTTTTTGAAACATGGATGCAGAACACTGAGTGTTTTCTTGCTGCTAAGAAGAATTGGATGAGACCTCCTGAACAGTTTATGATCCTGTTTTCTACAGAGTTTTCCAATTCTCTTTTTAATATGGTAAAACAACTCTCCCCCCAAATTCCTTTTTTTTTTCTTTATCCTTGTAGTGAAATAAGGAAAAAATGCAAAAACCCAAACAACACACAAACATACACAAAATGCAGCCCCAAACCACTGTTCTGAAACACTGGAAAATAAAGACAGTGTTACATGCCCAGCAGGGTAACTCCTGTTTTTCACATCCTGAGGTGTAAATAAAACTGCCTCTGGATTAGGGTAAATTCTGGAATTCATCTCAGAGTTGGTCATTTACGTTGCTTTAACTTTCTTTTCCATTTTTTTTCCATTTCTACTTTGTAATGAACATATCATGAAGTCTGGTTAGATGCCTAACAAAGTGGATGATATAGCTGGCAAAGGAAACTCTGTTTTCCTCCCTGTGAAGCACATATCCAAACACAGAAGGGGAATCAATTCACTTGAAGTAATCTGTATGCAGTGCGCATCAGCAGCAAGATCACAGTGCCACAGACAGTTTGTTGGCAAAGGATTATCAGACTGCACATCCTGTTATCAGGAAACATAGCAAATAAATCCACAGTCTGATTAAAGAAATATGCCGTCAGACTCAGAATTCTTGTTCTAGCTGCTGACTCCCCAGAGTCATCTTAAAGATGTACATAGCAGTCTTTTGATCTGCCCGAGCTGGTTTGTGTCTCAGAATGGTTAGTTCACATGAGAATGGAAAGCAAGGAGAGCTGTTCTTTGACAACTACATCTTAGAGCATTTAGCTCATCTTTTAAGTCACACTACAAACTGCTTAGCCTACTTGCACAAAGAATTATAACAAAAGTATGAGAAAACACAAAGAAGTGTTCCGCAAATGGATTTTCACTCCTTAGCAGGTATTACTGTAGCTTTGTTATTAATTGCCTATTCAAAAATATGCTGGGACTATGTGGTTTTGGTATCTTTGCAGAGGATTTCTTGAATTATAAGGACAAAAAAAAAGATTCCTCATTGCATTCAATTAATGACCTGCCAGCTATAGGCCATTACACCCATGGCATTCTCAAGTATGCTGGATCTGTGACCAGGTTCTACAGCAGCCCGAGTCCAAAGAGAGATCCTGCAGTGGATCAGACCATGTTCCTGGTAGGCACTAGACAACACGAATTTATAGCAGGTAAGTAGTTTTTGCTGTAAGTGCAAATAAACTTGCCCAGTCCCAATACAGAACATCATCATGGGCCATGCCCTTACCCTTAATTTCTTGGAAAATCATGTGCAGAATCCAGATGTAAGAAATACAGACACACTGAGTCTGAGGTCTGACACTGAAAATGGGGCCATGAGAATCAAAAGCATGAGTCTCCTCACTTTGTAGCTGAAAACCACACTGTTTATATTCACTTTGTGCCTTTAATTGGCACTTTGCTGCTGCTGCTAATGAAGGTGGTTACAGTGCAGACTCCGATTCCAGAATCAAAATAAATATATTTATGCTTTACATTTTAAGTTTTCCTTATCAGAATCAGAACATTCTGGCACAAAACAGCTGACATTCAGTCACCACACAGGAACTCTACCCTCGGCTTTCTACAAAGAACGCTGCAAGGGATTGGGGGCACATTACAGGGAGCAGAGCATATACACCTTTGCTTTTCTGGCTTGATTGTTATTCTTCTACTCATATGACCAAAAACTTTAACTATATAGGATGACAAATTTCAGAGAGTTCTTTTGTTACCCTGCCTAAACAGCAATTTTTATAGTATTATTATATGCATTAAAGCACATAGAAACAGAAAGCAACCAAAGGTACCTGCAAATGACATTTAAAGACTGCAAACTATATGACTATATATATATGATGCAAACTGATATTAAGAGATTAACTGAAGCAAGTAGATATTAAGAGATTTAAGTTACCTTGTTCTAAAAACTTTAAAAAAAAAAAGAGAATGCTTTCTTGGCAATACCTATATTGCAGGTTTATGTAACTAGCAACTTTACAACCTTCTTAACTTTTATTTTTTTTTAAATCTGGACTTTTTCCTGAATTTTTTTCCTGTGATTTTATATTATCCCCAAGTCATTAGCCTCTCTTCAGCATGTAAAACAAAAGATCAAAACTTCAAATAGTTATACATTTGAAAGGGAGACAGGCAAGAAAAGGCATGAAAACAATTTGAGTCTTTTCATTATATCAATTTTCCACGGAAGGTTTTCCAACAGAGATGATCAGCAGCCCTGCGTGAGACTCTAGGACAAGTGACAAGGCAAATCTGACATTCTCTCCACCATGAAGAAATCCTTGTCTCTAATGATGAAGAGACATTCATAATGATAAAAGGTCTCTCCTTATTGCATTGTATCATGCGTACTTGTTGCTGAAGTAGCACACATTCCATATATCCACTTAAAAACTGTTGTATACCTTATTTGCATCTTCTGGGCTTTACAGGTTTAAATGACCCTCTGTTTGATGCTCCAGAGTTCTGGAAGAAGCTATTCACCACAATTTCATTAAATTATTTTCACTTTCTCTGAAATTGGTCTAAAAGTCACCACCTTAAGACATTAGAAAACATTTCTAAGTAATTACACATAGCCTCAGTAATTAAAAGCACCACCTATGAAATTTTCCTTAGTTCAGAAATTAGGATTCTGGTATTTCTCACCAGTTAAGAACAAGAAGTCAAACTTCTGGTATTAACCAAGTAGTTAAAATAAATGCGGGAGGGGGAACTTTCTCAATTCTCAGTCTACATTCTCTTCTGGTTCAGAGACAAACTGAATTTTCAATAGCAAACATAATTATATCATCTTAAGTTGCACAAAAATCAATCCATTCTTTATCCATCAATTTGATTCTCCTGTGGAGCAGTACTGAAAGAGAGGGCAGGATGACAAAGAAAACACAGCACTTTTCCCATAGCACTAATGCACTTTCTATTCTATAGTCTGTTAGGAAGGCAAATAGAAACCTTTTCTCTCTGCCCCACTGGCCTGATGTCTGGTGTCCATGAGGGAATCTGTTACAACTCTGATTTTCCAAGCTGGCTCCTTTCCTGATAAAACCTAGAGCAGCTGCTTTGACGCCTTTGAATTGGCCTTTGTAATCTTAAATTGCTATGAATCAGCTTAATTAAGGAGAATTTAATTTACATCACTATAGGAAGATTACACATTTTTACCTGGTGGTTCTTAACAAAAATACAGCTGTCACTCCTCTACCCCAACAGTCTCTAATACAACACTCCACATTTAAACTGACAAAAATTGCTAATTAACAAGTGTTCATATTAGGCTAAGACAATAGTTGTAATTGAAATTTTTGTTTTTTCAATAGTTGTTTCATGTCCATTTTTAGATCTCTCAGCATATCCTCACCAGGTCCATCCAGAAACAAAAGGCCTAATAACAACACTGGAAGGAGATTTATGACAGTAATAAATACAGAGCAAGAAATTTTCTTTCTGTACTATGTTTTCAATATTCTATTTAAATACCAAGTTCTCCATCTAGCATACGACCTTTTTCTTTCTAGACACTTCACCCACTCAATAATGTCTGATTTTCTATAAAAAAAAGTTTGTCTATCAGTGGCAGTGATTCTACCCATTTTAACATAATGACACGGTTCGAAATCAAAAGACGCTGCCATCTGATAAAGGCTATAAGAAAACAGATCTGCAGAAAACATCCAATCTTTTGTTGGGGATAAACAAAATAGTAAAAAATAATCTGTTTCAGGGTGGAAAGTTAAAAAATGTAAATTTGACAAGTGTAGTGAAGGAAATTTAGTGGGGTCCATTTGCTTCCTCCCTCTGCCATATGTAGATATTAGATATACTGGATATGTTACAGTTCTATATAATGCTATTACAAAAATGTATATATGAAGAATCACATCATTACAGGAGACTGGCTTTCCAGAGATTGTAGAACAGTCTTGGATACAATGCGTAATGAATTTATTTATCAAATAGATATTGAGAGAGCAAGATAATTGTTGAGAAAATAGCTATGAAAGGTATCCATAAACCCATTCAGAGCAGGAATAGTTTATTAGAGAGAACAATACTAGAGCAAGAAAGGATGTAAACTGCCTATTAAAAGATTTCTAACCATCAAAATGTCAGGCTTTGGATCAGGCTTCCACCCACAGTATTGGGGGCAGGGAGGGTAGGGAGGGGAAGGAAGGCAAATAACTACCATTTTAAGTGAAAGCTGTTGTGAGACAAAGCAATTGTGATCTGAAACCCACGGTTCTCCAGCAATTCTTACAGCACATGTGTCTAGTCAAATAATATTGAAACGGATGACTGAAGTTTTCTACACTGCTCTGAAGTACTCACTGATTTAGTGAGCATTTAATAATAGAAACAAAGCTTTGTCCCCATTTTTAGTTGCCCTGTATCTGAAAAAAATATTACCATTGCATTACCAATTCAATCATTTTATGAATCATTACCCTTTTCTTCTAATAGTATTCTAATGGGCTAACTTGATGAAACAGAAATGGTTGTAGGAAGGATTTTAATTTATAAAAGCTATTGCTTGAACCCAAAACAGAAAAAGCTTGGGCAGTGAACGGTATGAGAAATACAAGAAAATACAAGCTAGAGTGTGTTACTGATTTCTTTTTTGTTCATACACACTCTTCAGTAGATTGGCATTAATATATACTTCTAAAACTTGTTTCCTTCTACAGCAGTGTTTCTTCACCTTTTTGTAAAAACAGTCAAGTTTCAAAAAGGAAGGAATTTCAGAAACGTGGGTAGAAAGATTAGATTTTGTCAGAAAGATTATTCACATGCTGTTTCCCTTAATCAGGACAAGAATCCTTTGGTTTACAGACTTACCACGGTTATGACCAAAATGCAAAAAACAGCTGACAATAAAAAATTGTCCCCATTTTTTTCTGATCTACATGTTCTGGTCAAAACAGAACCAAACCATGCTTACTTTTTCTTTAGATTTTGACTGAAAATATAGATTGAAATTAAATCTAGACTAAATTTTTAAAAAAACCAAGGAAGATAACTCCATTTAACTCAAAAGTGATCTTTTTCTTTAGACAACTTTCAGACCCTATGAAATGACTAGTAAAATATTTTCAAGCACAGAAGGATCACGTCTCACAGGAAAGGCAATACTTTGATGTGTTCTGTTCATACATACATTCTGCACATGTGCATTAAATTCTTTTGACAAGAATCTGTTGCAGATGTGCCTGTGGACATATAGTAGATATACATGAATTAATAAACACAATATCCTTCAGCTTTCTCCCAAAAATTTCACTCAGAGTGAATAGGAGTCTATAGCTGTAAAAAAACCCCACAATCCAAGACCCACTGTCCTTTCCAGGCATTCCTATCCTCACCATAATGCATGTCCACATGGATTCAACCACTGATAACTAAGTCTCAATTATTTCTTTTTGAAAGACATAGTGGGAGTCCAATTTAAGCAAAGACTACAGGGCAACTCAGTAAAACCAGGCACTGCACCTGGATATCTATCCTCCTCATTAATTTATTTAAAACAAAATAGATCCAGTTTCTGGAAATAGGAATTTTTTTTCAACAGTAATAGAGCCACCTAAGTCAAAGTAAAAAATTCTATTACAAATCAAGTAAAAGAAATTAAACAGGCTAAATCACAATTATGCACTTTCCTTCCACTAAAAAAACCAGGGTGAATATTATTCAACCAGGTATATGAAGTTTATCTTTCTCCTGGTACTGACTAACACGTAAAGAAAAAAACCAGAAGACTAAAACCTGCCTTCCAGGAGAACATGTTCTGACAGCCATTTAAAGACTGTCTGCAAATAACTGGTTTGTTATCTTTTGTAGGAGAAAGCTTTGCCACTATGATCAAAACCTTTTCTATCCTTTGCACTGACAGAGTCACTGCTCAATAATCTTCAATGGAAAATCATTAAGATATCATCAGCCTTTATTAATACTTTCCCTCCACATTGATTTAACATCTATTGAACTGGAACAAACCCACAAATACTTGAAGGATCTGAATGAATACATTACACCTAGTTTCATATGTCTTTGGACCTCTGTACTCTTCAGCCATCCCAGACCTTTCCCTTTGCTCTTCTCTACTGGTATTGCATCTGTGAGATACAGGTGGGAAGCACTGGAGTAAAATCAAAAGTTGTGATCAATCTAAAATAATGCCCCTGAATTCTAGGACATATGGGTACTAATGTGTCTTCAGGAAAGATCACGTCATCATTTTGAATGAGACCTGGCTGGTCTCCTCAGCTCAGAGTCTTGTCTCATTTGACATCAACTACATTTTCAGGAACAAGTACTGGCACGCTTAGCCACACTATTTTAAAGAAAATTTTACTGAAAAAATATCGACATATGTGCAGGAAGCTGTATGTTCTGGAAGAACAGTGTTCCCAAAGCCTCAACACTAACAGGACTACGTGGGTGAACTCACAAAATAAAAACCTGTTAAAAATATAATTTGAGAATGCCCGGTCACATTTAGAATTTATGTGAATAACTGCTGGTTATATGTCCTTTGTTACCACATATAATGGAATAGATAGTAAAATACCAACACTATTCAATGGATTAGTGGAAAGATGTTAATTATAGACTGTTGTGATTTTTTTTTCATATTAAAACTGATTCATTGTAGGCTTACCAATGAGCCTACAGTTAAAGTGTAGGCATCCAGTTTAGATTAGCACAAAATGATGGAGACCTTTCATGCATATGCTACAGGACAGCTGTTAAAATTCCATGAAATTCCACAAGGCCTGCATAAATAATTCTCAATGCAATAGCTTTGGGGGAAAAAGGGCGTTGTTTTCTACTTCTTTTTTTTTTAATCCAGCATGCCATAGAAGAAACGAGATTCCCTGAGCTGTAAAATGCTGCTTCTTCTCTTTGTTATATATCATGGAAGCAATTTCACAATAGAAATTAGGTTTTAAGGGAAATGAAGAAATACATCTTAAAGGAACTTGACACTTTTTTTTTTCTCTGAAGCATACCTGACAGGGTAGGAATATAAAAGGAAACATCAAGTTATCCATAAATAGATACAGAGACAAAATACATAGTAGCTTTGGGAAGCTTGTAGCTTTTCTTTTCAATGGTCTTCCCCTACTTTATAATCACATCTACAGTGCATCTTCTAGAAGTTGTAGCCCCATTTTTTCCACTCCAGTTAGAAAGCACAACTAATAAGAGGAATGTAACCTGATTCAGTAGATAAGGCTTTTTTCCATTTCAGACTAGTAAGAGCCTAGGAATAACCATAATTGATATAAACCAGAGACAAGACGGTGTGATTGAGAAAACCATGAATGTCTATTGTAGTTACACCTTGAATCTAACAGGTGTCATGATATTTACAATGGGTTTTGTTTTTCTGAGAGGATCAAATCCTTATCTTCTTAAATCAAACTGAGATGACACATTATATCTGGAAACACAAAACCTAGTTCTATAGGCATCAGTACCGTGTTTGTTAGATGAAAATGCTAGTAACTAACATAATAAGCACAGTTGATAACTAAAAATTTTCTCTAACACATGAATTATTAAATAATTAAATGCTGCATACTCTTTTTCAAGCCAAAGAAAAATGAGAAGAAAAATAAGCATTAAGATTCCAAACAAGCCTTCAATGGAATGATGTATATTTAACTGTAGTATTTAAAGCCCTCCCTAAAATAATCCAAATCATGAATAACCCCACTAAGATGGCCCCAGCAATTTTCTATAGAAGTTTTTCTCATTTTCTATAGAAGCTTCTGTATGAGCTATGTTCTAATACATTGCATAGAACCTTTTGACAACTGTCATAATGCAGAGTAATTAGAATAATTTCGTTTCCAAGACTAATAACTTAAATTTATTATTGAAGAAAAACTAGAAAGCCAGAAAGGGAAAGAGCACATTAAGTGAGAAAAAAAATCAAAACCCTCTCTTGTTCATTTTCTGTTTCTATTTACAAGACTACTTTTCAAAAAGTGCAACCATGATTCTGCATGCTACTGGATTTCAAATAATCATCACCACAGGCTTTCTGAAAGGTTTGAGGCCTTCAAACATCAAGCTGAATTAAATTTAATTAATTCGCTATTGTAAATAGGCCAATATAACTGAAATCGCTTGTCTCTCATTTTCAGCAAGCACTGTGATTTCCCATATTCCTCTTTTGAAGTATTTTTTGACATTTCCAATAGGGTGGGTAATGAATGAACAAATAATAGGTCATCTCTTGGTGATAAAGAGTGATGGTTTTGGCTGGGATAGTGTTAATTATCTTCATATTAGCTAGCATTGGACTATGCTTTGGATTTGTGTTGAAAACAGCGCTGATAACACAGGGATATTTTCCTTGCTGCTGAGCAGTGCTCACACAGAGCCAAGGCCTTTTCTGCTTCTTGCCCCACCCCACCAGCCAGGAGTCTGGGGGTGCGCAATGAGTTGGGAGGGGACACAGCTGGGACAGTTGGCCCCAACTCAAAAAAGAGATATTCTGTACCATATGGCATTGTGCTGAGCATACAAAGCTGGGGAAGGAGAAGGAAGGGGGAAGTAACTGTTACACATGACGGAGCCCTGCTTTCCTGGGGATGGCTGAACATCTGCCTGCCCATGGGAAGTGGTGGATGAATTCCTTATCTTGCTTTTGCTTTACCTACTTTTTTTTTTTTTTAAACCTACTTTTCCTCTTCCAATTGTCATTCTCATCTCACCAAGGGCAGGAGAAGTGTGCAGGCAGTTGTGTGATGCTTCCCTGCCAGCTGGAGTTAAACCATGGCAGAAAGAGTTTGCAGCTGAGCAAGCAATCGTAACTTACTCATTGCACTTTTTGTGCAACAGCTAAGGTCTTTTTGTCTTGGCTAAGGTTAAAAACCACAGACTGGAGTTCAAGGCATGTTCTGAATTATTTGGATTATTAATATGCTGCTGCACTACCTACATAATCTAGAATAAATCTCATCTCCAGCCTGCACCAGCTAACAGAACTTTTGCTTTTCCGTTCCCATTCTGCCATGGTTCCTGTGGTTCATAACAGAAACAAGTCCAAAAAAAAAAAAAACCCCAAAAAACCAATCTATTTGAAATAATGTAGCTCACTACAGACTGAGAGGAAATCAGATGAAATGAGATGAATTTTATCAGCAGGAATATTTTTTTTCTGAGATCTATTTTCACACTCCCCCTGGTCTACTAAGGAACTCAATTTTCAATATATAATCTTTTATATAGCACAGAATATGTTCCTCCTTGTTGTGGAAAAGTTGAAATGTTTTTTTGCCTTTATTTCTTCTTAAGTTACTAGTATCTCACAACAAGAAATCTTCTAAGTCCTGATCTTCATTTGTTCTCTGACAAGGTAAGAAGGCCTTTAAATGGGCATATATTCAATTTATCAAAATATATAAGTAATAAAACTAAGCGCAGTTTCTTGTTACAGTATCAGGTTAGGTGCTGACATGCTTAAAAGCTTCTTTGGGGCACTGAGAATTATTTGAAGTTAACTTCAGAGAATATAACATTTAGGTATTTCTAAAATTGTCAGTAACTGAACAAGACCTTTGGAGACCTAGATTTTGGACTTGGTGAGCCTGCTCCACATAAACACTTATGTGGGTCTGGGAAAAAAAAAAATCTTTTAACTTTCCAAATGTCTGAAGGAAAAAACATATCAAGCTCATACTAGAATAGTAGCAATTTCCCCCTCACCATTTTTTTTTCAAACTAGAATCATCTTTTCAAATGCAGTAAACTGTTTCAGGAGAAAAAAACCCAGCAAATTAATCCATATCAGCTTTTTTCCTACACTGTACAATTGAAAGTAACTCTTCTACTTCGTTTTTACAAAGCCAAAGATTCTTCTCTAATTTCCTGCTTCCCTTATTCAGCTCTAATTTTATTGTTTCCTTTGTGCTCAAAGATCAATAAAACTCTGTTACCATATATTAGCTGTAAGCAATGCCATTTTAAAGTTTACTTTTGGTTTAGCATTCTCTGTTTCAGGAAGAGGCTATTGACTAACAGAATGGAATTTTTTATTTCATTTGCTATAGTCAATCTAAATTAATATTTTTTTGCAACAACATAAACATTATGTTTGATTGATATTCCTAGTCATTTGCCATATGTCAGTTCTGATTTCCAACGCTTTGTCCCCTGACACAGCTGTGACCAGAAGCTTCCAGGCTATGTTTCTGCTTCTGGGTGCTATTCAGGAGGCAATGCTGGTTTACCAGTGCACACTTACTCACCACGGAAAGAAATACATGAGAAGTGGGATCCAAGTGGGAAGAAGCAGCTGATAGAGCAGTCACAAGCTTTGCTCACCTCCTGAATGTGTAACTGCTTGCACCTTGAGCTCTTCTCTGATTTACCATTGTAACTTATTCCCAGAAGCGAGTCACTGCAATGCTTGTTTCACATGTGCACCTGCAATGTAAAACATTTCATCTGTTGATTCAACAACTTCAAGATTCTTCCAGGTATGAAATATAAATTATGTTCTTCACTTCTAGAGTTCTTGCTATAAGATTTTATCTTATTCTTACTAAGAATAAAACGTGTAATAGCAACAGAACCTTGTTCCATAAATCCTTCTTGTGTAAACCAGATTTTCTCATTGAAATAGTCTGTCTGATACTACTGAAAATTTTTAATGCCAGTTGATAAATTAAAATAACCATCACAGCTAAGCATCCCTTAGCTGTAGCAAGATCTTTCACATCTGAACCTAATGCTTTGAACTTATTCTGCTTTATTGTGCTTTTCAGTTTAAGAACAGTGAGAATGAGAGGTAGCTTGGTGGAAAAGAATTAATTTTAAATATCATACTGACTTGTTTTAATCAGAAATTTTAGGCAATGTTATATGGCAAAAATGTAAATGTAAATCGCTTTTGTTCTTTAAAAATTCCAGTATGAAATAGTGTTAACTGAGTTTAGGGACTGCTTTTTCAGCTGCCAGTATCATCATACAAATGTTCATTTTCCTGTTCTGGAATTCTTGGTATTCTGTAATTTCCAGGAGTAAAATTACTGGGAAAACTTCTCTATTGAGAAGCATCCTTGCAGTGCCCAAAAATACAGTGGTGTATTTATCAACTGGCTTGCAAATAAACACAAACATTTCATCATGACTAGTTTTTGGATTTTCCACTTCTCACACTCTCCTCCCCAATTATATGTACTCAGGGTAAAAGAAGAAAATTAAAATCTGCTGTATAAATATAGAACTTGCTTATAAAAGTAAAAATCTGACACCTGGTATGCAAGTAACCAAAATAATTAGGACCTCCTTTGAGAAACACCTCTTTCCCAGTCTGTTTATTTTCTCTGATCATCAGAAACATAAGAAATAGTTTGTGACATTTCAGTAATGCAAATGTTACAGGAAAGTTTAAATGGGTGAGATATTTTAAAGCAATACAATACAAAGTTAGCATGTACTTATATTTCTACTACAACATATTTTACTTTGCTCCTCTTCTATCCTCCTTCAGTCGCTGACCTAGGATTTGGATTTATTATTTTAAGTTATAAAGTTCTTTTTTGATATTACACTTTTTCTAATTTAAGGATGAACAGTAGTATTCAAAGGTTCTCTTGATCAGACATTCTGAGAGAACTGACTTTGGCAGAATGGCAGGAACAGCAAGACAATGCATCAGGTTGTTCAAAGATAACTATAGTTTCCAAGATATGAATGACTGTGAGAAGGAGGGAAAACTATTTTGCTTGATGAAGCCAAGTGCAGAATCAACTTCTCAAACTTTAACTGTCCATAAAGACAAGGCAATTTAAATAGCATTCATTAAGGTATTTTAGTTTTGCTTTGGTTTTTTTTTGCCTTTTCCTCACAGGTTCCTGTTCCAGAAAGGCAATCAAGTATCACGTGGTCACCTTCAATGAGCAAGCTATGACAATTCCTTTATTCTTTTCTAAGGTCTTTCTGAAAGATGATGATTGCCAAACAACATTTTGGCCAACCCACACAACACTGTTCATGCTCAACACCGTGGGCTTGGGAGCAAAACTTAAAAGTCCCAAGAGAAATTCTTCAGATCTGGCCTGAAGTCAAGAATCAGGAAGACAAGCTGTCTCCAACCACACCAAAAACCTTCTGTTGCACATAATGAGATAATGCTTGATATTCTGAACATTAGAAGAGCAGAAGGCTTTGTAGTAATGGTGTAGCTAATGCATCTTCTACAGCCCGATTGTGCTGGCACTGGCTGGAATAATGTTCTTCATACTTGCTATCAAGGGACTATGTTTTGGATTTGTGCTGAAAACAGTGCTGATAACACTCAGAGATCATAGAACAGAATATAGACTATAACATCCTGAGTTGGACGGGACCCACAAGGATCATTGAGTCTGACTCCTGGCTCCACACAAGGCCAGCCCAGTCAGAGCATGTGACTGAGGGCATCATCCAGACACTTCATGATCTCAGCCAAGCCTAGGTGTTGTGAACGCTTCCCTGGGAGCCTGTCCAGTGCCCAACCACCCTCTCAGAGGGATGTTTTCCTTGTTGCTGAGCAGGGCTCTCACAGAGCCAAGGCCTTTTCTGCTTTTCACCCCACCAGCAGGCTGTTGGATACACAAGGAGTTGGGAGGGGACACAGACAGGACAGCTTCCCCTGCTCAACAAAGGGATATTCCATACCATAGGATGTCATGCTCAGCATACAAAGCTGGGGAAGGAGAAGGAAGGAGGAAGTAACAGTTACATTTGAGGGAGCCATGCTTTCCTGGAGATGGCTGAACACCTGCCTGTCCATGGGAAGTAGGGAATGAATTCCTTGTTTTGCTTTGCTTTTGTGTGTGGCTTTTGCTTTACCTGTTAAACTGCCTTTATCTCAACCCATGACTTTTTCTCACTCTTACTTTTCTGATTCTCTATCCCACCTGGGGGGAGGGAGTGAGAAGCTTTGTTGCCAGCTCAGTGTTTAATCATGAAAGTTAAAATGAAATTCCCTTTCTGCCATGGCATTAGTGCTACCATTAAGAACTACTCCTCACTTAGCAGACAAAGAAAAGTTGCCCTAAAGTAATTTTGGTAGTGTTCTTTTATCTGCAGTTTGAAGTATCTATGCAAAAGTTTCTATGTCAGTCATAAACACTTTGATGGCTTAAAACATATGATTAATAATTAGAATATATTTTTTCACTGTTTAGACCAGTGTATTAACAGAAAGCTGACACTGCTCATAGTCGGCCAAAACCACCCTAATCCAAACAGATCTAGGAATGTAGGTGCTCCCATCTGATGTCAACCTGTGTTCTGTGTTGTCTTCTGGAGCTTGTGTGACCAATAGAATGAGGTAAAACAGCAAATATGGCGGGGGGGGGGGGGGGG
>VZTU01026254.1:55975-70843 GCA_013400835.1 Zapornia atra
GTGTCTGCAAAAAAGACAAAACCAAACCAATAAAACCCAACAGGCTATTGTGGAATGCTTTGACATATTATTGAGTTACACTGCCTACTTAAGTAGACCAAACACAAATTGATACATGTAAATTGGTAGAGATAAATAGGCAAGTTGATGTGAGTTTCCTTTGGTAAACTCTTCAGCAACAGTGCCAAACTAACAGTACGAAGTCCCTGGGCTTACTTCCCACTGAGCAGGGAGCAGTTACAACAGCCCAGCCTCTCACTGTGCTGCAAGTGCACCTCAGCTGTTTGAGAAGAGCTGCCAGCAAGATGAGGACAGCTTTTGCTTTTAGTTTTTTGTAGGTTTTTTGGTGTTTTTTTTTTTTAAGGTCTAGCACTTCTTCACCTCTTCACTGCAATTGCCAGCAAAAGGTGACAAATTACAGGATTGAATAGCTAGTCTAGCTAGAAGCCATGCTAGGCCACCCACAGCCCTGCTTGAGCCAACCCAGCAGCTGTCAATGTCACAAGGCTGGATCACACCAATGATGAGAAACGAGCACATGCCAGACAGTAAATTAATGGAAATAATGTCGTGTTTTTGAGGTGTGACAGCAGGGAATTGTTTTACTTAACTGCACTTTGGGGGAGAGTGATCAGTGTCCATTTGACATTTTATGGCTCAGATTTTCAGTTTGGTTTTAATGGGACTCCTGCCTCCTTTTTCTTCTTGTTACTCCCATGAACACATTTGAAATCTTGCAGTTAGGACAATGTAGCTGGGAAGTCACAGCCAAGTCCAAAGCAGCAGTGAAATACCTTGGAATTTCTTTTTTTACATGTGTGTGGAAGCACTCAAGATACCACAAGCACCAAAGATTTCTGAAATCTTTTTACCCATTTTAAGATCTACCCTTGCATCAATATGTTGCTCAACACTTCCTTGGCAGTTCTGGCAACAGCTATAATCTGAACCATGCCCATTTGTTAAACAGAATTTTGGCAATCCTTACTTACATCACCTGAAGAGACTAATTTTCTATACATGCTCTGAGCTTTCCTATTAACAAAGCTCAAACAAAAAAATTCTGGAAAATGAAGTAGTGACAATCTTCAATAACCTGGCCAAAAAGCACTAGTCTTAAAATCTAGATGACTTCAGCATGTGGAGATAACACAGCACTTTAAATAATGCCAGGGAATGTCCCAACTATGAAACTGTGCGGTATTTCCTTCAGTTGAACATGGTCTGTCAGACATCCAACAGTATCAAATTCAGGAGACCAACAGGGCAGGTAAAAGAGATGGATTGTTATCACTGCCTGGTGGTCAGGAAGGAGAAATACCCAGTTCCAGATTTCCAGGCTGAACTGAGCATCGTACATTGCAGAAATAGATATAAGTATATATGTACAAAACCAGAAATAATCCACAGAACATTAACTCAAACACAGGACTCTGTCCTTTTTGTCAAGCAGGGATCAAAGTAAAACATACTCATACTAATGTGTAGCTGTGTCTGTGAGGTAGCTGTAAGAGATAGAAAAAGTAATTCCAGGGAACTGATGAAAAGAACAATAACTACCTCTGCAACTGGGCATCAGGTGAGCAAGGTGGATTTAGTACCTTAAGCCAGGCTGACTTTTCCTTCTGAATTCAGCTTTTAATATAATCTTTCCATGAAAAATGAAAACTTCAACAGACTGAACATTTTTTTGTCAATACAGAACACCAACACCATTGTAGCAACATGGCTGCCTAAAAATAGTTACTTTTATCGTTATGAACAGCATTAGTCCTTTAATAAACCTTTTCATCCAAGAAACCAGGAGCAGTTTATAAATTATAATTAAAAACCTTAGAGAAAACCTATTATGTAAATTTATTCTTTTGTACCTCCAATCTAGCTAGAATTCATATAATGAAATGTGAGAAAGGTGAGAAGTTTGATGGATACAAGGCAAGTTTTCACTATGTAATTGTTGTGTAAATTAAAGTTGATTTTCTTTACTGTCTTGCATAACCAATTATTTTATTTTTATAAGAGAATAGAACGATACCTATAAAGAATTTCTATGAACCAGAAGCTTGCTTTATGCTCTTTAAGCTATCTGGGATACACCATGCTTCCTTTCAGCCAAATCCTCACAGCCTTCATGTTTTGGTTTTGGCCGGGATAGAGTTAATTGTCCTACTAGCAGCCAGTGTAGTGCTGTGTTTGGGAGTTAGGATGAGAGCAGTACTGAGAACACACTGATATTTTCAGTTGTTTCCAAGCAGTCAAGGGCTTCTCAGCTTCTCATATGGGCCTGCCAACAAGAAGGTGGAGGTGGCGTGCCCAGGAAGCTGGGAGGGAACACAGCCAGGGCAGCTGAACTCAATTAAGCAAAGGGATATTCCATGCGACATCATGCTCAGTATATAAACTAGGGGAGTGGGCTGGGAGGCAGCATAGCTCAGGAACTAGCTGAGCACTGGCTTCAGATGGTGAGCAATTGTGCTGTGCATCACTTGTTTTGACATTTTAAAAATAATTTTTATAACTATTGTTGGGTTTTTTTGTCCTATGAAACTATTTTTAACTCAACTCATGAGTTTTTTCACTTTTAAAATTTTCTTTATACTGTTCCCCATCCCACTAGGGAGGAGAAGTGAGCAAGTGGCTGTGAGGTCCTTAGTTGCCATCTGGGGTTAAGCCAGAACAATGTGGTATCAGGATTTGGAGGTGAAAAGACTGTAAGAGAGAGAATGATGCTCATTTAAGATCCTTCCTTACATGAAAGAGGGATGCAAAGTGGCACACACCTGTACCAGGGAAATGCTTCCATGTACTGCTACTGAGATACAGACACAGTAGCCAAACATCTGACTTCATCTTAAAGAAAAGAAGACAGAGAAGAATGAGGATCACCTTTGTAAATGCCAGCAACTAAAGTTTTAGTATTTTGGCCTTGTAAATACTGTTTACAAGCTGTTAAAGCCAAAAAATATCTTTATCAAATGCAGAAAGTTTCTTCTATGAGCAGTTCTGAACATAATTGATGAGTCACATTTCTTTGTACAATATTTGAAGAGGTGACTGTATGACATGCTTTTGTTTTCTTCCCTCTCCCTTAAATCTTGGTCTGCATGATTCTGAGAAAGCATTTAATAAAAGGGTTTTCTTTCTATATGTAGATTTAGAATACCCACATAGAAATGTACATTACTTCTCAAAAAAACACATGACAATAAAAAACATCAGATGAATTCTTATAGTTTCTCTTCAACTCTAGCGTATCAGCAATGAAATCAATTTTGTAAGAAAGCAGACAAAGCAAAACTATTTGGGTGCCATGAAATGATGATTGATTACAAGCTACATCTTGGACACAAGTATTACGGCATAATTTCTGACAGTTTCTTTCTAGTCTGAAATAAATTATAAACTATCTCATGTGTTCGTGATAATTGTGGTTCCATTTCTGAATGCAGATTGGATGTTAAATGTTTCCAACAACAACAAAAAAATGTCTTCCAAAGATGTTTATATGCAGCACTTATATTCATTACAGGTTAAGTAATCTTCAACTCCTTTATTCCCAGCGAAGATTTTTGCTGTACAAAAACTATTTCAGTAACTACTGCTGAATTCCACAGTTCCGTTCCATTGCCACACAGGGCAGACATGGACTCAACTTGGTCAATTGAGCTTACATTCTAATATCAAATATTACAAATTTGTACCAAAACCTTAAATCTTAATGTCTATTCAATCTGGTCAGATGGAAATCAATATTCTTTGCTTCCTCCTGTTGCCACAAGAAAGTTTCTTAGAAGTGCTGCAGGGATGAATTTGCACATGTGTATTAATTACTTAAACACCTGGAAAGTTCCTATTATTGGTGAAAAGCCTGTACCACTTTCCCTCTCTGCCTGAGCCAAGCCCAACTAAGGATGTGGGAGTGAAAGTAGGAAGCAGGAATTATTATCTGCAAAGGGTATAATTCACCGAAGTATCAGTATCTTGTTCTTAAATACTGGTACAATAACTTGTAACAATCAGAGCTCAATTAGAAGATTCAGGATTTAAGAGACAGCAGCATTTACATAAAATAAAAAAAAAAGGATTTTTCTTTAGCAATAGCTGAATTTATATTTTAATCTAAAAACACCAAACGGGTCAAACTTCTCTGATAACAAGTTACATCCAAAAGACCATCCACCTCTTCACTTTCTACCCAGTGTTAATGAAAGTAAGAGTTTAAGTATTCATAGACTTAAGAGTATGGATGCATGATATTTTTGAGAGAAAAGGTTAGCAAAGAATCCAGAGAACAAAGGAAAAGTCCTATTTCCATTAAAAATGGAAAAGAAAACTAAAAGGAGATTAGCTGACCTGTACAGCTTTCAAACTTCTTGAATTATTTCTGCACGCAGGTAAAAGATGATGCTGTAAATTATATAGCAAAGCAACCACACTATCAAAAAACAAAAAACCCCCCCACCAACAACCATAATACCCGGGAAGATTTAGGTTACTACACAAAATAAAAGCTGAAGGCTCAAAGATAGCTTAGCATAATTAATTTCATAGGAATTCAGAACACTTTGAACTTATTTTGCTACTGGGTTTTGGGGTTTTTTTTTCTTAAGACTAAACTGAAGTTGTGTTTACAAGTGATGTTAGCACGGTGGCACAATGTAATCCTGAGTTTGGTTTAACTGAGTACTACTTTACCAATGTCAGGAAAGAGTAAAGGGTATCCATGCATATTGCGAGTGGTAATTTGTTTCTGACAGGTCTCAAAGTTTGCATCTCATACTTTACAGATTCTGAATTTTGTTCAATGGATACTGTGTGAATGCTGCCCTAAAGTCAGTCATCAAAATTTGTTGCTCTTATACACTAGGATATTCCTCAGAGAAAAGTTAAAATAGACTTGAAATACTGATCCCGTTACAACGTATTTAAAATGTTAAGCATTACTCCAAAGGAAGACTATCATTTGAGTGGATATTCAGAATTAACTACAGCAAATACTTGAGCAATGAAGTCATTAAACTACTAAGGACAGCTGCTAGATTGCTTTAGGCAAAGTGAGACAGTAATACAGTGCAATGACATGATCCAGAAAGAAATATTTCACTGTGTGAACAACACTGCACTTAAAGTTGATCAAAAAAATAAATAGAAAACTTCAAATGTTAGGCACAGAGCAGCTTTGTGCAACCTGTTGTGCAACACATTTGCAATGCTTTTAAATCTTTCTAAAAATTATAAACCAATCAAAACCTGAATGCAATTAGCCAAACCAAAGCAAATAATCAGAAAGCAAATAAAAAGGCCTAACTTGGAAGACTATTTCAGGTGAAGTTTCTGATGAGACTAACTCTGACTTACTGAAGAAAATGGATGTAAATTTATGACATTCATACTATTAGAAGATCCTTCAGTCTAGTTACAAAAAGGGTCAAAACCAATAAAAGAGGCAGAGGAATGCTACTCCCATAAACACACAAATATTTAATGTTCTCCAATTTATGTTGCATTGCTACAATTAATTACATCAGGAAAGCAAAAGTACTGTTATCAGCCATGAGTGATAGTTACCTACTTTCTCTTTAAATGTGATTCAAAATACAAGCTACCAGTAGAGGCATTATTTTCTGTACATATTGAGTGGCAAAGATGAGGTCAACAGAGTCTCTTCATAACACATGCACAGGCAAAGCCAATTCCTATAACAACGTGAGATTAGCAGAAGAATAACAACAATAAGACAATTACTGCCCTGAAACCATTAGGGTCATTTGACAATTGCTTACTGTTAAAGTCAACAAAGAGGCACTGTAATTTGTATTCCAGTGCTCTGATTTTGAAGATCCTTGATTACAGCTGAAGTCAGTAAAGTCTAGGATTATTCAATACCAGAAAATAATGACTAATTCTTTCATACACAGTTACAAGAACTCTCAAGTTCATATCAAGTAAAGAGCAGTTAAATGGAGTCTGCAGAGCAAGTATGTGTATGAGCACCACAGACTTCAGTATTTGGTTTCTTAAGGAATTGTAATTATAAAAAACCACCACTTTATTCATAAATAACTTTCACCTCTATAAAGTAGAGATTTATTACTTGTAGATCAGTCACGTTAAATCTGATAGAATAGAAACCTCTCTATTCTGAGCCATCGATTGTTCTGTCACAAGGTGCATTGCTAGTCTAAACAGAAATTCTGGAATGTAATTATAAAAATACACAAGTCATTTTAATTCATGCTCCATGATGTTTTGTAATTAGGTCCAACTTGACTAACAGAAAAGCAAAAGAGCACAGACTCTTCTGAATACTGTGCAAAATATACTGATTCTTCAATCTGTATTTTAATGAAAGCACTAAAGAGTGGTGACATAAAATCATTTTTGGTGCAACCTGGATATAATGCCAGCATTTTCAACTCTGAAAGGTAAACAAATACTCAGAAATATGTAACTACAGTTTACCTTTTTTCTGACATAAAATGGGAACCAAGAGGTCATTCTCTTCTCACTAACTAGATAACACATGTATTGGCATTATGTAAAAAAAAAGTTGACATTTTCTGCTTATTTCACATTAGAAAATCATGTAGCATAAAGGAATGCACTAAGAAAAGGATTCTTCCCCCCCACTAACCTCAATGCATTATAAGGTTTCTTCTGGAAGCTTGTCATTGAGAGGTCCATAAAAAAAAAGTAAGCTTACTGCTTTGTCACAAAACCTACAGTAATTCACACAAACCAAAACCCATGACATCTTTCTTAACTCAAGGAGTTAAACTTCAGAAGCTAAATACAATTACCTGGAGGTTATTACAAGAAGTTTATGCTGAGCTCCCATAAAACCTTTCAGGCAAGAGAGGGGGAAAAACAAAGGGGGAGGGGGAAGGGTGTGTGTGTGACAAACACTGGAATTTATTTCAGAACCACCCTAATTTACATCATTTACACAGCATTTTACCCTTAGCAGAGTCCTCCTGGCATGAAGAGAAATAGTCCTGAAATTATATCAACTTTCACCTTAATATATTGTGTTATACCTTGAAAATTACTCATTACTAAAAGGCTCAGGCAAGATCCATTATGGAGTTCAGTTTCTGTAGGCTTTACTGTTTTTCTCAGACAGCACATTCCAGAATAATGTCAGTTGTAACTATTTTTTCAAGCACTGCACTCACAGAACTCTTGCCTTGACACTGCCTGTGGCAGCGTACGTGACTAAAACCATGCAAGAAACACCTGGGCAAAAATGTTCTGATTTTCATACTCCCCTCAACACCACTATTGTTGAACAGTATTTTGTGTATCTGTGAAATACAAATGTTTCTGAAGTCCCCCTGATGCATTTGTCAGCTAGCTCACTTGTCTGCTGATCTATAAAAGCTCACTAAGTCATAAAACGAAATAGGAGAAGTGAAAAGAAGTCAGCAGATACAGCAACTACCTCTAGGCCTCCTTCTGACCATGCATTATCTTCAGCACTGCTGTTGGCATCTTACCAGCTTCTCAAAAGGTTTACCTGTCAAACAAGTGCCTCCTGGAAAAATTGGCTGCTAGCAGGCCTTTTTCTTTAAAGGTATTACTACTGAATACATTAGTTCTGATGCATAAAAGCTGTGTCAGTACTGTTTCTACAACTCAGGAGTACACTGTGATAAGCAAACACTTTTTTAAAAGAAAATCCAAAACTTCAATAGAAAGGCTGTTGCCATCCCCTTTCACATCCTAAAGGATCCCTCACTTCATCTGACGTCTGCTCTTTTCCTGTGAGTAAATGCAGGTCTGCTTACATCTTTGACACAGCTGATATTTACTGCCTTCATCAGTACATGAGTCTAGTAGTCTAGTACAGCTTTTCAATGGGAATACTTTAAAAACAAAAAGCTGCAGCAAGAAAACCTACAGAACAAAAAAATAAAGCCCCAGAATACCACCCTAACAGAACTTAGAGAATGTATCATCATTAGTTTATGCTCTGACAATATTCTTATGCCAACTGAAAAATACTTGTTTTTTTTCATTGCAGGGATAGAATGACATTATGCAACCTTGTCAAAGCACAAAGATAATCTCATGTCAAAGCATGTAATTAAAACCACATGGTTTCCATAGGAACCAATCAGCCAAACAAATAATTTGGTGATGGGTAAAGCAAAAGAGCATGAACAAAACCGGGTAACTCAATGCTCAAGATATGTTATCTTGGTTGTAAGAGCAAGGTCTCCAGAACTTTTAAATAGCATGATGATACTATGAGAACAGCCTGGCTGACAGATAAAATAAGTTTAATTTTTCTTTTTCAGAATTACTTTCTAAAAAAAATAATCTCATGATGTGGACGATGCACTAATTACAGATGTATTAACCCTATTAATAGAGAATTCTTTTTACATGATTTTTTTCCACCCACCCCCACCCCACCCCAGATTCTCCCCTCCTTCAGACCACTATAGCAAAAACATTTATTCTGGAAAATCAGTTCACACAATAGTTTTCTGTATAGGATGTTTTCTATATAGCTGATATCTGTTCAGCATGGGTCAGATTAACTGTGTACTCAGTCTATGGGCATAAAGTCCAGTACTCTCAGATATTGTACTTTCTTTAAACAACATAATTACTCATCCAGCACAGATTCATCTAAACAAGTACAGTTGACAATTTGTGGATTGTCACAACATGATGAAATACTCCAAGTTCATTCTGTCTGAAAAAAAATATTTGGAAGAGGCTGGAGAATGGACCACAGGATTGAAAGAAAGGATGAATAAGACAGGTCCAGGAAAACATGGCTATCATTTATATTTCAGTTTTATAACCAAGTCAGTCTCTTAACATTATTGAATTATTCTCTTAGAGATTTCTTTAGACCACCATACAGTGCTGGAAACCAGTGCTACTCTAATAAATTGTGACACAAAAGATTAAAAAAAAAGGGGTATGTTTTTGAATATTCTATCCATTACTTTATCTGTTCTTATAAAATACCAGTAAAGGCTGAAAAATGCAAGTGAGTCTGCAGTTCATAAATTGTAGGGATTCTTTCCTAATGACGTATCTTTGACTGACAGAAAGGGAGCAGTATCTTTGTGAAAATGGGTTTTCCACCTACATAGTTCTGGCAGAAAGACTGAACAGTACAGCAAGCCCTTCTCAGGAAATGTGAGCATTAGAATGCTTTTCAGATATTCAAATGCTGCTGGATTTATGAACTTAACCTTATTAGCCCATTAGAAGCTTATCCAGCTCATCATCTTTCTGCTATGCTTTTCTGGTAACTTCTGCTGAGAGGATAAGTTGTTTCTGACACCAGCTGCTCCAATCTGAGCTGAGCTGAAGCTGCAAACTAGAACTGGTGAAGAGAAGCAAGAGCATAGATGGAAACTGGCAATTTGATTTTATAAATGCTATCTGTAGTGCTAATAAAAAAGTGAGCATAAAGACAGTACGGTTCTACAGTACAACCCGAGAAGAAAAACTGGACAGAGGTAGAGCTTTATTTTGTACCCACCTTAATTCTGCTGAACTCAAGCCCTGAAATTTAGAGGCTTACCTATAAAGCAGAGGAAGCATCCACACCAGCATCCTAAATGGTCCCACAATAAAGTCCAGTGCAACCCGGTCTAGTACGCTCTGAGCCTGCCAGCAAGCCCAAGTCCATTCTCATCAACTTAGGGTAAGCTGACAAAACTGTGCTCTGAGTTCCAGCTAGCCTCCAATCAGTTTCAGATAATTCTACATACTGCTGTAAGGAATTCTTCTCAGAAGAGACCTGAACCTTCAAAGAACTATCTAGGGCATGTGAGACCAAAACTACTCCTTAAAAACTGAACTCAGAGCTCCTAAAAGGTACAGAAAACTTGGGGGTAAACGAGGCCACAGCTGCAGTACTAACCTCACAGTCAAAGAGCAAAAAGCACCTGGGACTCCAGTTAGCAGAGAATTTCAACAGCTGTTTTCATTACAGATATTAAACATGACCCTAAATATGCTGAAAAACACTAGGTAAGACAACAAACACTAAGGTAAACAGACTAATTCCACAAACCCAAAGTTTAACTCCTCCTCTGAGTAAGCTCATTGAAAAAAAAAAACCCCACCAAAAAACCAAACCACAAACAACCCTGCCCCCACACACACCACAAAAAACAAACCAACCAACCACCCACAAAAAAAAAAGCCCAAACTATCACAGTTTTCAGTCCTTACCATTCAGATTTCAGACCAAGGCATAATTTTTGTTTCATCAGTAAGTCCACAACCCTTTTATTGAGAAGTAATATATTAATTATTAAATTCACGCAAGAAGCTGGACACGAATGGACAACTTCACACCAAAGACACAGTAGAAACATGAATCCTCCAGTACAAAGCAGATTGCCTTCAACTTCTTGATAGATAAATCTATAACATTATCATACAAATTATTTCTTCGAAATGCCAAGAAAGCAGAAGTTGGAGATATTTTTATGAAATATATGGTTTGGGTTTTGATAACAAAGAATAGAGAGATTTGTTTTCTTTCTAAGGATAAGATCTTCTAAACTACCTAAGTATCAAGCTCTTTTAACCACTACTCAGATATCCCAGAAGTAATCTGGGAAGAGGGAAGAGAAAGTTTCTGTGAACAAACAGAATATTTTTTTCCCCCAAAACCATTATTTCAGACTTTTTCAGTTTTTTCAAATAAAGTATTATATAATACAGACTTAGGGAAAACAGTATTTCATCCAATTGGAAATTCTATGAAGAATTACTAGAATAAAAATAAGAACTCTACTCAAAGTGAAATTATCTTTTATGTCACTGAGATATGAATCAACATCATTGATGGTTTTGAACAATATATTCCAGTGGCTAAGGGTACTTAACTGAAATGAACGTTCTCCCTACCTGAATCAATATACACACTGGAAGCACCTCCTACAAAAAAGTTCTAAGCAACAGGTTAAAAAAAAAGACAAAAAATAAAATACTTGA
This sequence comes from Zapornia atra, assembly GCA_013400835.1. Classification (NCBI taxonomy): domain Eukaryota; kingdom Metazoa; phylum Chordata; class Aves; order Gruiformes; family Rallidae; genus Zapornia; species Zapornia atra. Next base: position 66,953 of record VZTU01026254.1, read on the forward strand.
GGCAATGGGATTATAGGGACTAATCCTCCCTGGTGAAATCATCCATTGTTAACACATAATTATAGCATCAATTGAACCCAAGACTCACACTTCAAAAGAGAATACATCTTCAGATGTGTACGTGATGTCAAAGTCCCTGCTCCCCAAGCCTAGCCCCACATGATCAAAATGTTGGTTTAGAACCCTGAAATGCTTCATGATCCAAGAATGTTTCTTCTTCCATTTTTGTGACAGCCAAAGCTAATTTGACCCAACTTTACAAATACTGCTAGCAATTAGTAGCTGCATTTTTAGGTGAATAAATGTCTTGCCCAAACAGATGTCACTCAACTCTGTACAGAGTACTGCCTCAAAAGGTGAACCCTCTTCAGCAGTACACAGGGCACCAGTATGGCACCACGTACCCAGCCCATAAGACAGCCCCTCAACTCTTGCTCCCAATTCAGACCTTACATGCTGTTCAATCCCTGACTTAATTCCTTCTCACTTCTGGTAAATGTCATCATTAACTGAAATTGAGACCACCTGGATTTTTTCAACCCAACATGAACTATAAATAGGTCATTTGTTACACCTGTTAAGAGATACACTTGGCCAGATCTCTCTCATACAGTCTAGAGAAAGAAGTTTTTGAAGCACATGATACAGTTAACTTTTAAAGCTGCCAGAATAGGGTCCAAATCAGAGAATAAAAAAAAAAAAAAAACCACAAAAGGGAAATGAGATTTGTTTTCACAAATCCAGCTACAATAGATATTCACAGTATTTAAACTGAGAGGTAAAAGATGACAAGAATAAATGAGTACTTATAGGTTTCCCTAATTTTCCTTAAATTTACAATGTTTACTTCAGAGTATTCCTGTTTAACCAAACCTCACAGAAAACTGCTTTTGTTCATCTATGAGATGCATGCATTTCTTCGTGCTGAAATGACCTCATGTCACTATTGTGTATTTAGTGATAAGGTCTCATTCCAGCAATAAGGCCATGTGGAATGCATTACTCAAAGGCCTACTAAGTATAAAACATTCAGCATTTATTTACCACATTGAGGGAACAGAGACCTTAAAAGGTTATTTAGACTACAGCATGGAGACTAAAATATACCCAGCATCCCATCAATTTGACAGCCTGCCATAACTGTCTTGTATCATCTTAATTAGAACATAATGCACACTAACACACACACTCTCTTTTCTGGGAAAACGTTCCCAATGACAAAGAGCCACAGCAAGAATAGCACTGCTTCTGACAGCCAGTATGCACATATTGTCATAATGCTGCTGGATATCTACTGTAAGTGAAAGTGTAAGTGAATCTTCCCGAATCTCTGAAAGGTAATGTCCAATTGAATAAAAATCAGTCAGTGTCATATGCCCTTCCACCTGTGTGATACATTGCTACAGCCAGCTTTTTCTGAGCAGGAGGAAGATTGCTTGCCATTTTTCTTTACCAACATAACCCATACATCTACTCAAATCAGAAACACTATTTGGGGGAAAAGAAAATGCATTTCAGGTCTTCACCTCCACTGAAAACATAACAGCTCCACCTTGAGGCAGGACCCAGGGAATATCAGTAGAAGGTGTATTGCAGCGTATAGTCAGCCACAACCATCTAAATCACAGATTGACATCCTCCCAGTGTCCCTTTCTGCGTATCTTCTTAGAGTAAAAGACATGTGTGTGCATGTGCTTGGATAAATTTACTGCAACAGATTAAATGTATATGAAAACACCACCAATTTTAAAGGGCAATCCCCAGGGATGATACAAATCCAGCATAACAAAGCCTGACATAAGTACTCCCTCAGGAGTGGGAGGTATGCAACATTCTCTCCAAGTAGTGCACACAATCACATTTCAGAGCATTATTTTTTATTATTGTATTCTTCCTAAATAAGTAATAAAAAGATGAATACATGTCAATGTTTCATTTCAATCCATATTCAAAAATTTGATGTAATCAATAATTTCCTTATGTTGCTAAGCATTGCCCAGTAAGTAATCCACTTCAAGTATTAATGAAATTATTTTTTAAAAACTTAATTTCAAAATATCAACTGGCATATTGTTCAGGCTACTTCAGTAGTTTCATTTTTAAATAAAAATTTAACAGTATTTAGAATTTTTCTGATAAATCCATATTATGTCAGTTAGATGGGCAAGTTAAGACAAACATAAAACTTCTTTCCCATTTAAATGGATGGACATTATGATACTGAGATAGATTTATGGCACTTGTACTAGATTTGGTTGAAAACTAACAGCAAGTGGAAATGGTATTTGTAGCAGGAAAGCAGAATGAGCTATACCTGAAGAAGAAAATAATGACAGAAAAACAGAACAGATTAATCATCAATGCAGTTCACAGCTACAAAGTAAAGAGGGCATATGAGTAGTCAACTTGTGTAAAGAGTGGAATTTACTATTCTGGAAAAACAAAAAGAAAAATTACAGGAGACTGACAGCAGGACAATGTTGAAAACACATTAAGAAAGTTACTTTGCAGGTTATGAAACAAAAGAGATTAAAAGAGGCTGAAATTCGGTCTTATGCAAGTGAATAAGAGTTCTGCCATTAAGATTGGAGGAAATAATTTCCTTACCCTTGGGATATGGGTATGACTCATCCTCTTTATTCTCAAGTGTACTCTTGTTATGACCTTACCAGCATTGATAAGAGCTCTCTAAGACTGTAAATAACTATTGTAAAATAATTAACCCAATTCATAACTTAATTGCATCTAATAACCATTGAAGCCAATGAGGAGCTTCATTATAAGGCCATTTGGCTAGTTCCATGATGACAGGAACGTTAAAAAAAACTCTCATCTTGGATAAACAGGAGATTATTCACTAATGTTTTCTTAAGTGAAGATTAATGTACAAAATGTATTCCAAATCTCTTAATCACTGATAGCCCAACCCCATGACTCTTCACAAAAGCTGCGAGTTAACCTTATTAATGCACTTTGTCAAATTACTTAATATCTAACATTAATAAAGGAAACACAATATCATGATGCAAAAATGCAGTACAAAAATAAGCATTTAGTTTGATTTTAAAGTTCAGTCAGCATCTATAATTTGCAATGCATTCCCTTTTATAGTTTATTAAAGTAAGTGTTAGTGAAACAATTTTAATTCTGTACAGCTGAGCAGCCTCATATAAATTTATGAGTGCAACAGATGTTTCTACTGGCTCATTTAGACCACTTCTCCTTATATTCCCCTCAGCTGATGAGGTGCCCTTCTATGTTACAAGGAATTCCTTTTACATCACAGTGGTACAGCTGGTTAAAAACACCATCTGCGCTCATAAATGCCTGGATTGTATTTAGCCCCACTATACAGAACTTTGAGAATGCCTACTGAAAGCTGTAGATGAAGTTTTACATTATACTGAATGATATTTGCATGCATCCAATGGTTAAGTCCCTAAATACCATTTATGCTATTAAAATACATCAAAGTAGGATTTTACCAGGAATTGTTTTCCTGTAGCTGTTTGAACTACCACATATTCAACCTGTCATTTAATCAAGGTAGCTTGTTTTTTTCATCACTGCAGTACTCATAAGCAAATGGAAGAAATCTACACTTTCAAAATCCAAGTTTTAGATTTTTTTTTTCTTTCCAAAAAGTTACATTGATTAAGGGTGTAGTAATTCACACATGAGGTCCATAATGTTATTTCTACTACCACAGTGCTGTGAAGTGCTAACCCACATACTGGGTTTCTACTGCCTGGCAAACAGCGTTCAGAACTTATTTCTAGACACAGGTTTTAAGACCTCTGATTCCCAGAAGGCTCAAATAACTCCACTGTTAACCATGCAACTATTTCAGTAGTGTAGCCAGTCAGCCATAATGTATTAACTTCTATTTCA
>VZTU01026256.1:12739-23722 GCA_013400835.1 Zapornia atra
AGGGCAGAGCAGAGAGGGACAATCCCCTCCCTGTCCCTGCTGCCACCCCTCTGCTGATGGAGCCCAGGATCCCATTGGCCTTGCCAGCTGCAAGAGCCACTGCTGGCTCATGTTCAGTCTCTCCCCCACCACAATCCCCAGGTCCTTCTCACAGGGCTGCTCCCCAGGAGCTCTTCTCCCAGTCTGTACCTGTGGCTGGGATTCCTCCAGCCCCAGTGCAGCCCCTGACCCTTGGCAGTGTTGAACCTCATCAGGTTCCCCTGTCCCATCTTTCCAGCCTGTCCAGATCCCTCTGGATGGCTCCTTTCCTTCTGGGGTGTCAACCACCCCACTCAGCTTGGTGTCACCCCCACACTTGCTGAGGGTGCACTCAATCCCATCATCGATGTCATTGATAAAGCTGTTAAAGACACCGGTCCCCAGACAGACCCCTGGGGACACCGCTTGTCACTGGCCTCCCCCTGGACACAGACCCAAGCCTCAAGCCCCAGGGTGCCTCTACTCACCACAGGTACACGTGGGTGGTGAGTTCGGGCTGTGTGCTCACCATGACGACGTCCTGGCTGAGGAAGCCTTTGACACTGCCCGTCCCGTAGGCGATGGCGAAGCCGGTGCCGTTGGCGATGTACGTCCGCGACTGGGAGGAGTCGTAGCGGCTGTGGGACACTGAGGAAGGCCAGGGGGGGCAGCAAAGGAAGTGAGGGGGGCAGCAACAGCAGGACCAGCTGAGGGTCTCTAGGAGATGATGACCCACCCCCCCCCAAAAAATGTCCCAGCAGCAGACAGACCCCGTGTGCTAAAGCAAACCCACCCCAGCCCTGAAGATGGAGCTGAGGCTGGAGGGGGTCAGCCTCAAGCCCCAGGGTGCCTCTACTCACCACAGGCGCTGTAGAGGGGGGAGCACTTGTAGGAGGGTACCCAAAGGTTGGCAGAGCCCGTGTCAAAGACCACCTTGAAGGTCTGTGCGGGGGTACCGATGCTGATCTCTCCAAAGTACTGGGTCTGGAAGAAGCATGGCAGGGGGAGCAGCTCGGGGTGGGGGTGTTAATGCATCCCCGGGGCAGNGGGGGGGTGTGCAGGACCGTGTTAGGCTGCCAAACCTCCCCCCGGAGGGAAAGACTCACGTCCAGGTAGTTAGTGAGGAGGGTGGGAGCTGTCCCGTTGCGGGGTCCGGCCACGCCACCGCCCCCGCTCCGCCGCAGCTCGGGGAAGACGTCGGCCACCTTCACGCCCATCTCCCGCAGCGTCTGGCGGATGGAGGGCATCCTCCGCAGCGCGACCCTGCGGGGGTGCGGGCAGGGCTGCGGAGGGGGGGTGTCTCCCACCCGCAGGAGACAGGCACATCACCCTCCCCCCATACCCCCCCTTCCCAAGCCTTAGGAAATCCAGCCGCGTGGCTCTAGATGGCAGCAGCTTCCCGCAGCTCCCCGCGCCCTGGGGCTGCCGCCGGGTCCCGGTGGGTCCGCTCCCCACGGCACTGCCTGCTTCGTAGGGACCCCACCGGGGCCAGGGACCCCCCCGTCACCGGGGGGTGGCTGCAGCAGGAGGCAGCCCCCCTGCACCGACCCCCGCGCTCAGCTCGGTTTGAGAGCGAAGAGCATCATCCCGGCCCCCGGGGTTAATTGGAAGGGGGGCACTGCTGAACCCTGCGGTGCTCGAGGGGAGAGAGGAAGAGGAGCAAGGGGAAGCAGGAGGCGCCAGCGGAGAACAGGGAAGGAGGGGGATGCAGCAGGATGAGTCCTTTAGTCCTCAGCACCAGCCTGAGCATGCAAAACCAAGGGGAGACAGCCAGACCCGCAGCATCCTGGGCCACCTCCCACACACCCGCCTGGTACCTCTGCAGAGCCAGGGCTGGAGAGGGGAAGAAGCCAGCCCCCCAAGTCACGGCCAGGACCACCAGATACCGCTGGACCCTCTTGCTGTGTCCTGCTGACATCGTGCCCTCCCGGAGCGGCCGCCTCTTTGCCAGCAGCTTCCTCACATCCCTGAGGGCAGGATGCTTTTATAGCCTGGGCTTCTGCATCCCTGGGGGTTTCTCCTCCCCGATGGCTGGGGGGGAGGGCCGGGGATCCCACGGGCAGGTGGCTGTACCCTGATCGTGACAGAGTCCTTGGCATGGCCTGGAGAGCCCGGTGCCCAGCTGGGCACATCTGACAAGCGTGGTTGGCCCAGGGGAGCTGCGAATAGCTGGGAGGCACAGACCCCATGCTCCTCACATTGCAGCCTGTCAGCACATGGCTAACACCCTGCGTGCAGGGCACGGGCCCAGCGCCTGCTGGTGTCACTCAAGGTGGTGGTGGCTCAGGTCTAGAGAGCAGCCTGGCAATGGAGATGTCCCCCAGCTCCATGGGAAGGGGGTTTTCTCCAAAGGTCTGGGCGTGGGAGTGGCAAACAGGGGCTCAGCCTCAGCCCTTTCAGCTGTGCAGGCCCCCAAGAGGTAACCCACCAGACCCCACTGCTCTTATAGGGGCTGCTCCGAGCACAGCAAGAACCCTCCCTCCCCTCAGCTCCATCATGCCAGTGGGGCCTTAATGCAGAGAACAGTTAAACTCATATCAACTGTTGCGTTTGGTGAGACCAAAGCATGAGCATCCACAGCCTGGCTGGGCATGTGTGTTTGGGAGGAAGGGTTTGTCCTCTTGCCCTGCACAAGCAAAGTGTAGAGGAGCCCAGTGTGGTTCTGGGTGCCCGAGCTGCTGTGCACACTCTGCTTTGTGTTTTGGAAGGGAGATGGCTGCTCAACATCCTTCCAGCATGGGCTGCAGAGGACTCCTTCATATGAGGTGCTCCACTGCTCCCCAGCTCACACATGACTATGTTTCCCTAAGCAGTGCCCAGCCCAAGGTGGTGGGTGCCAGGTCAGACCCTGTGGCTCCAATCCCAGTGCTGAGCTCCGGGAACCTCAGTGGGAAATGACTGCAGAGGCAATAAAAATGTTCTTGGAAGGAACCTGATGACACACTTGCCCCTGCCCCAAACCCCCCAGCTACACAACCACGTCCCTGCTGTGGGTAGGATCACCCTTGTCCAGGGGACACCAGTGCTGGGAGGGGGAAGAAAGCCACCCCACAAGCTACAGACAGCTTCCCCCACAACAAAAAACGAGGCTTTAAAGCTTTCTCCTCTCCTGAGGGATTCTGGCTGCAGCATTTGGAGCCAGGGGAAGGCAGGCTGACCTCAGCAGGCACACACAGGCTCTGCCCCATGGGTCACAGCCCTGCTCCCCACGGCCCCTGACGTCTGTTCCCACGCTGAGCCCCAGGGCTGCGTCACTCCGGGGAGCCTCATGCCCGGCGCAGGTTGCAACTGAGGTGCAGAGGTCAGGAGCCACAGCAATGCAAGAGAGCTCCTGGCAGGGAGCCACTGGGCATAAATCCCCTTTCCAGGCATCCCGCTGGCTCTGCCTGCTTTGCCCAGCCCCGTTCCCCAAAGGGGAGGTGGGGGCTGCAGAGTGACTCCAAAAGAAAGGGGCCACGTCAGCGGGGGAGAAGGTGCTCCCAGGATGTGGGGCCGTGGGGCTCTGGTGTTTCCAGATCCCCTTTGACCCATGGCCAAGGGGACACAGGTCTGTGGGAGCCCCTGAGCAGCGTTAGATGCTTTGGGCGTGGTGTTCCCCTGGGAGGGACAGGCAGACTCCACTCCCACGGGGCAGTCGGAGTGGGATGCAGTTGGGAATGATGGAGACCTGCAGGTACCAGAGAGGCAGCGCTGCCCTGCTCCAGTCCCTGAGGAAGACAGCCCTTCCCTGCCAAGGAGGTGGCACCACACTCCCTCTGGAAGGTAAATCAAGGCATAAACAGGCAAACCCAACTCCCCTGAGCCCATCGGAGTGCTGAGGGCTGCAATGGCTGGTGCCAGCCCTGAGGCAGCACCAGGGTGCCAGGACCCCCCCTCAGCACCCGGCACCTTCCCCCCACACAAGGAAAATCCCCATGAGGCATTTTCCAGGCACATCTGCCAGCACCGAGCAGGGATGAGCAGCTGGTACCCAGGAACGGTGACAGAGAGGCCCAACACCAGTTTAAATACCCTGCAAAGGGTGTGTTGGTGCTCCAGGGTCTGGAGCAGGAGCTGTGCCAGGGCCAGGCTCCACAGGGCAGCATGGGAAGGACAGACACAGGGACATCAACCAGCTCTGGAACCACACTGATTTTATCCCCAGCCCTTCAGGAGAGCCAGACTTGTGGGGAGGATGCTTAACTCTTCCCACACAGCCTCAAAGCAGCAGGCAGTTCATAGAATCATAGACTGGTCTGGGTTGGAAGGGACCCCAAGGGTCACAGAGCTCCAACCCCCTGCCACAGGCAGGGCCACCAACCTCCAGGCCTGGAGCTACACAAGGGTGGCCCGGNCTCCCCCACCACAATCCCCAGGTCCTTCTCACAGGGCTGCTCCCCAGCAGCTCTTCTCCCAGTCTGTATCTGTGTCTGGGATTCTTCCAGCCCCAGTGCAGCCCCTGACCCTTGGCAGTGTTGAACCTCATCAGGTTCCCCTGTCCCATCTTTCCATCCTCTCAAGATCCCTCTGGATGGCTCTTTTCCTTCTAGGGTGTCGACCACCCCACTCAGCTTGGTGTCACCCCCACACTTGCTGAGGGTGCACTCAATCCCATCACCCCTGTCACTGATAAAGCTGTTAAAGACACCGGTCCCCAGACAGACCCCTGGGGGACACCGCTTGTCACCAGCCTCCCCCTGGACACAGACCCATTGCCCACCCCCCTTTGGCTCTGGTTCTAACCAAAGCATCCCTTAACCTGGATTCCCAATGCTGGGAGGTACCACTGGCTGGTGCTCCATCCTGTTCATGCACTGCAGTGGGAAACCTGCTGCAGAGGGCTGGGGCTTCCTACAGCTGCATATCCCATGAAGAGCATCTCATCTGGAAACAGCAGGGGGAATGCTCTTCCCTTATTTCCCTGCCTGCTTTCAAGGAGTCAAAGGATTGAGCTAAGAGAGGATTCAAGGAAAATGCTTTCCAGAGAGGGACAGACACTTTCCTGCAAGATAAACAGGTTCCTCTCCTCTCCTTCTTAAAATAAACCCCATAATATTAAGCACTGAAGGGAAACATCAGGAAGCCTTGCTGAATAGCCCCATTTCTTCAGGAAACAGGCTCATTCCCATCCATTTCACAGGCTTTCCTAGTCTATGAGCTTGTTGCTGGTAAAAAAAACCACATGAGGCTTGTGAGGATCCTTGTTCCAGATGACCAAAGAGCTCAGGCATAAAAGCAACTTTTGGAAGGGCTTAGAGGAGGCTCTGGATGGCACCAACACCCAGGGAATTCAGCCACTGACGTCAGCAGAGCCAGGGTTTCACCCAAACTGTTTGCTTAGAACCAGAGCTGCTCCTGCAGGGCAGTGAAATCCCCATCTACTGAACCAGAAGGAAAACATTCCCTGCCAGTAAGAGCCAGGAATGGTGGCTGGGAGAGAAGCACCAGCTCACTGCTGCCTGTTCCATCCCAGGGGCAGCTCACAGCCATTCCCTGGGTCACTCCAGAGCCCCACAGGAAGATCCCTTGCTGCCATCCAGGGATGATGCTCCATCCTGGCTGGATCTTTCCCAGCAGGACAAAGACACAGCATCTCACAGTGAATCAGAGAATGGGCTGGGTTGGAAGGGACCCCAAGGGTCACAGAGCTCCAACCCCCCTGCCACAGGCAGGGACACCAACCTCCAGGCCTGGAGCTACACAAGGTTGCCCAGGGCCCCATCCAACCTGGCCTTGAACACCCCCAGGGACGGGGCACCCACCCCCTCTCTGGGCAGCCCCTTCCAGCCCCTCACCACTCTCTCTGGAAAGAACTTCCCCCTAATATCTCATCTCACCCTTCCCTCCTTTAGCTTTAATCCATCCCCCTTGTCCTGCCCAGTGCTCAGGGCACACAGCCTGCTCCTTTATGCCTGCTGCCATGGGGTGTTAAACAGGGGTGATTACACTGTCCTACATGTGATGTCTCCAGGAGCACCCCTCTTTCTTCTGCTGAAGCCCTGAAGATGAAGCTTGACCATGAAAAGTTGCTCCCCACCCCAAGTTCTCAGCTGGGGTGAAGCAAAGGCAGGGATCACAGCTAGGCACTGGGGCAGCTGCAGCCCTTGCTCACCTGAATGATGTCCAAGCCCAGGGTTCCTCTCCTCTCCACCCTTCACAAGCTCACATCCAGCTCTCACTCTGCTCCAAACCCCTCAGCTTTATCCTCACAGCTGATACCAGCAGGACCAAACCCACCTCTACCTCCCTCCTGCCCACACCCAAGCTGATGCCAGGAAGCTGCTGGCTCTTCCCCACACCCTTGAAAGCCTCCTGCTGCAGCCTGCACTCCAGTGAAGCCACCTCCTCAAAACCAGCAGCAAGGGAGCAGCTTCTCCTGAGCCAGGGTTACAAACCAACCATACCCAGCTCATCCTCTGTAACCCAGGGCTCAGCCCAGCTCCACAGCAGGGTTTTGGGTGCCCAAATGAGTTACCCAATGTCAGCTGAGGTGCCAGAGCAGCTCCCAGCTCTGCTTTCACCCTGTGCAGAACCTGGGCAGCAGTGCAGTACCTGCTAAGTGCCAACAGCCACCAGCTCAATCAGGCTGCACTTCAATCAGGAGGGAACAGGTTTAACTCAAACTCACTAATTAATTCTTGCAAGTTAAGGAGGGTATCTGCACAGGGACCAGCTTTGATGTGATTGCCTTGCTGTAATTAAACTCTTGCTTGCACCCAGCTTCCCCAGTGCTCACAGGAACCTGGCTTGCATCCATTCAGCTTGTGTCTCTGATCACAGGGACCCAACCAGTTCTCCAGCAGTGCTGGCTGTGCTCCTGGGGAGAGAAGTTTCTGCAGCCCCAACAAAATCACTCCTTTAAATCATCTGTCCTTAAGCCAGGAGAGCTCTGTGCTGTCCCCACATTCTTGCCTGCCACCAAGCCATGTCTCCCTGTGGGCAGCAGGCTCCTCACACTGGGGGATGCTCGTTCCCCCTGAGCACCCAGCAGCACAGGTCCTGCCTTGAGCAAGGTTTCAAAGCACCTGGGCCTGAGCAGTTCTGGAGGCCAAATCAGCTGCAGAAAAGATGGGGTGGGTGATGTGACCTGACAGGGCTGGCAGCAGCTGGGTAAACCTGTCTCTTTGTGTCCCTACACAAACAGGCTGGGAAGCAGCAGCTTCCCATCCCCCTCCCTGAAGGCACGTGGGGCTGTGAGGGTGCAGGCAGATGAAGAGACCCTTTGGATGCCAGTGGATAGGGCTGGATCCATCTCTGGGTAAGATGCAGATGTCAGTAGGCTCCCTGAAATGGTGCAGGCAGTCAGGACCCCCAGCAGCCATGCTGGCATCGTGGTGGGCACAGGGGTCCTGGAAGGCTTCAAACCCTGGCAGAGCTCTCCCCACATCCACCACTGCCACAGCTCCCACCAGCTCCATCCTGGCTGCATCCCTCAGGAAACAGGTCTATGGGAAATGGGAGCCCTGGCCCATAATACTCAGGACTGTAAGTCTGTGGATACAGCCCAGCCCCTACCCCCACCCCCAGCACCTCTCAATGAATTCATAACCTCAGATGCCATCTGCTCTTTCATGGTCACTGGATGTGAAGGGGGCAATTTACTCTCCTCCAATCGGGTCATGAAATGTTAATGTGGTTTAATGGGTGTTTTCCTAACCCCCCCCTGCCCTCTCCCAACGCTCCCCAGGCTGCTCTCCCAGCCCACATCCCCACGGGACGCCTGGGAAGGCAGCACCGAGCCGCTGCCCAGCAGCCAGGGCTGCTCACACTGGCCAGGGCTCATGGCCAGGGACTGTGGCCACAGGAAGGTCCCTGTGCCCCCTCCAGCCATGCTCATAGGAAGGTCCCTGTGCCCCCTCCAGTCATGCTCACAGGAAGGTCCCTGTGCCCCCTCCAGTCATGCCCACAGGAAGGTCCCTGTGCCCCCTCCAGCCATGCCCACAGGAAGGTCCCTGTGCCACCTCCTGCTATGGCCACAGGAAGGTCCCTGTGCCCCCTCCAGCCATGGCTGTGATGCCTCTTGGTGACCCTGTGAGGAGCTAGAGCTGGAGCGAGCCCTGAGCCACAGGAAAGGGGCACAGCCTGAGTTTGGTCTCAGACACATTTTTTAATTAAATCTCTCAATGGGGGAAGACAAAAAAAAGAATAAAATAATGCTAATTGATCCAGAAACCTGCCTGGCCCAGCATCTGGGCCCTGGAACCTTGCTCAGGAGCTGCTCGTGGGAGTCCCATGGGGTAGCAAGACACTGTCCCCACAATGGGGGTGGCTCTAGCTGGCACCAAAGGTCCCAGGGCCAGGAGAGGTGGCAACTCACTGTGGGACAGCTGGACCTGGGGCTTGTTCACACCATCCCATCTCGAACGATGTGGCCCGTCTCACAGGTCACACCATGGAGCTGCTCTCTCCCACCTTCTCCAAGAGCTGCAACAGAGACAGATGCTGATCAGCAGGAAAATCCTCTAGTGCATTTTTTGTGGAGAGACCGTGGTGACCTCCCCCTGTGCGGTCCCAACCCCAGCAATCAGGGTTGGCATCACCCAAGGGCTGCAGCCCCCCACATTTGCCCAGGAGAACAGTGCCCAGCCCCCAGCTCACCTTGCTCAGCACAGGGATATTTGCCAGCGAGCCCAAAAACCCAAAAGCCACAGGGAAAAAACTCCTGCATGGAAACAAAAGACTCTGTTGAGCTCCATGCTGGGAGTTCTGCTGGGAGGGGAGCAGTGAGGGCTCTGCCTGGGGCTGCAGGGCACAAGGATCACCCGACTCCCTGGGACACCCGTGCCGTGGAGCTGGGTGCTGTGGACAAACCTGAAGAGGAGGACGAAGCCATAAGCCTCCAGCAGCATGCCCAGGAGGGGCCAGCGCATCAGGACAGTAAGGACCCCCCCAAGGAAGAAGCTTGTGCCCTTCATCTTCGGCCGCTGGAAGAAGAAGGTGAAGGTCCTCCTGAAGCCGATGATGAAAACCAAACCAGAGAGGAAGAGTATCTGGGAGGATGAAGGGGAGCAGGTCAGAGAAGTCCTGCCCAGATGGACTCTCTGCTCCATCCTGGGCATCAGCACCTGCGGTGAGGGGCTCTGGCCCCACTGTACTCACATTCCCAAAGGCCAGGAGCACCGAGTCGAAGTACAAGAGCATCCCAAAAAGGATGAAGAAGAGGCCAAAGCCAACAAGTCCCACACCGATCCCTGCAGAGGATGGGAGGAAGGCTGAGGTGGGGGCTTGGGTACACGGCTTGGGTCCCACCTTGGGCTGTGGTTATGTTCCTCAGCACCTGCCTGGCCTGTTCCCTCCCAGAAATATGCAGTGGATTTGTCAACAAAGCTTTGAAACAGCTTTTCCATCTGCCCAAACCTTGGAGGAGCTGTCGGGTGCCCTACAAACCCCTCTGGTCTCCCAGCCAAACTGTAAACCAGAAAGAAAAACTAAATGGGAAGGTCATCTCCAGCGTTCTTCTGGAAGGTTCCACTAAGGGTGTTGTGCAGGCAGCTGGTGGGCGATGCTCTCAGGACAAGCCAGGCACCTCCCCAGTCGCTGCTCTGGATGTAGAAGGCGATGGCAAACCCAGCTCTGCAGTGCCCATGACACTCAGCCCTCCACACAGCCCTGCCTGGGCCCCCAATCCCAGCAGCATCCCCGGGGACCCCCACCGCATCCCCCCCGCAAAGGGCCAGGCCTTGCTGTTCCACCCTCTCCCCGCCCTGATATCCCCTGCCAGCAGCCTCCAGCCTCAGCTTGTCACCATGAGGCATCCCCATGGGGTGCCCCGGTCCCGTGGGGGTGGGCATGGCTGCTGGGACACGGCCACCACCACCCACCCACCCACTTACGCTGGAAGTCGGTGAGAGACACCATCTTGCCGGTGGCGGGGCTGGGCGAGGCCTGAGGCCTGGCGAGCGTGGCCGCCCTTCCACGTGCCTCCCCGGCAGCGACCCTTGGAAAGGCCTTTAGTCCCTACGTCACCCTGCAAATCATTAACAGCCCCAGCACACCTGCCCTGCTCCATCGAGTCATAGAATTCGTGGGTCGGGAGGGACCTTTAGAGCTCATCTTGTCCCAGCCCTGCAGTGAGCAGGGACAGCTCCACTAGAGCAGGTCGCTCAGAGCCCCGTCCACCCTGGCCTTGGATGTCTCCAGGGATGGGGCTTCCACCACCTCTCTGGGCACTCTGGGACAGTGGTGCTGAAGAATTTGAAGGCCTGTTCCCTAATATCCAATCTAAATCTCCCCTTTTCGAGTTTAAAACCATCACCCCTCACCCAAGTGCTCCTTGCCCTCAGGAACGGTTCTTCCCCAGCTCTCTCACAGGCATCTCCTCTGGAGGGGACATGGTGCCTGGGCATCGCTGCTGGGCTGATGGCCCCTGGGAAGGGATGGACAGTGCTTGGAGCAGACCCCAGGATGCGGGCTTTGGGATGGCTGGGTGGTACTGGGACACTGTAAGCCCCTGGCTGGGAGGGCCCCCCACACAGTGCGGGGGGTTGTGTGCACAGCACCCCACAGCAACACCTCTGGTGCAGGGTGTGGGGCAGGGACAGGCCCAGCTCGCAGCCAGGGTGCCCCAACCCCCAGCAAGCCCTGTGACCTGGGGTTTAGCACCAATGGCTTGGCCAAACCTGGGTGGCATGTGCCACCTCTGAACCACCCCACAGCCACCTCTCCACCCATAACCTCCAGGAAAGCCCTCAGGGACCAGCCCCACACATTTACAGCTACTTCTAGTCCTTTGCCAGGTAAAAATGCACTTTTATTATCATTCCTCCTGGCTCTTGAGATGCTACAGCTGAAATAAATCCTGCTGGGAAGATGAACACCCCAAAACAGGGAGAAGGGGTGCGAGCTGGGGGAAGGTGAGACCATGAACCGCTCAGGTTGCTTGTCCTCTGCCTCTATAGAAATGATCTGTCCCCTCTAGAGAAACGACACTGACACCTGGCTGTTTCTGAGATACTTTTATTTCTCTAACACTAGCAAAAAAACCAC
>VZTU01026257.1:0-30358 GCA_013400835.1 Zapornia atra
GCCCTGTGCTGGACACTTTCAAGAAGTTTTTTGTCCTTCTTAATGGGAAACAAATTGTTGAGTACAAAAATATTTAATAGTTAAGAATAAGACAACCTTATTTTGCAGTGATCAGCTAATTCCTGCAAGAGTGCTGGCCTGTGTTTTTCTTTACCATGTATTATTTTAGCTATCTAAGACAGAGTAATCATAAGAGTTCTCTCAAACTGAAACACTTTTTATATCACAAGAGTAGACATACACTGTATCTTGTATAAATGACCCTATTATCACTATAATTATTACAGGCAGGTTTTGCAAGGTGATATACATCAAAATGAGCTTAGTATAGCTCTTTGCTTGGTAGAAGCCTATTTTCAATGTCTTTATTTCTTACTGAGTTCCGCAAGTGGCTTTTGAATTCTAAATCTGTATTAACCAACCTGTGTAACACTGCAGTCACAGAATCACATATCACAAAATAATTGATATTGGAAGAGACATTCAGAGATCATCTAATACAACTCCTTTCTCTAACTAGGGTCAAGTAGATTAGATTGCTTAGTGTGTGTCAAATTGAGCTCTGAATATTTGCAAAGATAAAGGGTTCATAGCCTCTCTGGGCAGGCAGTCACCCTCATAGTGCGATTCTTTTCCCAGCAACCAGAATTTCACAGAATCGCAGAATCAAAGAATCATCATGCCTGTTGTGTCTTGTCCTCTAACTGTGCATCTCTGTACACCACTGTGCCCAGCTACATGTCTAAATGAAGCAGTTGAAGAGAGCAGTGAGGTCTCCATTTTACTTTCTCCTTTGAAGGCTGAAAAAGTCCTTTTCACTCAGCCACAACCGCTACATCCTTTCTCTAGCCCCCTCCCATCTTGGTGACATCTGATGGGACTCATTCCAGTTTGTTGGAGAAATCATACCCATCCCAGACCAGAAGGGGTCTCAAAAAGTGCCAAATAGAGCAGAAGAGGGACTTTCTTCAATGTGCCAGCTACAGTCTTACTTAAGCTGTCCATGATTTCATTGGCCTTTGTGCCCTGTACTGCAAAGGCACATTTCTGGCCCATATTCAATTTATTGTCCATCAGGACACTCAGCTCCTTTTCTGCAAATCTAGCCAGTCGGTCCCCAGTCTGAACTGTTGCATGGGTTTATTCCCTTCCGGATGCAATGTTTATAATTTTCTTTTGGTTTAAGGTTCTTTTGTTTTAAGGTTTATCATTTTCTTTTGTTTTCTTTTGTAAGGTTCTTGTCAGTTCATTTTCCAACCTCTGAACAGCAGCCCTACTCTCCAGTGTATCTATACATTATAGATGTCAAAGATGACATTGAACAATATAAATTATACCTATATATACATATATTTTTTTTACAGTATACATTGTTTAACATACTTGCCCTGCTCAATTACCAGCAGAATTTCACTCTTCCTCCTTCACCTACCTTCTTTGCAAAAGAGATCAGGCTTTAGGTGATCAGGAAGAAGCTCCAAATGCTCTAGTTCTTCACATTGTACTTCCACAGCTGCAGATGGTCCATAAAGTAATAAATGCACCATGAAAATCTACTCTTCTTTTCAGGAGAGGATGCATCATATACTGCATCTTTTCAAGAATGCATTTCTTCCTCAAAATAGGAAGGTCTTGATGACTCATCTTTGGCATTACAATTTTCAGATTGCCAGTAGACATCCAGAAAACCTTTTCTTTCTGTGAGGTATACAGGTCATCCTTCAGTCAGTCCAAATGTTTCATCCTACTACATGTCCACACTGTTCATTGCTTGCACCATGTTCTGCAGTAATAAAATACATTTTTATTAACTTTTGAATCCTCTGTGAAAGGCCTGCCCACTTGTCCTCATCACTGTGGTTTGTGCTGCATGGTCACTTAACTGTAGGCAGTCAGGCTGAGCTCTGTGCTGCTCTATTTCCAATACTTTTAGCGTCACTGATGTTCCAGCTCCAAATCATGCCTGACTGACAGCATGGGGCACTAAGGCCAGAGCCATTGAGATGAGAAGTCTTGTTCACTTAACTTCGAGTCCAAATAAAACATCTTCCTGAGACATGTGTGTTAACAAAAACTGGTCACAGCAATTTCTCCAGGAATGCAAACAAAAGGGGTAAAAGTGTGACAGGACTGAATAGTGACTTCGGTTTCACAGAACTGTCAGGAAGTTGGCTGCATTTTAGTATTTACTTACACAATTGCCTTGCTTGCTGTAGACACTCGAGGTCTAAGAGTGAATGAGCTTTCGTGTTTGTTGTCTCACTCTGAATTATAGTTGGGTCAGTAATGCTGTGTTGACTGTGACAGGTTAGGTTGAGATCAAATGTCATTTGCAGCCACAGCCAGGAAATCTGTCCTGAGGATTAGAGTTTAGTTCAAGAGGCCACTGAATTTCTCCACTCTGTTTTCATTCCTGTGAAGCAGATTAACTTGAAAAGTGACGGTGATACTTTGATGAGAATAATTGTTTATTGTTATTAATTCATTTATGCATCATTTATGCGTTGTACCCCGAGACAACAAAATGTAAACAAACAAGTTATGTCAGTGTGTGTAGCAGAGAAAAAAATAGTCTATGAGAACATACCCTTTCTTGCATATAATGACATGTTTTTTGCTGCAGAAAGTCCCTAAGGCTGATTTCTTACTTGCAGTTTCAAAACATCATAATTAGTAAGACACTGGGGAATAGAAATGTTCCGTGAATCCATTTATGTTTTTACTGAAACCCCCACTTTCTTTGTGTGAAGAACAACAGTCATTGAGAGTATTTTTCTCACAGCTTTTAATGTGGGCCAGAAGACCATTTCAGGTAATATGCATAACATACTCTGTTAATCTGTGTTGGCTTACTCGCTACCACAAAGGAAGGAGCCAAACATAAAATCCATTCTTATCCTCATGACTGGTCATATGTTATTTTTACTACTATAGGGCTTGTTGTTTACATTTGACTTTTGTTGCCTTCATAGGTATTTTGAGATTTTGCTGAATTAGAAGGTACATATTTACTAAATAGTTTATCGGTGAGGCAGGAAGAGAATTTGGCAAGGTTCTTTTTCCCCCTCAGGCTTATAAACTCTAGATATTTCTTTTTTTTTTTGCCCCACCTATTTGGCACATATTTTCTTTCTTTTCTTTCTTTCTTTTTTTTCATTTTTTTTTTCTGAACAGCAGAAATAACAAGATTAAACCTGAAAAACACAAGAAAAACCCCTACAAACCAAGGGAAATGCAGTGGCTCTTTTTTTTCCCCTAATACTTTAATGGGGGCCCAGTCCTAGCCCCGTGAGTCTTTTTACTCCGTTCAGTTTGTTCTGGATTGGGCCCATACATAGGATTGCTTCTGCTCCTCGGCATGTTTCACCTGACAGCCAGGACTGCACAAGAATGCATGAGAGAACCCTCTGTCCTTGGCATAAACTGGCTGGAGTGTTAATCATTTCTCACTGACTGACATTTTTTTATGCCTTCTGACTTTCCAGGTCATCTGTTTTTCTCTTCCTGGTGCTCTAAGACACACCACGTTCTGGTTGCTTTGGGGAGTCCAGCCGCTCTCAGCAACGTTTCGTGTCTAGCAGCCTCCCAGTAGCCAGTACCTCCCTGGTAAACAGGGCTCTGACAGATTTTGACTGGCTCCAGTTTGTGCAGCTGCACTGCACTGGGAGAAGCAAAGAGTATATTTCATTTAAAAGTGAAAGAAAGGTTAGTTCGGTAACGTGATCTGTTGCAAAACCACTCTCTCCTCTGAGGGCAGTCAGGTAAAATCCATTACACAAAGAATTTCAAAGATTCTTTTTTCTAAAGTTGTCAGTAACAATGCAACCCATTGTTTACGTTTTAATTAACTTCTGTTCCATTGATTTTTAAATAAGATTAATTAATGCTTTCAGCTGAATTACTGCAAGTTGAAGCTATTCAAAACCTACTTAAGAACTTCAAAGACTAGCATGGCTTGTTTATGTAGAGGAAGTCAAATTAGCGATACCTTTGTAGTAATTTAGTAGCTCATGGACACTGCAATGATGAGAAATACTTCGTGGGGAATCTTTCCTCGGAAGCCTCTGGTCTTAAAGGAATTTTCTTCTTTACCTTTTTATCATGTACTGCTGTCCCAGCTAACAAGAAAACAAAGAGGGATTACCTGTGCAATAGAGTAAAAGATAGAAGTGTCCCTTTGTTTGTGCCAAAACCAAAGAGCACACCTGGCCTTGAAATAACTTCAGTGAAAATAAAAGCAGAGAAGTTATGTTGAGTACCACTGCCTTGCGCTTACTACACTCTCATCTGTGTTTTCACTGTCAAAATTTAACCCTGATCAGGAATCTTGTTGCTTTTACACTGTTTTTCAAATACATTTTTCAATACAAATGCTAGCAAGTGTGCAACAAAAGTATGTAGAGTTGGGGCACATGGTGTAACTGTGCCTCTCTGAGAACAATGTTGCACGCCTAAAAGGATGTGTATTTGTAGGAAAGATATGTATGTATAAAATATTTCTGCATTCATGAATCCCTGATACGAGTCAGTATGGTTTCTTGATGGCATACATATAGAGCCCTAGATCTTTGGCTAGGACTACAAAGTATATTACACAATATAGTAAACATGTGAAAAGGGAATTTCAAGCCAAATTTGCAATGTGCCACTCCCAAACTAGTGACGTGCTGATCAGATCTTCCAACATAAATTGTTTGCTTTAAATTATCCTACTTGTCAGTAGCACAAAACTGCTGTGACAGCAGCTAGGAATTGTCAGGAAGAAAGGAAGTTCCCAGCTGTGCCATCTTTTTTTTCTAGCCACAGTACCTACATGTACGTTATCTTTTTATTTGTATTCTTCACTATTTTCTCCTGACCTTCAGACCTTTCCTGTCTTTTTCAAATTTCATTCTTATTTTCGGTACACGTTTTTCTTACCTGAATCTCTGACTGTCTATATAATACATCAGGAGAAGAAATAAAGCAACCAAGGACTGATTGACCTTTGCCCCATTGCTCAGAGAGTTCCCAGAGAAACACCCACTTGCCCAGCTTGGCAGAGTCTTGACAATTCTCATACATTCATAGGCAAATCTGAACAATATTTTGGCATCAATTCCCACTGAGTTCACACAGGTAGTTACTGGACTGAACACTGAGGACATAAGAAATTCTTTCCAACTCCGACAGAAGTTGCAGTCTTATGTCTATTCTATCCAGAAAATGATCTACTGAAATTTAGCGATGCTGCAAAAAGTTTATTTTTGAGACAGTAAGATAAACAACCACCAGGTTTAACAAGAAACAATCGTCTGGTGACCTCAAAAAACTAATGCCTTAAACACTTAAACTCTTTCACAAACAAAAAGCATCCCAATGATTCACTGATGCCTTTCAACAGTTGTCATGGTTTAGCCCCAGCAGGCAGCTGAGCACCGCACAGCTGCTCAGATGCTCACTCACTCCCTCCCCTCCATCCTGGTGGGATGAGGAGGATAATGGGAAGTAAAAGGTAAAACTTATGTGTTGGGATAAGAACAGTTTTCTAGGAAAGGAAAACAACAGCAGAAATACTTATAAAAGAATAGACAAAATGTATGAAGCAATTTGATCATGTCCCAAAACCCAAGATCACATTCAAAAACCCAAGCCTGTCCCCAAGAAGTGTCTCCTGCTCCCTGGCCAGCCACCTTTATATACTGATCATGCAATGCTCCTTCAGCTTGTTTGGGTTAGCCGTCCTGGCTGTGGCCAGTTTCTTGTGAAAACTGACTCCATCCCAGCCAAAAAACAGCTCAGCAAAGAAGTAAAAAGCTAGAAAGAATTGCTTGTGGACCATCCTGAATCTGTCTTTCAGTGGCATGAAGAAAAAAGACAACCTTTCACTTAACTATCATCACATCACAAAACCATCCCAATGAACCAACTTCTCTTGTTACAACGTTACACATTTCAGTCCTTGTCACTCTTTGGGCTGGCTTGCAAAGAATGAGTGAATAAGAGAGAATGTCCCAAATCATCATAATAATAAAAAGAAGGCTAAGCAATCCCAGATCACTTTATCCAGCAAGTTACTCTGGAGCTTAACGTATAGTATCTTGATCACTGATGGCCAAAAAGCCTTAGAAAATACTGAAGTCACTGTGCCAAGCAGAGTAATGTGCTTTTGTTCATGAATAAACAGGAAACACCATGTTTGCTTACTACTTGGAGATATTACAGCCACAAAATATCTGTGGTCATCTATCCTGATATGTTCCCTAAGAGATGCCATATGTCTTCCAATTTTTATGACTAATTTCTTTTCTAATAGTTGTACTGGAGCTGCAGTTGACTCTGTTGCTTAGAAGAGGCCATTCCATGAGTACCAGAATGGATGAAACCGGTTTATTCTCATTAGTTTCTCTCTTCATAATGCAATCTATTTGGATTGATAATCATAGTAGGAATTGAGTGTTAGAAACCAAAGCTAAGTACATTCACTACAGACCTACTAGTCACAGTTTTAGCAGTGAGAGAAATAAACAACCATGTGGACTCTTTAGGGTGGGGTTAGAAATATACAAACACACTGCCATGTCATGGCAGATCTCTTTCAGGTTGTCTTCATATGATTCATAGAAATCACTGTTGTCTGATAATGCTGCCTTCCTGTCAAATGGGTGGAAATTAGCCAATAGGTTCAAAATTTTGCAGAAGACACCCCAGCAAATGGACATAATTAGCATGATCACATAAGTAGAATTTCTACATCAAATCAAGCATAGATATTTCCAGCCTTGATTTAAAACAATGTTTCTTGAACTGGATAATTTATCACAATGCCAACTAAACTGCTCTAAATGTTAATTTATCTCACTGCTAAATATAAGAACATAAAGACTAAACTGAATGTGGTTTGCTTTGCTTTTTGCCACCTGATTCATACTGTATGAATGTTACTCTGAATATTTATCATCAGATCTGTTTTTCACAATTTAGGCACTTAAAACACTGTGAGCCAGCCATTGTGATGGGTTATATCCAGAAGGCTGAATAGGCTGCACTTCTCAAATTGTTCTATAATCCTCTAATCTTTCTTGTGGCTTTTGTCTCTCCAATTTTTCAACATACTTCTTTAAGACTAGACACCAGAACTGAGCTCTACATCCCAACATTAGTCACATCAAAGCCAGCTGTAGAAACAAAAAGTTGTCTCCTCCTGACTACTTTTCTGATGATACACACATTAGTACACAGCTGTTTTGGACATGGTTTCAGTTACTTAGATGACCATGACCTTCGAATCTTTTAGAAGCCTGTCTTTACAAAATACAGTTGCTTCTTTTCTGGAAGGGTTGTTATTTCACGGTTTTAGATATATAACATTACAGCTGGTCATGTTAAAGGCCATATTATTTGCTTTTGCTTGATTTACTAAGTGATACAGATAAGCCTGTATCAGGGAAGGATCCATCTCACCTACCTTCAACCATCCCAAACTCAGGCCTGTCATTTATGCTAGCCACATAGGTTCCTTTTTGAGCTGTTGGAAAGTCATAGCTACTTCCAGAGGACACTTTCTCACATCTGTTTCAGATAATGGCATGGGATGGATTGTCCCCTGGACATGCCAGTAACTCTCCTTTGAATGGAGGACTCTACAAGTAACATAGACTACACACTTTACATTATGGCTGCTAATGATGGGATAGAGCCAGATCCCGTTCCCAGTGATATTTCAGCACCATTATTTAGCTCTGCCCTGATCTTTATACACCTTCCATCTGCTTTTTTAAGAGTGGTTTTAGATCTTCATTCAAGTTACAAGTATGGATTTTGAAATGAAAGGTGGCCAAGGAATTATCTCTACAGGTCTCTGCAGAGATAACCACATACACTAATGAGGATTTATCTGTTTCAAATTACATTTTTAAATTTCCTAGCTTAATAAACTCTTTTATCATTTTCTCCTTTTTTTCCCATCAAAATGGTGTGAGACATCAAATAAAAATCTTTGTAGAATAGAAATGTTTTATAATAGCCTTGATGATTGATCAGTTATCCATAAACTCATTGTGATTGACACGTACTACAGTTTTTTCTTTCTGGAGTCCCATTCTAGTTATTATTGGTATCCGTGTCAGTCCTGTATATTTAGAAATACCTAATACAGTAATAAATTTTCATCCATCCCTCTGAAACTTCCCTATTGTTACAAGATGTATGGAAAATCACTAGTAACAGTCCAGACAGGTCTTTTTAAACAGTTATTTAAAAATGTCTAATTCAATGCCTATAGTTAATATTTTCTTCGGTCATTAAAGAAAAAATAAATCCACGATTGTCGCCTTTTTTATTCAATGCAGAATATAAACACAGAATCGTAGAACACTTAATAAAGGAGTTTTTATCTTTATCCTAACATCTCTGGATTTTTTCTTACCTATAAATAGATTTAATTATTGTGGCTTTTCTCTTTTTAAAAGGCATTAAAAGCACCTACTTTTTTCTTTCCAGTTTAGAAAAATTTCCTTCTCTGAAACCTTCTATTCATAGATTTTCTCGTGTCCTTTTTCTTCCTTTCTTAATTTACTTACTCTTCCTTTTAATTCATATCCATTCCCCTTCTATCCCCACCCTACCCCTGACCCCCTAATGAATCAGAAATGCGCTTCAAATAAGCACCTTAAAATATGCCACAATTCACCCAACCCTCAGTAACCCAATCTAATGCAGAAGAACTTCCCAGCTGTCCCATTCCTGACCCACATCACCCGCAGTATTTGGTTCCCAGATACCGTAGCAAAGTTCTGCAGTTTATGTGGTATCTGCTACTGTGCTGGATGTTTTGCTGTTAAGATCCAAAATGGTGCGAAGTTCCTTCTTTCCTGGAAAAAGAGTGTGTTTTTAGCCTCAATCTGACTGCTTTTGAATTCCAGAAATGTCAGACTGGATACAGACATCCCTAAGACCCTTTAAACTTTCTTTCTTAGTATGGTAACATGGCAATGATCTCATTATATTGCATGCTAAATTTTTGAGGCTCAGAAAACCACATTCCCATTTTGATCTCTGTACAAGTTTTTCAACACAAATAAGACCCTGAATAGTTTCAGTTCCAGGCAAAAAAGTATCATGAAGTTCCTAAATCTTAGGCTTGAATGGGATGAGCTGGGAAATTTGAGGAACTTGGATGCTAAGAGCAGAAGTAGAATAAGAAAAATATTTGCCTAGAAGAATTAGTTGTTAGAGTTAAGGAAATCCAGAGTTGTATAATATAAATTATGAGAAGAGGCGGAGAGATAGAATATTCCTTTCAAACATTTCAAGCCATAACTTTTTTTTTATAAAAACAAATCATTTTTTTATTTTCTGTGAAATCCCCTTGCACATAGCTCAGAACCTAGCACCAGGAAAAACAGCAAAGTGGACAGGTTTCCCAGAAGAAAAGACAGAAATGAAGCAGAATTGGAAGATTTACTGTGCTCAAAGTAGTTTCTCCACTGAATGTTTTCCAGATCCAGTATTCTGGAGTAGTATCTAAAATTATATCCAGTAAAATGGTATTGAAGGTTAGATAATATATATATTTGCTGTGCAATAACAAACATTTCTCTAACGTTGGCTATAAATTTAAAGCTTGCATTATATTCTGAAGCTGCACTCTCTTGGATGTCTTGTCTGAACTATGAAATGTGTGCATAACTGCAGTCAGTAAATCAGCACTGTAACACTCTACCCCAGGCCACTGACCATTTTCCACCTGAGCACAGCACCACTGCCTCAGCTGTAGAAGCTTGCAAAGCAAGTTACCATGTCTTTTTGTGAAGTAGGTAGGTTACTGTAGGTATACTTCAACTTACCTGCAGTTATGGAAACTTAAATGTACCAAAAAGTTCAGAAATCAAAATAGTCTGACCTGAAACTGTTCTGAAAAAGAAAGGTTTTGGCAGCAAAAAATTTCAAAAGTCTTGGTTCAAGCTGACTAATTTTTATTTACTTATTATGGTTTGATCACTNTCAGCCTCTGAGCCTGAGACAGATCCAGAAGAGACAATAGGATCCCCAACCCCACCCCAGTCTTTCTTTCCTGGCTGCTTCATATTTTTGCCTCTTGATGAAGCAGAAAAGAAGGCAAGGGAGCTGCTAAGAAGAAACCAAAGTATGAACAGCTGGGCCATAGGAATTCACTTATCAGAAACATCACAAGTAGATAGCTTGACTAAATGGTGGATTGAAGGTGAAATAAAATCTACAAATATTTGAAGCGATCGATCGCCAAAAACAAGAGATAATTTAAAGCTGCACCATCTACTGTGAGAAAAAAAGAAACAGAGCAGACACAATAAGGAACACAGCAGTTCAAAATGTCCAGTTGTATGAAAGGAGTAGGGAAAAGTAGCATTTGTTTTAACACTTGCTCTGGGGAATTATTGTGAGGTTAGTTTTCTGATAAATTACAGGCATGGAAAAATCATGGTAATCAGGTATCAGCATACAGAGATCCATGAGGGGCAGCAGACTTATCTTCCTAACTAGTTTTAAGAAAACACTGATAAGTTTATGAGGAAAATTTATGGCATGATTGTGAATCATGCCTGTTAACCATGTACATAACGCAAAACACTTTGAATACCTTTAGGAGTTCCCCAGGTTAATTGACAAAACCTCCTTGTCTCCTCTCTGGCTTACCAGATATTTGAAAAATACCTTTTTACTCATACCTAAGTGCTGAGAAAAATTAGGGAAAAATAAAATAAAAAGGGATGGGTATTCTCTTTCTTCATCTCTCTAGTTACATATAGGTGTTGATTAACACACCCAACTTTTTTTTTCTTGTTTTTGTATAGATACTCATATCATATCATTACTGAGATAAGAATTTCCCACTGAGGAAATCAATAGGACTTTGCTGTTTAAGTGGGGTCAGAATTTTCCCCACTGTATTTTCAGTCCATCTGACTACAGCAAAGAGCTTGATAACTCTGGACAAAGCACTAAGAAATCTTTCCTTTGGCAGTCAAGAATGTACCTGCAGGTCTGTTTTATGCTGCAGGATGCTCTGGGTGTACTGGTGGGCCATCAAGAGGTCCCTAACACACATGGATGTGTGGCAGGTCTGCAGAACAGACTGTGGCTTTGAATACTGTTCCTTGAAGTAGAATCAGAGGCATGTACAATGCACAAACGTGTTTATTGTTTAATTCCTTCAGGAAGAAGTATCACTGTGACAGGAGAACAATGATTTTTGTATTATAACTGACTCACAATCCAGCTGGGTCAGCATCATGTCTCCAACCATGAGCAACACTCTGACAGAAAACAAGAAGTGCTCCTGTAAGCAAAGGGGATACTATACATCCCACAAACATCCTGTTCTAATTTTAAAGATCTACCAGGACTCTGACACATATGGCCAATATTCTTTCCAAAGTTGTTCAATTAACTTGTTTTCTAATATATAATTTTTTTCCAATTTGTAATTTTTATAAATGAGGCACCTTCTCTTCCTGCCAGTGCAGTTCCTGCCATACCCTGCAAATATGCATTCACTTTAAGAGCTGTGATTTGGCTCCAGCAAATAACATTGTACTTTCCCTTGCTCAGGTGCTGCAAACTGGGGAAAACAGAAGCTCTAAGCCTGCCTTCTCTGTACCACTCATACAAATTGAATTTTATTCTCTTTCAGCTACATTGTCACTGAGATACTCGATCCAGAGGACTATGCAGGAAAAGTCCTACCTACAACTCATCCAAAATAGTTCCACTGTAAGTATCTTACCTGGAGGAAGAGGCACAATACGAGACTTACAAGTTAACTTTTAAATTACCCACAGATTTATGCAGGAGATGTCCACAATGCCTGTGTAGTCTTATTTTCTGTATAACACATCCCTTTCAATTTCTTCCATAACTCCTACCACAGACTCCCAGTTTCTAGCTAGGAAAGAAAGATCTACGGGAAGGATACTCAGTCCTAACTTTTGGTGCTGCTTTGCCACAACACATGATATCTCATAGCTTCAGTCATGAGAAAGAAAGTTACATAATGGCAGAAATGTAAACATGGAAAACAAGTTAGTATTTCTAATTCTTTTATACCAGCTCTCTTGAAATGTTGCTGATTAAAACAATAAACTCAGCTGAACCAAAATAATAACAGATGTACTGTAAGTGTTCCCAGACCTAAACACCTTGAAAGGTTTGAGGTCACATTTGTTAAAGCTGATCCCTATCATAAGCAGTTTTGACACATATTCCTAGCCTTGGTGGTAAGCAAATAAGTAACTCCTTTGAAGCATTCTGAAGCAGGCAAACAAAGATCTGCCATATAGGGCTCTTTTGACCTTACATTTTTGCACAAATTTCTCCAGCTTAGTTACAGTCATGAGGGTTTTTCAAGTGATACTTCATGGAAATGACATTTTAAAACAACAACCTGTCTGCCTGGTCATTTGTGTGTATAAAACTGAAGATGGCACTTGCATATTCAAAACCTAAGTAAAGTGATAAAATTGGAAATAAACTGGAGGTGACAGCACCTTCAAATAACTCTGAATGTATTCTCTAGTGAATATTTTGGAATATACATTCAACAGAGATATAGTTCCTTACTTCATCATTTTACTGATTATTACTAAACCACTAAATGAGTAAACAACCCTTTCTAATTCAGCATAGAAAGGCATACCCACTATTGCAATATGGCATGGTACATATGATGAAATCCATCTGCTTCCAAAGGTTATGGTTCAGAATTTCACTCACAATGTTATGCAATGGTTCCAGTTACAAATGCTGACATTCATTTGCCGGTGGCATAAAGAGTATGAAAAGTAAGTCTCGTCAGATCTTTTCAGAAACTTCCTAGATATTTGTAGACAACTCCAAAATCACAGCTGGCCCAATCTTAGGCCACCCAAGACATGTCCAAACCACTGACCGGCATTTGTATGTCCTAAGGCTTGAGTTTTAACTGTGGCTTTACACTTCTGGTAACCTACATGAAGTTTTAAGGGAAAAAAGCTTCAGCAAGGGTAGATTCTAAGCAACAAAATAAAAGAATACACATGGAGTAAGTAAGTATATGTAAGGTGATAGTAAAAAAAAAGGCAGTATTTTGTTTAATAAAAGTATGTACAATATGAAGTTTTAATAATAAAAAAACTATCACAATACTAAGGTACAATAGAAAGGTACATGGCTAGAGAACTACTTACAGTAATTTGGTGTTCAGCTCAGTAGGATGGTTGTTATGCCTTTGTGTGTAGTAAGTATGAAAAAAATCTACAGAAAATCCACTTAAATGTGTACTTTCTGTAACTATGTGAACATTCACTTTTACCCCTCTTATGTTCCATCTTCCTTAATATTCCTGTTTTCTTCCCTTGCTTCCTATAGAATCATAGAATGTGTTAGGCTGGAAGGGACCTTTAAAGGTCATCCAGTCCAATACCCCTGCAGTAAGCAGGGACATCTTCACTAAATCAGGTTGCTCAGAGACCCATCAAGCCTGACCTTGAATATCTCCAGTGATGGGGCCTCCAACACCTCCCTGGGCAACCTGTTCCAGTGATCTATGACCCTCATACTGAAGAAATTTTTTTCATAATATCTCATAATATAATATTTCATAATCTACTCTTTCTCATTAACAGTTCTTCCCCAGTTTTCTTTTAGGCTCCTTCAGGTACTGGAAGGCCCCCAGAGCCTTCTCTTCCCCAAGCTGAACAAGCCCAACTGTCTCAGCCTATTTTCATAGGAGAGGTGTGCCAGCCCTTTGATTATTTTTGTGGCCCTCCTCTGGACATGTCTCAGTGGTTCCATATCCTTCTTGTGTTGAGGGCTCCTAAGTACTATGACAGTACTCCAGTTGAGGTCTCACCAGAGCAGAGTAGAGGGGCAGAATCACCTCTCTTGATCTCTGGCCGCACTTCTTTTGATGCGGCCCAAGACACAGTTGGCCTTCTAGGCTGCAGATGCACATTGATGGCTTGTGTCCAGCTTCAGATCCATGAGTACTCCCAAGTCCTTTCCCAAGTGCTTTCAAGCACATCATCTCCTAACCTGTATGGATAACAGGGGTTGTCCAAACCTAGGTGCAGGACCCTGCACTTGATTTTGTTGAACCTCATGAGGTTCTCCTGGGTCCACTTCTCCAACCTGTCCAGGTCCCTCTGGATGGCATCCCATTTCTCCGGCACATTAGCCCCACCACTCAGCTTGGTGTTATCAGCAAATTTGCTGAGGGTGCACTCAACCACACTGACAATATAATTAATAATGATATTAAACAGCACCAGTCCCAGCAAGGGGCAACTCTGCTTGCCCCTGTCTTCCATCTGGACTTAGAGCTATTGACCACCAACTTTCCAACTTAGAGAGAAGGAATTTGTGGGAGACCATGTCAAATGCTTTACAGAAATCCAGATAGATGACATCCGTAGCTCTTCCCTTGTCCACTGATGTAGTTACTCCTTTGTAGAAAGCCATTAGATTGATCAGGCAGGACTTGCCCCTAGTAAAGCCATGTTGTCTGTCATGAATCACTTCCCTGTCCTCCATGTGCCTCAGCATAGCTTCTAGGAGGATCTGTTCCATGACCTTCCCAGGCATGGAGGTGAGGCTGACAGGTTGGTAGTTCCCAGGGTCCTCCTTCCTACCCTTTTTAAAAATGGCTATGATGTTTCCTCTCTTCCAGTCACTAGGGTCTACACCTGACCGCAATGACTTCAAAAATAATGGAGAATGGCTTGGCAAATAGATCAGCCAGTTCCTTCAGGAATCTGTGATGCATGTCATCAGGTCCTGTGGACTTATGTATGTTCAGGATCCTCAGATGGTCACAAACCTTACCTTCACTTACAGTGGGAGTGACTCTGTCTCCCCTGTCCCCACCTTCAGGCCATCAATTCAAGAGTAGTGAGGAGTGAGGTTGCCAGGGAAGACTGAGGCAAAAATGTTGTTGAGAACCTCAGCCTTTTCCTCATTTGTTGTCACCAGGTCAAGTTCTTCCTTCTTCTTGACTTCATTAGGCTGAGTTCTTTGTGTCTAGAATCTTAGTTTGAATTATAGAGTAAATGAAACAAAATGGGTTGTGATTTTGTCTTTCAACAGCAGATGCTATCGTAGGATAAACTCTCCTGGCCAGTAGCAGATTAGCATCCCTCATCCCACACCCTTGCAGGGCACGTGTTGAGGTGTTCTGTGGGAAGTGCAAAGGGTAAAGAAAAACTACACTTCCTGCCACTGTTCAGCCTTCTCTCTCTCTTTCTCTAAATTCCCTTTATAACAACTGAGGATGAGTAACTATAGATTTATTTTATAATGAAAGGGTTTCTACTGAGACTTTTCTAGCTTTTATTTAAAAGTCAAAGTTTGCTGGAGAGGTGAAGCCAAGTCTAGTCTCATTCTAAGGTGTGCTTCCAATATGTATGGAGGATCAGTAATGGATAGTGAACAGTAACATACCAAAACACATAGAAAGACAGAATCCTAATTCACATTGAAATTTAATCACTTAGATTAGGCTTCAGAGATAGTCACATCATTTACTTCTCTCAATCAGCTGAGGAGGGAAAACTAGGCTCTTATCTGGGAAGAGCTGTCTCACTGAGGGCCTACAATTTCAGCCTCAAGTTAAATGCCTTACTTACGGAGACAAGCCCATCCAAAATCACTTCAGTTAGTCAGGAACAGACAGCTCTAAATTAACTGCAAATATCACTGAAAAATGTGAAGTAAAACACGTCATTAAATGGCACTAGAGTCTATATAAGGCTCAGTTCAGCAGGCAAATGTATGTAGGTACCACTACAGACAGCACACAAAGAGCAGGTTCATTCCCCCGCCCCCCCTAAAATCTAACAGCATTCAGATGCTGTAGAAGCAGAGAGAAGAGAGTGGAATCAGCATGGAAAGTATCATAATGTCTCTATGTATAAAAAGATATAATAAACTTCAGACACTTGCGCCACAGTCGCTGTGCCCCATAAAACAATAAGACAGACTTGGTAAGAGTTCACAGAAGAATTACAGAAATGGAAATATGTTCATATGAAAAAAAAAATTGCAAAGACAGAGGTTTTTCCCCTTGTAAAAGGATGAATGAGAGGCAAAATGAAAGCATTTTACAAATTAATGTTATCACATAAAATAGCACAGGGAAAGTAGATCAGGGGCTTCCACTCTGGCTCTGGAAGGAAGAACAACAAGGTATTCACTGAAATTGAAAGGTGGGCAAGTCAAAACTGATAAAAGGAAATGCCTTTTTATATTACGTGTAATTAAATTGTGGAACTCATTGCCAAAGGAAGTTGTTGAGACCAAAAACTTAACCAGATTCATCAAGAGACTGGGTATTATATCAATATCATAGATATCCAGAGTTATCATAATTAAAGAAAATAAAACTTTTGGAAGAGATATTAAACCTAGTGCTTCAGGGTTGAAGCTAATCTCTGACAATTAGTGAGTAGGAACAGATCTTTGTGGAGGCAGATTATTCTGCCTCTGACTCCTGCAGGGCTCTTCTGTCGTTCTTTGTAGCATCTGGTACTGGTTATATCAGGCAAAGTAATAGTCAAAATGGCTCTTGAGTCTGTCTCAGTCAAGGATTCCTCTATACTTACACTTCTCTGTAAGGAAGCTGTACCAAGAAGTGGGTGTGCATATGTGCCTTAAACCCTTGTGTGAAAGCACAGTATGTGGCCAAAATTTATCCCTTAGTCACATGTGAAGGATACGTAAACACATGATTACGGGCTTGCAGGGATTGTTTGCTTTCCAGGTTTTAATGTGAGGTTTCCCCAGCGCTTCAGGACTTGTTCTTCTGCGCAAAGATGCAAAATAGTCTTGAGAAATAGGTAAAGGATTTAACAGCAAAGACAGTCCAAATAATATATCAACATGTTTGTGGCTCCAAAATAACAAAATCTGTTAAAAGAATTAATCAATACCCTGGGCATTGTAAGAAACATGTTTTTGAAGGAGAACATCAAAAAGATGGCTCTGTTCCCTATTTCACCTTAGTTTAGTTCTGTTGAATCTCAACACAAAGTCCAGGCCCTATCCTGACATGCATGTTGCAGAGCCTGGGCACTCACAGAGACCAACTGTGAAGCGAGCAACCCATCGACTTGGTTCTACAGACAGATCCCTATCCACTCTCTGCAGGTTAACGTTAAAAATAGTCAGCAGGGAACTCCTGTAATGTAGGGCCAGCAGCAGAGAGATGCCATTGCCAGGGGTTGTGAACACATCCTACGGTGGCCTGTCAATCAATGGGAAATACATCTTTTGTATTATTTGCATAATACAAAACAAGGGTAAAAAGGCTTTTGGAATTAATCCAGACATAATTTTTACCTCTTTTTGAACCAATAAGAACTGACTTAGTTTTACTCCAAACAATAACTGACCATCACAAACATAGGAAGAGGTCTTTAAAAGTTGCCTTTTCATCTCACCTACCTACCAGAGTACTTTCTTTCTCTGGAGAATTAAATTGCCTCAGTATAAAGAATCCATACTCAGTTTTAGAAATCTGATCCTACATTTTTTTTCCATGAAGAGTAATTCCTTGATCTGTTATCTTTGGCACTTTTCCTAATCCTTACAAGCATTCATTATCTGTTTTGTTTAGTTGGTTTTTAAGCTACATTTGGAGATGTTATTGGCAAGTACTTGCAAATATACAGTAGCCTAGGTAACCCTTTCTTTTGTGTTTACCTTCACCCACAGGGTTAGTATAAGCTCCCTCTGTCAGTGTGGGTGGAATTTAATAAAGTTCATAACTAGATCTTTACTCCATTTGACCATCCTCAAGAGTAATTCCTTTAAAACACAGAAACTACAGATATAAATTGAATGTATTACAGGCAAAGATTTTATCCTTTTAGGTGTTATTTTTTCCCTTGTCTGGGTGAATGTAAAGATAGAATATTTCTGCCCACTCAGGTTTTTACTCTAAAATATAATTTTTTTCATTACTATGTTTTAAAGCATTCTAACAAGGACAACTAGTTAGAAAATTTCTTCTGCTTCCTTGTAAAACATACACTTTACAAAAAGAAATGGTTCAGATAAGTCAGGTTTTCAAATTCCTATTTGCTTAGTCTTAACTTTCGAGGTCTTATTTAAGCTTATGTGAACCACAACAATTTGGGGGGTTATTTTCATGCCTGGATCTTCAGGTTTTTCTTCCCCCTACTCCGCTATATACTCCACTAAAACAGGGGAAGAGGAGGTACAGGTAAACCATGTGTGAAAATGAGGAAAGAAAACAACTCCTGTACGTATTCATCTTTCCCAAATGGAGAACTTCTAAATAATGTGAGCAAGAAAATGATGTTTGAGTTGATAAATAATAGCATTAGTAATAGCAATGCAACTCTACAGCTGAAAAAATATATGAAGTATATAGCTGTGCAAGCACTTTTAATTTATGAATATAAATTAATTTATACAAACTTCTCTGCAAGCCCCCAGCCTGCCTCCTCTAACCTAAGTATTACTGACAAATAATGCAAAATCTTAGCCTGGAGTGAATTTTTATAAGTGACTCATAACCC
The DNA here is from genome assembly GCA_013400835.1 of Zapornia atra. Lineage (NCBI taxonomy): Eukaryota > Metazoa > Chordata > Aves > Gruiformes > Rallidae > Zapornia > Zapornia atra. The sequence continues at coordinate 18,537 of VZTU01026257.1, forward strand.
ACTGAATATAGGGGTATTTTTAATAGGAATGCTGACACGATCTCATCTATTCTCACTCAGACAGTGCTACTCAGTTTCTTGTACATAAAACTCATTTAAATGCAGTGATGACAAGAGCTTGTTTTTTCACAAGCCCTATAAAGTTCAGTTCAAACAAATACCTGTTATCAGGGTATTCAAGAAAAGGAATGTGGGAGGGGGGGTGTGTTTTAATGTTTTCCTTAGTTTTGAAGTGGTTGAATGGTTCATCAACCCACTGAGTAGTTTCCTTAGTCATTTTCTTTTTAATTAATAGACTTGTGAACAACCACAACTGCCTTGTGGGCCATCAGAAACACTAAACAGATGACTAACTTGCAGTGAGCAATCTACTCAACACAGCCTGCCTTAATTTGAGCCATACATGCTGAAAAAAATAAAAGCGTGTCAAGTATGCAGGTTATTGTATAGCTTTGTATCTGTTTTAAGTTAAAATAAGTCCCTGGTGAGCAGAAAGTAACAATCATAAAACCGAGGGGAACGCTTTAGATTTATTGCCACCTGTTAGCGTGATTTTTGTGCCACGTTGGGGGCAGGCATCATCAGCCACGTTTGTGTCACAGTGCGGGTGTTGGTAGCAACCATGGCTGCAGAAAGGAACAGCCACGTCAAGTGTCCTCTCCCTGGTCTAGAGCAGGTATTAGCACCTGATTAAAGGAAAGATAGTGCATGTTATTGCTGTGCTACTTCTGTCCTGTTTCTGGATAGCAACCATCTACTGGGGGTTCATTAGAAACCAACCTTGAGGCAAGCAGGCTCTGTAAACTACAGCTGTCTAATTGGTTTTGCTTGTGTGCACTGTCTTTGCTTTTATAATGGGGAAAAGCAACACAGCCTTTCTAATTAGATTGTTAAACATAATAGCTGAGTGGCACAGCAGTAAGGAATTTGCCCTACTCTTTGTAATTCCAGAATAAGGCACAGCAAAGATCCAGGATCTTTTCCAGCCCATTTCCCCCATCATCATATCCAATGGTAATGAGACCGTGGGTTTGGGTTGGGTTTTTTTTCCTTAAAATAATGCAAACGATTGTAGGCCTTGCTAAAATCCAAACTAAATGTCAAAACAGAATTCCAGGAGCAAAGACATCTCTTCCTTTATTTGTTGTCTCGGCTTTCATTTGCTTCAAATGCTGAGACTATGCACTAATTGGTCTCTTTGTTGGCAATGAACACAGGAAAAAAACCCATACAGGCTTGGAAGATGTACTCCCCTCTCTGCCTGGAGGTGGTCCCCCTCAGCCAGCACTGAAAAGCACTGGTTGCAGTGGGGAAAACTCCAAAATCACCATTTGCTGCACCTGCTTTGTGTATTAAGAAAGGAATTTGGTCTGTCAGTTCAGCACCACTCATAGGCTCTAAATTGATTCAGAAGGAAAAAGAAAGCTCCATGAAGCCAGTTTTCTTCACAGTGCCTTAAAGTTCTTGCTTCTTTTATAGGTCCTTGCTGGTTTTCACATAAGGACTTCTCCATCAGCATGCTAAGCATATGCTGAAGGATGCAGAGGCTTCTGTTTCCATTTGCTTTTTACAGAGTAATTCAACACATAGCCTCACAGACATGATGTGGATACTTGGAAGGATTCCTAACACAGTTGCCACTTTTCCCTTTTTTAACAATAATTTCTCTTTTCCTTTCAGAAGTCTACTCGGGTACAGAGATGCTGAGTGTCCTCAGGATAAATAGAATAGTAAGCAAATAATCAAATATCAAATAACTGTGCAATTTATATGGACTCTAAGGTTTAACTCGCACTTGACAGCATGACAATGAAATGGCAGCATATTTTACCAGTCTTCAAGTCATTCAGTGACTCCTCTGTCAGACAACCTTTCTGATACCCTACTTAGAAAATGGGAAAAGGATAATGGTTTGATAGAATAACCAGAGATTTACTTCCCCGTAAATGCTGGCTACAAAAAGGTAAATTCTTCGACACTCATGCAAAATAGTAATTTTTCTGGAATAGCACAGAAACTGATGTTTGAGGTGCATGAAAAAAGAGACATAGCAAACTATTCAATGTGCAACTGCAGTAAATAACAACAGCAGGAACCAGCTGTGCAACTTTCATGTGCGTATCTCAAAGGAAAAACAAAATGAGTAACAAAAGCTAAGTGAACTGCACTAAACTAGTAGCATGTATTGCTCTCTACTGCCTTTAGCCTTCTGAGTCATAATTAATTTGCTTTCTAAACAGTGATACTTGCTCATCTCTGAGGGTTGCACCTTGCTCTGCAGAATATCAGAACTAGAAGTCTGAAAGGAATAGGTTGAACTTCACCTTGCACAGTCTCTTATTTCATGGTCACGCATCTCTGTATTATCAGAAACACTCAGAGCAAATAAAAACATCCATTTATTTTGTTTTCAAAATCAGAGATGTTTACTCCTCTTTTTTTTATTTTCTATAAAACATGAGTTTATATGAGACAGCTCTTTCAGCTCTTAAAAAATTGTGAAGTTTAGGTAATAACTGTAAATAGCAAATACTGAAAAAAGATTTTGATTTTAACACTAGAGGATCTGAAAAAAGAAGTTCTTTTATGTCTCTAAATATGGATGTGACAACTAGGTACTTTTAAGAAATCTGCATTCATTCCTTGACTGACTTTATCCTAGCTTGTCAAAAATTATGATACAAACATTTTAGTAAATACTTTCAGGTCTATCTCAACTGTATTCAAGATATTACCATAATGGTAACATACCAAAAGTTAAATTTCCATTTGAAACCTTCATCATAAAATGGATTTTAAGAGACATTAGGATATCATTTGGTGTATTTTGCTGTTACATGAGGTTGCTCATGGCTTTTTTATGTCAAATTTTTAGTATCTCCAAGGATTGAGTTTTCACAATCCCTCTAGATAACTTGTGCCATGTTAGACAACCTTCATGGTGATTTTTTTTTCCTATATCCAGTAGAATTTCTCTTGTGCTCAGTTTGTGTCTATTCCTTATCATGCTTTTACTGCGTTCCTCCAACAGAACACACTGATAAGACCCGTCCTTTGCCTTCTCTCCTTCAGACTGAACAAATGAACCTTTCTCAGACTCTCCTTGTACATCAAGTACTTAGCAACTAATCAGCTCAGTAACCCTTGATGATACACTGGACTTATTCCAGTATGTTGGAGTTACTCTTGTCCTGGGCAGCCCAAAACTGGTCATAGGGCTTCAGATGTAGTCTCAGAAGTGCCGAACAGTCTATTGTCTCGTTTTGGAGACTCTGCTTTCACTAATTCAAGTCATCTATAAGGAACATCATGTTTTCTCTGCAAAGCTGTCTTCACCTAAACCTGTCCTGTGCATGGGACTACTCTATACCCCACTGGAGGAATTTACGCCTGCCTTTGTTGAATTTTGAGAGCTTACTGCAAGCCCACTTCTCCAGATCCAGAGATCTTATTCTTGCCAGTTCTTCTAAGAAAGAATCTTCCCTTCCCTCTCTGGTTGCCAGTGCTGCTGGGGAAAGCCTTCTGTTAAAAATAAGGTTCTCATTGGAACGATTTAGCAACTTTCAAAGAATTTCAACAAGACCTTTGCTTAGGAAATGCTCACCTATCTGAAGCACAACTCCATATGAAAGAGTGAGGTAGGAGTCAGGAGGAGCTGTAGTATCTATATTCTGGACTTGGTCTGTAGGACCTGGGAGGAATGTATTACCAGCACTGTACTGGGCACAGTAATGGCACGAAAACGGTCTGGAAGCTGTTCAAATGAGCTTACGCTCATTAAGGTACGAGACAGTAGAGAAGATGGTGTCTGCTTTCACCTGTTTGGTACATACTCATCAAATGTAAGGAAAGTGTGTTTGAAACCAATGGCTGCTACTAAAGAATTCTTGTTCATTGATAAACACTATCCCAGTTTAGCAGTGAGAGCATTTGCTCTGTAGAGTATAAAGCAGTCAGACCAGTGTTTCTTGTGGAAGATGAGGATGATATAATAAAGGTGTCCTGCTCATGTACACTAGAGTTTATCACAAAAGTTTAGTGAAAATTAAAAAAGGAAGAGAGAGGAGGAGAAGCTTTTTGGGATTGTTGGCCAGGACTTTCCAGCATCATGCTTTTTGATTAGTAAGTGACAATTCTCAAAACTCAACATATGGCTACATAGCTGTTTTAACAAAACTCTCCGAGGATGTTTTCCATACTTAATGAGACAACAAGTGAGAGGTGACCTGATAATGTAGTGAGCAAAATATTTTTCCGTAGGTAAGAGGCCCATCCAAAAGATGCTCCTCAGCCTTGACTCAGGTCCTTTCTTCCTGATCCAGTGATATGAAGTGAAACAGGCCCAAAAGCAGACACAAATCCATTTGTTAGGGCACTCACCTACATTAAGTAGCCTTGATTCCTCACTGTGAATCAAGCCAGGCAACTGCTTGGCTTTCCCCCAAACAGTCTTCAGCAAATGCTTTAGCCAGAAGCCTACTGTTCTGGGTAAGATTCTCACAAATTCCTGAATTTCAAAGAATGTTTCTATTTTATTTGTAAGTGAAATGTAACCATTGTTCTCCGGCCAGACCCAGACACAGGTTCTGCCAAATATATAGACAACAACAAGGCTGGAATTTATCTCATTTAACCCCAAGTGTGCTTTTTTAGTCTAGGGAAAGAATTAGGCTTTTCTATGGTGTGATACATCTGGTCTTTCTTAGATACCTTAGGTGAGATTTCTCTTACCAGATGTACTTACATCCAAGCTAGTCTTTCAAGCCTGCCTTTATAGTCAGTGGACCAAAACAGGCAACTCTGGAGTATGATCTGCCTCATTTTAAGGTAAATGTCTGAAATGATCTAAAAATGTCTGCTGCTTTCCATTGACTAGGAGCAGAACCCAAAATGTCAAGTCAGGGTTAAACATCTTTCTCATACGTATCCAACACTGAATGCAATGAATTCTATCCTAAGAGAAAAAAAAAAAAAAAAAGCCTGTTTGTACTTGGAGCTATGGCTAATTCAGCTTTAATGAAAAAAGAGGAGGAAAGCAGAGATTTAAGAGAAGTTTTGGGTTGTTTTCTATTAGCTTTTGTAGGCTTTGGAAGAAAACTTACACTGTGATCTTTCTTACGTTATCTGCTGAAACATGTTTTTATGTTGTCAAAGATTAAATAATTAGCAGAACATGGTCAGGATCAAAGGGCTCTTCTATGCCGTAGCTAATTAGGGAGTTACCACAAGTATGGCAACTAGTGATTCCTGCTGGTCTAAGGCCTACTGTAACTAACCATGTGGATTCAGAGTGAAATGTAATACACACATTGTGTTATAATTCAAAATGAAGCTCTGAGGAATCTGATCGAGTTAAAGGTGTCCCTGCTTACTACAAGGGGTCGGACTAGATGATCTTTAAAGGTCTCTTCCAACCTAATGCATTCTATAATTCTATGTAATAAGTTTTGAATTTAATAACTGAATATATATTTACCACTCTTCATCTCCCAGTTACTATTAACAGAAATGAATAGCTGGCTTCTCTTCTAAGGAAGAATAGTAAGAAAACCTGGACAGTGACCTCTCAGAGACCAATTACAAAACAAGTGTACACAATGAAAAGCTTTATGTTGATTCTATACACAGCTTTATCAGAAAGTAGTCTCATAATACTGTTTCTGAAACTTAGGTGACTGTTCTTCCTTCGTTCCTTCCTTCCTTCCTTCCTTCTTTCCTTCCTGTCTCTCATCTCTTTCTCTCTCAGGCTTTCTTTTTCTCTCTTTCTTCTCTATATCATACTTGGCATATTTAGGACATCCATCTATGTGTTGTCTAAGAACCAGTATCTTTGTTATGCAGCAAACACGGAAGATGACTGATTTAAAGAAGAATCATTCCATTCAGCAATATTCATAGATATGAAAAGCAGTAACCAAGAACATTCTATTACTCTGATGCAAAAAAAATTAGTCATTCTGTGCCAATGACTCATGCATCAATGCTTTGATATACATAAGCTGAAACATTTACCCCCAAATTAGCCTTTGTATCTTGCTGTGATCTACCCACCTCCCATCTTACCCAGAGACATTATTTGTATGGAATACTGTTCCTACACACTTCACTCTACAGATATTTGAATACAAGTGCTATGAAATAGAAGCTTAGACTTCTAAAATATCTCTGATTTGGGTGTTTCCCTTTCAGAGGGAGAACTGGGACAGCCTGATGCCAGAAGTGAGAAGTGCTCTTAATCTCTACAGCTTTTGTTAATCAACTTTGTATGCGGATTATTTTGACGTAGTGGAACCAACCACCATGGGAAGATCCGAACAGCAAAAATCGTGAGCCCCACTACTAGGTACATCAAGCTTGAAATGAATTTGAACTGTTCAAGGTGAGAATGTTACACTTAGTTATTCAGAGGCTGTCATATATCCCACCTGTCTGGGTAAATTGAGTCTCTACTAGAGAAGTAGCAGGCTCTCATACCACCTGGAAATGGTTGTTTACAGCTTTTCCTTCCTCTTCTTTCTCCTATTCCAAAGCTGTAAGTCTCTTTCTTTTTCCATGTTAACATATTTTTTTTAAATCCATCTTTTTTTTTTCTACAGGAAGAGGTTTATTCCTACCTTAAGCCTCTCTTTTCTTCTATATTCATTTTACATATTATTTTTATTATCACATAATCACATATCACATTATCACAGACAGAGGCACTGTCCTCAAGACCTTCCAAAAGACTCTGTCTCCTTGTTTTGGCCAAGAACAGATATGGCAAACCTGAAACTTTTCATCAGAATGTCCCAGTAGTGATTGCATGTAGCAGACTCAGGGCTGCAGGGAGCAAGACATTATCTTTTGTTAGCTGAACTGGGGAAAATGTCAAACGGAGTTTGAATTTTGAAGGTCACTGAAGGTGAAATAAGGCAACTTGCTTGCATGTCTTCGCTTAGTCTGCAGAGAAATTAAACTTACTTTACTTTTGCTAATAATTTTCTACGCTGCTCAAAACTGAATGTATGCCACAGCATTTTCATTAATAAGACCTTCTGAAAGCCAAGAATGAATTTCGGCTCAAAATAAGAGATAGAAAAATCTGCTCAACAATTACTACAGCTTAGTGGTTAGGGTGCTTGCCTACAGGGGCACAGTTCTTGATTCAAGTCCCAGGTTTGCTTTCTCTAGTTGTTTTAGCAAGAATAAATAAAATATCTCATTTTTGTGTGTCCCTCGGTCTGAGTTATTTGGAAACTTCTGTTGAGAAGAAAACTTTTGTGTTCCCCAAAGTTTAAGCCCATACATTTTATTTTTCAATTTTTTAAATTTGAATTTTAAAACTCTACATGCATATTTACTTTGTAAGCTGTGTCCTATTTATGACAGGGGTAAAATGTTCTGTCAATTTTAAACACCTAAAATGACAGCTATCCTTCTTCTGTCTTCCTAGATGAGCTCTAGTGACCCTTCTACCTTCTCTAGTCTGAATGCAATGGGTATTCAGAGCTTTTGGACTTAACCTTTGCCTAGATGTCCTTTAGCTGTTTTCACTGAGTTCATGGCTGGCTTGTAACTGAGCTCCACAGTGTACTGGTTAATTTACTTTGGGATTTTGTTTGCTTGGTTGTTGGATTTTTGGAAATTTTTTAAAGAAATGTATCACAGAGGCTCCAGAGGAAGCTCTTCCAGAGGCATCGCTTTTTTTGCTCTTTCATATGTCTAGATTCACATCTCAATCATAATGGTGTAATTTCACCAGAGATGACAAAAGTAACATTAAATTAGCCCTCAGTGAAGAGGTTTCAGCAGTAATCCTGTGAGGGACATCTGAACCATGATTTGTCCTGGAGAGCAGGCTTGAAGATGCTACAGAGTAATAAAGCTGATGTCATAGTCGTCTGCAGAAAGTAACCTTTCAAATTCCTGTCAGTTCGAAAAAATATGAACTTTATTTTGAAATCATAAGAGAGACTTGTATTTTTAGAGTGAGCTCAGTTCTCTCTCTTACTCTAGGGAAAAATTAACAACCTGACAACTATTCTAGAGTATATGTAGTAGCTTATGTGTGTGAGAAAGTACGCAGACATTGCTTCTCCCACTTTGTAATTGCAACTCAGTTTTATCAGCTTTATCATATGGTCATAGTCTTTATTGCATCTAGAGAAAGGGTTTTGTAGTTTTTAACTTAGGCATGGATGAATGGTGCTCAAAAGTAATGGGCTAATTTCTGTTCTCAATTCTTTAATTCTGCTTTACTGAAGTCAGAATTGCCCTGTTTGGCCTCACTGACATTCATGGGACAAAACACAGACCCTTGGAAGTCAGTAACAGAACTGAGACAATGGCCTCATCCTGCACTGAAATTTCCAGCACATCTGTGTGGGCTGGTGGGGAGAGTAGAGGGGAGTGTTTCATTATGGCAGATGCCCAGGCTGTACAGCAAAGACATCCCGGGTGGCCAGCAGGACAACTAAGCCAGAGAACAGGCACACTTTGCTCCTCACATGCTTGTGAGGGACAGGACAAGAGGGCTGTATGCCTGCCAAAGAGAAGCCACTCTCTGCCTGTCCACTGTCAAGAAGGAGGATTTAAAGGGAGGAGGATTTAAAGGACTCTGGTGGCAGTCACACCACCCCTGACAGAGAAAGCAGGAACAGGCAAGGTGACTGGAGGGGCACAACAGCATAGGGGCAAGACTACAGGCCATGAAGCTGAGTGTCAAACCTCCAAGGGGGAAGACAAGGGAAATATCCACAAGAAGAGGCTGTAGGGAAGGCTCAGGATGGCCCAGGACCCCATGTCATCCCATGTCCCTGTCCCAGAGGTGTCATAGCAGGGCCAGTCCCATCTCCCACAGCACTGCCCTGCTCAGCCATGAGCCCACTGAGCCAGACCCTCCCATGGTCATATGGCCCCACCTGACCCACACCCAGGGAGGTGTCCAGATACCTGGGGCTACTCCAGCCACCCGGTTGCCCTGCCCTGATGCCCTGTCCTGCCCCGCCACCCTGGGGAAGCCCCATGGCCCCCAGAGCCTGGGCCACCAGACCATGTGGTGCCATGTCCATCTTCCAGGCTTCACCTCTTATCCTGCAGAGGCCCCTCTGGGGTAAAGAGGCCTTTCTGTATGCTTTGAGGTGCTCTGGTACAATGTCTGCTACACAGTGGAGAGTAGAAAAGGAATATACTCCTGCAAATATACACCACCAATGACCCAATTTATACCTTGGTAGCTGCCACACATCCCCACTGCAAGCAGGGACTAGAAACCTTGGGAATAGAAAGTATCAGGAAGCGAGGGATACCCATGCTTTGTGTCTTGTTTTCTGTGCCCGGAGGCCTCCTCTGGCTGCTGGCAATAGGGGAGGCTATGGACCCCATGGAAGGGACCCTTTAGATTGTCAAGTCCAACAATCATCCACCATCCACTACTAAACCATGTCCCTCAGCACCACATCTGACTGTCTTTTAAATACCTCCAGAGATGGAAACTCCACCACTTCCCTGGACATCCTGTTCCAATGCTTTTCAAACCTCTCTGTGAAGAAGTTTTTCCTGATATCCAATCTAAACATCCCCTGGCATAACTTGATGCCATTTCCTCTTGTCCTATCACTTGTCATTAGGGAGAAAAGGTCAGCCTCCAGCTCTCCACAACCTCCTTTTAAGTAGTTGTAGAGAGCAATTAGATCTCCCCTCAACCTCCTCTTCTCCAGACTAAACAACCCCAGTTCCCTCAGCCACTCCTCATAACAGTTATTCTCCAGTCTCCTCACTAGCCTGTTCACCTGTCTCTGGACAAGCTCCAACGCCTCCATGTCTTTTTTGTAGTGAGGGACCCAAAACTGAATGCAGTACTCAAGGTGGGGCCTCACTAGCGTTGAGTACAGGGGCGCAACTACTTCCCTAGTCCTACTCACCACACTATTTTTAATGCAGGCCAGGATGCTGTTGGCCTTCTTGGCTACCAGGGTACACTTCTGGCTCCTGTTCAGCCAGCTGTCAATCAACACCCCAAGATCCTGCTCTGCCAGGCAGCTTTCCAGCCACTCTTCCCCAAGCCTGTAGCATTGGTTGGGTTGTTATGACCAAAATGCAAGACCCAGCACTTGGCTTTGTTGAACCTCATCATTGGCCTTGGCCCATCTATCCAGCCTGTCCAGATCCCTCTGTAGGGCCTTCCTCCCCTCAAGCAGATTAACACTCCCACCAAACTTAGCATCATCTGCAAACGTACTGAGGGTACACTTGATGCCCTCATCCAAGTCATTAATAAAGATATTAAAGAGAACTGGGCCCAGCACAGTTCCCTGAGGAACACCACTGGTGACTGGACACCAACTGGATTTAATTCCATTCACCACCCCTGTCTGGGCTCAGCCATCCAGCCAATTTTTTACCCGGCAAAGAATACACTTGTCCAAGCCAACAGCAGCCAATTTCTTTGGCAGAATGCTATGGGAACCGGTTACACGTGAGTGTGTGCACAAGTATGTGTGTATGGCAGTGGAAAGCCCATGGGGATGTGTTCTAGTGCATTGGGCTGAGATTTATCAAAGCAAAAGCTTGCTAAGGAGTAATTGAAAAGAAACATGATGTTCCTTGGTTTTGTCTCACCAACTTTCATAATGCCTGTTAACAGGGAAACAAGGGGAGTATCTGAGGGGAGAAGTGTTTCTATTACAAAATGTTTTGGAAAATATTAGAGAAGTTTGTACTTTTATGAAGTGTTTAAACAAAACAGCCGTAATTTCAAAAAGGTGGAAGAGGAGCTGGTGTAAGAGCCAATCCAGTTCTGAATGTTAAGGTAGAGGTCTAGAGACAGGTAATCAAGCCGTCATTCTACACCTACCAGAATATTTTAAAACAATTGTGCTGTAAAAAAGTTTCAACTTTTCTTCTGCTTGTGTTAGTTAGAAAATGCACTGATGGGAATGAAGCTGAGAAAGGGCAGTGGTCAACATGAAACTAGTATCCTGAATTGCTGACTAGACTCTGCCACTTACTTTTCAACATGTAGCTATGTGTTTTCTAACAAAAAAAAACTATTGTATGCATTGCCTCACATTAAAAGCTCCAACTCATCATCACACTTTTGTATTTTTGTTTGTGTGCTTGTTTACCTTAGTGTCTAACCTCACGCCTCAATAACATGGTTTCCCTGATTCCTCCAGTTCATTACTCATCCCCTAGTGCAGAACTTGGGTTTTGAACAAAAACTAAACCCACTTAAACACCAAATGTTTCTTTTTCCAAAACACAGATGCATTTCTTCCACATTATCTTCAGTTTTGCTAACATCCATCCAAGTTAAATCAGAAGGACACACTGTTGCTTCAGCTTGCACTGCTGTTCCAGGCTGCGCTGGTTACTGGATACAGGGATACAGTATTGTAGTCCAGCAAAACAACATCTGCTAGTGTGACTAGAATTACACCAACGTTGGTGGAAAAGTGTTTGTAAAACACTTCGAAGATGAAAAGTCATATGCAAGGGATAATTGTATGCAAAATTCTATCAAAATTGCACACAGGTCAGTCTTCATACATTTTCTTCACTGCCAACTTCGCCAAGACTGTTTAGAAATGTAGGGCTAAATTTATCATTTTTGCAAAGGCAGATGCATATAAGCCAGTGAAATTATTAAGGTGACCATTTCAGTTTACTGAGCTTGGTTCAAGTGACAGAGGGTAGAGAACTGGCTGTCGTACTGGGCTCAGAGGGTCGTGATCAGTGGAGTAGAATCTGAATGGAGGCCTGTGACTAGTGGTGTTCGCCAGGGCTCGGTGTTGGGTCCAGTCCTGTTTAATATCTTCATTGACGACCTTGATGAGGGAATA
>VZTU01026257.1:30742-48597 GCA_013400835.1 Zapornia atra
GAATTGGCCACCCCCTTTTCAGTGATCTGTGTGGACAGGACTAGGGGCAATGGCTGTAAACTGGAGCACAGGAAGTTCCGCACCAACATGCGGAAGAACTTTTTCACAGTGAGGGTGACAGAGCCCTGGGACAGGCTGCCCAGGGAGGGGGTGGAGTCTCCTTCTCTGGAGATATTCAAGACCTGTCTGGATGCCTATCTGTGTAATATGAGCTAGGGAGCCTGCTTTGGCAGGGGGGTTGGACCTGATGATCTCTCGAGGTCCCTTCCAATCCCTATGATTCTGTGATTCTGCGATTTGTACAACTACATGTCTATGATCATGTGTTGCCACATTAGTCTCCATTTGTGCATATTTGATTCCCAAGAATATCACAATGTGTGTCTAGGGACTTTGAAGGCTAATAAAATGCAAACAGCTCTTTGGAAGTCACATGATATGCTTTCTGTTGTTAATGTTATGTAAATATATAGCTGGCCTGGGCGAAGGACCCTGTAACTGAACTTTGCAAGCATCCAGAATGCAGCTCACAGTCCTTGTGTACTGCCAGACATAAAGCATGACCACCCAGGCACTGAGGATGAAGCTCACTGAGGAGCTACAAGTGCAGGCTGCAGCTGGAGAGCGAGCCAAGCTCATCACAGGAGGAGGAACTGCCTGAGAACAATTTCATCATGGAACTGCTGAAATCCTGAGACAGTAGTTAGCAACAGCTGCCCAAGAAAGCAGAACAATGTTTTCTCCCACCATGGAGTTCAAATGACATGGTTCCAGCCTCCATCCTTCATGTGCGTGTGTGTATGTTAGCACACAATATTGCATTAGATCATTAATGACTGAGGGGGAGGGTGCCTGAAATTATGTTTTATTATCCTCTTATATATTAAAAAAAATAGAGAGGGAAGAGAAAATAGAAGTCTGAGTTGCTGTAGTCAATGTTTACTGATCCCTGACATGTAACCTTCTTAATATAAAATACAGGTTCTTAATGGTTGCCCTGCATATGACTGTTATTGCAGAACCAATCCACTGTGAGCGCAGTAATAGACGAGATGAAGTCAAGAAATTTTTCCAGCTGCTGTTTTCATTATCAGATAAGCAAGACTTACTATCAACAGAGCACAAAACCTTAACAATTGCCTTGCACAACACCCTGGACAAAAACACAATCTTTCTTTACTTTTTATGCTGGAAAATGTTTATTAAATTTAATGTTCTTGTCATGTGGGGCAGCCTCCTTAAACTGCAAATTTAGGATTTGCAAGCGGTGATAAGCCTTTAAGAAGTCTACAGCACAGTTTGGAAGAAAAACCTTTGGACTTTCTGACTTCTAATATTTTTTCTACTTAAACCTTCGCCTCTTCCAGTTATCCACCAGGCCTCCATACTTGTCTAGTCAAAGATTTAGTTAGCAGAAATTAAGTGGTTAGCATAAATTAGTTGTCATGAGTAGGGAAAGACGGGAATTCCCAGAAGACAGCCCATTCTGCCTATTGAAATAATGTCCCTTTAAGAATAATGAGCACTTGATCAAGGTATTTATGTTTGTCCTTCAGTTATAAAAGAGATTTAGAGAACTAAGCATGCCTAACATCAGGTGAGATGAACCTTGCTTACACTCAGGTTGTAAGGAAGCTTCCATATCTTATAAATTTATGCTGGCTAAGTAATTCCTCAGATAATGCTGCTTTTGCTTATTCTATTCCACTTATATCTGAATTATTCACTGTGTGCAGTTTATAAACATTTAAAGTTGATATGTTCTGAAGGAAACGAATAACATTTTACCTGTTGAGAATATTGGCTTGACTGCCAACTCCAATACCAGTTGTACAGAGAAAAACTTCTTCATTTTATCCTTCAGGATATTGATGGGAAATATGTCATGGTTATGGGAAGAACATTTTTCTGCTGAGGAGTACTGTTCCATGCATAAACAATTCACTTTGCAGAGGAAACAGAAGCTAAAAAATATTGCTTTAGGAAAATATTTATAGCAAATGGTACTGTAACTGTAGCTATTTCACCCTCTAACTTTTTGTTGTCATAAAAAAACCTTTTGACATTTTAATATTAGAAATTTTGTCAGTAAGGGAAGAAAAAAAACCCCAGAAATAGAAAGCTATAGAAATAAAATGCATAACTGAAGAATAAAGTTATGGCATTGCATTATATGAAATGGTTAAAAAAATGTTAAAAAATTGGCTTTCATTTTGGGGGAGAAGAAAATCTGTGTCAAAGTTTCTTAAAAAAAAAATCATTTCTTCAAAATTATTTTAAAGGCTTTGAAAACTGATTAAAAAAAGCCAAGCAGACCTGTGCTCTTAGGATGACTGGTATCTTTTGTGTTGAAATGACTGGGTTTTACTCAGTATCACAACATCGCCATCTGGGATTATTATTCCGTAGGATCTCTTCACAGTTTTGACAAATGCAAGAGCAGGTTCCCAGACCAGAAAGCACCAATGTGGCTCCACAGCCCATGGGGACAGGCTCAGTGAACAAACACTCTAACCCTGCAGGACATCTTTCCACATGGCCCAGTTAAAACTGAGGAAGACATAAGCAACCTTTGTGCCTGTGGTAAAATGCTCAGGAATTGTCAGTTATCACAGAGCACCCAACACTTCAGGTTATCCTAAGGCATGGTAGGAGCATTCTTTTTTCCCAGTAGACAATGATAAATTTTAAATGTCCATAAAATGGAATAAAGACACATACAGTATACATATTGTTTGTCCCAAATCAGTGTATAATTTCTATCTATAGCTTCATAATCATGGTGTCAGGGATGCTAGTGAGGACTGATGCTAAGATCAAACTCACTTTCCCCTGACTGAGCTGAGTGATCAATTATCGCAGCAAACTAACTAAAGGAGTCTTCAAACCAAGCCTACTGGGAGTTCTCTTGTAACAAGCAGAACACTTAAAAGTTACCACTGTCATTACAAGCAGGACAGGTATAAAACCCTTGCAAAGTCAGTGAGAGGAACATCTTTGGTTGCTCCATTTCTTCCAGGCATTGCTTGCATCCCCAGAGCCAGAGAGCTGCCTTTTGCACTCCAGGAACAAAGGTTTTCCTGCAATATTCCAAGTGGGATTCCTCCATCCAGGTCACAAAATGGGGTTTCATAATGTTCTTCTTCAAAGGCAATAGAGTATTGTACAACAAAGATAATGATATTAGCAATACTGTTTCAGTCTGCATGAGGTCATCACTTCCAAAGTGACACTGATGTCCTTTCATTTCTTTCTGAGCCCTTGTGTTAAGATGGAAATAGTGTGGCAAAGAAACACAGGTCAACATACAGAGCTACAAAGAAGGGAAGCCATCACTATCTGGGATAGCATCTTTCTTCAAGACTGAAAACACACATAAACCACTTCTCTCACCTTGATTTTTTTTATGGTTCCCAGAACATCAATATTTTTATTGTCATGGACTTGTCCTACGAGTTAAGCAACTGGTATGTCAGTCCTGCAGGACAAGGAGTACCTATATTCCAGCTTTCAAATACAGCTAGTTTAAGTTTTGCTCCATATTGCAACAGCTAGTGCTCCTGTACTCAAGCTAGCTCATCAGAAGCAAACTGTGGGAGCCTTACAGTGCCCTCGATGAAATGCTGAATATACAACACAGCTGCCATCCTTGCACTCTCTGAGCTCACAGACACCAGCCTCCTGCTTAGAGATGGATGTTCACACTAGTCCCAAGGCACTCAGGCATTGTGAAGGGTCTGGCATCTACTGATGAGAGATACCAGCAGCTGTGTTTTCTTTGACACTGAACTCTCCCAGCAATGAGGCTGCTTGACAATGTCCTTTGGAACTCTGCAACTAAATAGAGGGTGGATTGTTTTTTGGTTTTGGGGGGGTTTTTTGAGAACAAGGCAGTATTCTCAAAAAAAAAAAAAAAAGAAAGAAAAGGAAAAAAAAGAAAAAAACTGAAAAAATTAAATTTCCCAAAACCTTCAAATATATTTTTTTACAAAATCTTGCAAGTTTCTGCTGAGTCCATCAGCAAAAATAAGATAATCTTCACTTTTTTTTGTGAGTGTAAAAGATGCAGCCCAAAATAGCTAATGATCTCCTCATTCCATGACCTCTCTGGAAAATGAGCTACAAGGAAGAAAAAATCTGCTTATGAGCCACAAAGCCCCTGCTTAAACACTCTTTGGGAGTTTAGGCAGAACAAGGCCTTCAGGGCTTGGCTTTGGAACATAAGAACTTCCACTAAGGAGAAAAAACCATCAGGAAAAAACATGTGAGTTTAATGTAAATTATTATATTCAGTCTTCCATGTTTGAACATTTTTTTCTACTGTAAAAGACTTTCTTTAAGCAGAAAGTGAGTAACCTGGTGTGTTTTGGATCCTAACCCAAGGGAATACACCCCCTCCCATCTACACAGTGAAATCACATCTCTGCCATTAATAAGACTGCAAGAAGAGTAAGAGCCTCTTGTGCATCTCCTGTTGCACTGCAGGGAGAATTCAGGACTTGCACTCAAAAGCAGATCATTTCTGTTCGAGGACCAAGATCCTTTTTCAGCTGGCTGCCAGGCTGATAGTCACATTTGCTTTGCAACCCAAGTGCACTGGAAAGCTTCCCCAGTTTGATTATTCCTTCTAGAGCTGGTGACAGCATGTATCTTGTTTAATCAGGACTAAGTAAACATATTACACACTAATAACAAAATCACTGGAAATTCTCTACTTAATCTCTCTGATTTTCTTTAAAGGGTTCAAACAAAGACCAGCAGGATCTCTAATCTTATGATCAACACTGTTACATCACCAGCAGTCTCTGTTTTATCTGTTTACAAATCAAGCTAATGTTGTTAGAGGGTGGTGACATTAACTGTTACTGTATCAGGAAATGGTGCAATTGCATTAGGGAGGACAAACCTTGCTGTCACTTCTGTTTGCAATTGCTTAGAGGAAACTCCAGAGATTATTCTTAATATCAGGGGACATGTTTGTGGCTGCTTGTAGTGGTAGATTGCAGTGTTGCCACTGAAGGAGCTGTAGGAGGCTTTGATGAAGCCCCCCAGCTGCAATGCCTTTTACCAGTGCATGGGCTAGGCAAGCCCAGCTAACTGGGTCCAGAGAGAGGAATCAGTGGAAATGAGTTCAGTCTGCTCCCGACTCCCTTGACATTATGTCTCTCCAGATAAAACTTTTCCCTCCAGCCTCACACTCTGCCTGGTCCTGGGGAAGCCTGGGTATATGCTAGTTTCAGCTGCAAGTAGCAATGCAGGGAGCCAACCACCAGCCGATGGAGAAGGCATCCTGAAATGGGGACTGCCTCCCACCTCAGGCACTGCAACACTGCAGCATCACCTTCCCTGCCCCCTTGCCATGCTGTCCTGGAAAGAGCTGCAGCTGATTATCATCATGCCTCCCACGTAAGAGGGATGTGCTGGAAGGAACATTACTCAAAAAAGCCTCCCACAACTCCTCGCTTGAAGTTAAAAGCCTGATCTAACCCTTAACAAACAGGAATAAAAGTGCTAGGGAAGGAATTTTAATTGGCCAACACTGTAAATGCTTTGAAGATGCTGTGTCATTATTGACTAACTTTCAGCACACCTGAGCCAGCCAGAGGGCAGTGAGGTTGGTTTTGAACCTCGGATATTACGGTTATTGTGCCCTAGCACCCCACTGTTAGCCTGTATCATCTCTTTGCATTGAACAGATCCATTGTGCCTCATAATGTGTCAATAAAATCTTGCCTTGTTTCTGCACTGAGTTTGCAGGGAGGGCTGATGCCGGTTTCTTCCCATACCTCTGCCTGGCACCATTCCACCAGCAGCACATGGCTCACCCACATGTAATTTTCAGCACCCACAGAGCGCAGCAGCATAGCTAACCACCTCCTCTATCCTCCTTCTTCCCAGGAGTCCTCTCCCTGCCCTGAGCTGAACAACACAGTGTGAGTTGTTTTTCCTCCACGCAGCTGCCAATGCAAAAAGACCAGAGATAGACAAGAAAGGAGAATTCATCTGGACTGACATGAGACCAGAAGTGTTTAGATTGTCATCCAAATGGGAACCTGAAAGGATGCACACTGAGCCTAACAAAATGTTCCATATGGCACTCAGATACTAAATATTTGTCAGATAAGCTGAAGAAGTCAAATTCATAAAGAGCTACTGCACGGCCTCATCACAATGCTTTCCAGCAGACATGAGAACCTTCTTTGTATCCTCTGCTGAAGAAAGTCAGAAACTCTATTGCTCAATCTTTTCAGGTGACCAAACCACAAGATGCTGAGACTTTTTCCTATTTTTCCCTTTTAATTAAAAGTAAATGGCATCTGATATTTGGGTGTCTGATGCCCTTTGGCTCCTGTGTAATCATGCTAAAATCTTAGGAATACTTCCACTGTAAAACACAATATATCTTGAAACCCAGTGGAAGAAACCTCCACGACTCTTTTCTCCCGTAAGGACGTACAGGAGTAAATCTGAAGCTTACACACAAAAGTAAATGAGACATTATTTATGGGAATTCTGCTGACACTGATAACTAAAAGAGATCACTGCTTTACATTTTTTGTTTGCATGCAAATGGTCTTTTTTAACAGCCCTTCATAAACATCCAGCAAGTTTTTATTACACGCGTTAATGTTTTCTTGAATATTCCAACCTCCAGCAAGAATATTCTTCTCTGCTTTTCAATCACTAGTTACAAATTTCTGAGGATCATTTTTACCCTCTTCTGCTATCCTAGCTTTGTAGGCCCCATGAGAGTGTGTGGTACACACGCTCAGGCATAACCAGTGCTAGAGGCAACCGCAATAGGGACAAGGGACTGCCATAACAGGTGGAGAAACATCTCCCCATGGATGGAGAAAGGGTTCCAGCACCCTCAACCCCACCAGTAGACTGTCCCCAAGAGCAGGCCAGTCCACATGAAGGTAACTGTGACAAAACTGCCTTACCATTAAAATCCCATTCATCTGTACATCCACATCTCAGTGATTGTTTTAGAAACATCATTTACTTTAGAAACTATTCCAACAAAGGTCAGTAGGTGGTATATGTGTTACCCTGAGATGCTGAAATGCCTGAGTAAAAATAGACTGTTGAATGAGGGACCTTCCACAAATGAGTTTTCTAATAGCTTTGATATTGTTGTCAGCACAGATTTCATGGATGAGCAGAAACTAGCCTGAACTTGCTGTGCCACCCAAGTTCATCAAAAACGGCAAGAGGAGCTTGGATTGGGAGGGGGAAAAGACCCTAAAGTTGATTCCCACCACCTTTAAACCTAGGCCAGTTGTCCAGAACAGCCCCAGTGGTCTCTTTGTGGTTAGCAATCATCTGGAAGAAATCATTTGAACCATCACAGTTCCCAGACATGAGACCATGCAGAATAGGTGAGAGACAAGAATAGAGATTCTAGTAACATCAGTCTGAGAAAGTTCTGGTTGAATGTTTCGGTCAGACAAGCACTTCATATACATCATGACCTTCAGAGACTGTAAACTCTTATCCTGTTGACGTTATTTTAAATCAAAGGCAAGCGTGCCAGCAGCTGCACAAGTGAGGAATGCCTAAGAAAATAAATACCAGTTAGAATGCTATTTAATGCCGTTAACTGCAGTGGGTGGAGGCTGGAGGGCAGTAGCTTTTAACAGGTTTTATTTGAAAGACTAACTCAGTGTGGTTGTCACGACAGTTGTCTTTGTGGCTGAAGTTGTATTGCTAACAGATGGAAATCTGGCAGCTTTTTCTAATTTATGCAGATGCTTTGCAGAAGGAGTTACCATCCTAAGTGATTCTAACATTAACCTTACACAAACCTTTCTCCACTGTGTTAATAAACAGAACGTTTTAAGGCTGTTCTACTCAAAACAGTCACAGAAATATGCCTCCCTTTTCATCTCTTCAGTTACTCTCACAATTTAGCATGAAAATTCTTTTGTATAAAATCTCTTACTGAACTGAGAATTGGATTTGTAGCAAAAGTCAGTCTAGTCCTCAAACTATTTTAATTATAAAATTACCTACCAGGTTGTGTCTTCGTTAATGAGCTTTGTGGCCCTCCTTGTTCTTGAAAACTGGCATTCTGTACAATACCTAACAAGAATGATTTAACAAGAGAACTATCTAAATTGGCAATCATTTAAAAGGACTGAATAATATGCTTAGTAGCTGTGTAATGTTTCATCTTTTTGCTTTGATTGGCACTTTTTTAATTGTTAACACTTTTCAAACTGGCAACACATCACCTCATTCTAGTCTGTAGTGGGAACAACTGTATTACACACTATCGGGAGTGCTAAACAGGCACAAACCACTGCGACATTTTCAGACATTTTATGGATCTCTGTGTTCCTTATGGCAGATTTTAGGAAATCAGAAGACCATATACTTGTGTTTTTCCCTCTGACAGTTGTTTGATATACAGGTGTTGTGGAACTTGTTGACTAAAAAGTATTTGTAAAATCGATGCCCTAATCAGGCATTAGTCATCTGAGTAAAAGGGACAGCAGTCTCTTTGAGATGATTGATTGCGTGCATCCACGCTGTAGGTGCCTTAAAAAACAAAACTTGAAACTACTGACTGTGTCCGTGTAAGACTCTGACCCTCACTAGCTGAAAGCAATAGTCATTAGCTCTAGGAATCAGAGAAGATACATAATATAGAGAGACATACAGACTATAGGAAGGTTTCAGAGGAGTCAGTATTAGTTTTGATTCTTTGAGCATGAGCTACATGACTCATGAGTCATCTTTTGGGTCTGAGCAATTCAACTTGAACCAAGAAAGATGTCTTCCCTTAAATAACACATCCACCCTAGAAACTAAAACCACAAGTCAGGTCCTAAGCTTAGATGCCATATTCAAACAGGCCAGATCTTTCCATGGGGTTTTTCAAATGCATTTTTCCTTTGGCCATCGTCTTTACAGGACAGACAGACACTTCCTTTTGGAGATCATTTCTACAATGAACTTAAACATTAGGCACAAGTCGGTTTTATTGAGATGACTATCCTTTTTCACCCATGTTTACAAGGAGCCTGACTTGCCTGCAACCCAGAATTGTCTACCATTTCAGGTTTCAGTCTTGAGTGGTGGCAGCTTCAACTGTGAAGCAGTCTTCTCAGCATCCCCAAAGCACAGAGTAAGCATTGGTAGCAGTATTGGGAGCAAGTAAGCAGGCATGTGGCTCGGGCTTCAGTGAAGTGGCTTGTTTCCTGCCTGGAAAGCTCAGGCAGCTGTTACAGGGAGCAGAGCAGCTGCCTCAGTGGGTATGGGGTACTTGCCTTCTGCTGCTTTACATCCCAAAGGAGGACCTTGGCTGCATATTAGTCTCTCCTCTTTTTCCCTAATGATCAAGTGAGAAGCAATCTCAGGTTGTGGTGACTAAATGTATCCTGGAACTGCTTGTAAGTAAAAATTTCCAGCTCCCTCCTAAGGGATCCATATAATTCTTCTGTATTATGTTGTTGAAGTGACCAGATCATTTGCTATTTCACATTTATTTATACAGGCTTCTCTGTCTGGATGCTTCACCTGCGGAACATCAAGAAAGTGACAAACTTTCCCTTAAATCACTAAAAGTTTAACTTGCAGTGTCCCAGAGAACTTCTGCTGGAGCTCTATAAAAGGAATACAGACATTCAGGTGGCAGAACAAGAGTTGTGTTACAGTGATGACTGGGGAGGAAGAAAAGAGGTGAGGGCTGTAGGAATATATCCCAATTCCTCTGACTGTGAAATGGCAACTCAGCAAAGGGAACAATCTCTGCTTGATCATAGATCTCATTTTTCTAGTACTGGGACCAGGAGATTACAGGCTTCCTACAGTGGTTTACCAGTGCCCCAACTTTCCTTGAATGGGTATGGGAGAGTCAGTGGCCACTTCTGAAGTCTGGTGCTTTTTGAAATAGAAAGGTCTTTCAGTGACAAATGTTATGAGAGTCCAGAGGGTTAAACAATATCTCAGGTGGGAAGTACAGTTAGTCCCAAACAGTTTTACAAGAAATCTGAACCATAAAAATCCAAATTCTGTGCATAAGTAATACTACACAATTGAGTCTAGTAAGCATTTATAGCATTTTGTGCCTCAGGCGTCTTGTGAACTAAAAAAGATCAAAGACTGAGTGCCCTCAGCACTCAGTCAGACCTTCAAGAAGGGGTCCAGCATCCCTCATAGATGATGACTGCCTCACAGGAAACACTGAGCAGCTTGAAGAATAGAACCCCAAATGCATATTTGGCACCCAGTTAAATTCTAGAGTATTAGTATTTTTTTAATCAGCATTTGTTACATCCTAGTATAAACCACAGCTAAAAGACATTGCATACACCTGGTTTAATTCTAGGTCATTCACTAATTAGCCCGTCACTAACAATATGTCTTTAGAACAAAAGGGCATCTATTTTAGTTAACCAGTTACTCTTACTGTTCATTTCTGCTGTTTTTCCTTCAACAGACTATTTATTGTACATTTCACTTACAAAATTCCATTACTTACATAGTAATAATGCATAAAGTATGACTCCAGCTGTTTTCAACTTCTGTGACCTATGTAAACACTGAGCTTTGAGATAACTTATGCTAACTTCTATTGAGAATAAGTTAATTCCTAGGCTGACTGACTCTAAGTGTTTTAAAGGCTCTAAGTACATGTCATCTCGAGTGAGTTTTACATTTTGTATTTTATCTCAAAACAAAGCTGAAACATTCACATGTCTAGCTAGAAAGCAGTAAAATAGTACCAGCTCCTTGGGATATTTGTACTCTTACAGATTTTATGCCCATATTAAAAGGCATCTCCAACATTTGCAATACATTAAATGACTCGCACTGTAGCTTTCCTCAGGTAACAAAGTGCCCTGTCAAGTACTGCACCATAATTCCACTTGATTCTACACAGAGAAACAGCAAATGCACAGTGTTACATTCAAATAAACCTACTGTAACTTTAAAAATACATAATGAACATGTCAGACACAGTCATAATCTCTCTTCAAATCCAAGAAATAGAGACCACCGCAAGCAGAATTATGAATCAAATGCTACTCTTGGTAGTAATGAAGATACTAGACAAAGGCCTGTATGCCGGTCTGTTCTCCATATTCTTACTACTTGCAGTTTTGTGGGATGCATTCACTGTAAATGTAATTTTCTAATTCTTCTAATATTCAGCAAAGCTGGAGTAGCCATTTTTGATCTGCGTAAGTGTACAAAGCAAGCAGCATTTCTTCACAGAATAGAGTTTTAAACCTATGTAAGCAATTCCTTGTGTTGATACACGTACAGAGGACACAGACTCTGCACAGAGAAACTTTCTGGGAAGTTTTAAATTTCTGTGATGGTTCAGCCCTAAACATTGGCTCAGCACCACCAACCGCTCTCTCACTCCCAGAGGAGAAACAGACAGAGCCTCTGTGGGTTGGGATAAGAACAGTTTACCGACAAAATCACTGTGAAAGGAGAACAATAATAGCCCATGAAAAATTTCACTCACACCCAGTGATACGCAAAGTACCTTATTGACCTGACAATGGTAGAGAGTACAGCAGGATGCAAGGACCGACCTGACACCCCAGCCACACTCAGACTGTCCTGTAGTCACCCATTGCTTTTAGCATAGTTTTTAACAGTCCATTGTACCTCTCAGTGGTGCTTGGTAGGGTATATGATATACCCATGTTATTTGGCCCAGGTGTCTATGAGATTATTCCAGAAATAAACTCCATTGTCCGACTCAATTCTTTCTGGAGTGCCATGCGGCCAGAGGATTTGCTTCTCAAGATTTAGGATGGTGTTCTGGATGGTGGCATGGGGCACTGGATAAGTTTCTAGCCAGCCGATGGTTGCTTCTACTGTTGTGAGCACATACCGCTTGCCTTAGAGTGTCTGTGGCTGAGTTATGTAATTGATCTGCCAGGCCTCTCCATATTTGTATTTCAGCCTGTCTATATGTGGCATCTCTTTCTTGATGGTCTGAGGTGTCGTGGGCCCAGTGAGCTATAAATAATTCATCCTTACATTGCCAGTTGAAGTCTACTTGAGCCACTTCATTCTTAGCAACCTGATCCACCTGCTAGTTGCTTTGATGTTCTTCAGTGGCTCAACTCTTATATTTGTAAGCATCTACAGGACATACTTTTACAGTTAGATTCTCTATCTGGGCAGAAATGTCTTGCCACAATGGAACAGCCCAGATGGATTTGCCTTTGTGCTACCAGTTGTTCTGGTTCCATTGCTGCAACCACCCCACAGGGCATTGGCCACCATCCATGACTCAGTATAGAGGTACAATTTTGGCACCTTTTCTCATCTGGCAATGTTTAAAGCCAGATGGATGGCCTTTACATCTGCAAACTGTCGGGATTTGCCTTCTCCCTCAGCAACTTCTGATATTTGTCATGTAGGACTCCATACAGCATCCATCCACCTCCAATGTTTACCAATTTTTTCTCATTTGTTGGCAGTTCACTATACAGCGGAGCCTCTTTGGCATGTGTCACCTCCACCTCTGGTGATATTGTAAGATTTTTGCCTTCTGGTCAGTCTGTGATCACTTCCAGGATTCCTGGGCAATTGGGGTTTCCTATTTGATCCTGCTGTGAGATAAGTGCGACCCACTTGCTCCATGTAGCATTGGGCCTTTCCTTTGAACATCCAGCCCAGCACCAGCAGCTTTCCTCTACCTGGTTGGAGGCAGGGCCCCTCTAATCTTGCTCATTGTATTTGCTGTTTACTTCTTGAAAAAAAAGACTTAGAGACCCCTTCAAGAAGATCACAGGCACAAATACAATCACACAGTCTGGTGGACTGCCTACTGGAAATTGGCGCAGCATTCTTCCTGAAGATATCCCTGTTTATAACTGTTTTGCCTTGCATCTTGTTCACTTGGGCTTGGAGGACTGAGATGGGTTTCCCTTCCCACCTCCTCATGTCTTCACTATGGTTGTGCAGATAGAACCACAGGATGTCTCATGGGGTGCACTTTTTATAAGCTTTCTAGAAGAGGGTAATGCCTGCTTCTGATAGCTGAAATCATGGTCTGCACAGGTGGGCACTAGGACAAATTTTCTTCAAATCTTCTGACCTTCTGGGGCAGTTTCTCCACAGCTGAGACAAGGGAGGAAGAAAGACTTTCTTCTAATAGACCGAGTCAGACAGCCAACTCACCCTCTGTTAGTGTTTCTTCCTTTCCCCACTCTATTATGGCCAGTGAGTTGGCATATGATGCTGGTGCACTCCACACAAATGTACGCCACATGGGTTGGGAACACTGGACTTCATCAAGATCTGTGGGCAGCTGTAAGTCTTCTGGATCATAGTAAACCATCTCTCGCATGACTAACTCACTCAGGTATTCAATACCTCATTCCATGGTCATCCACTTGCCTGGCTGACACACAACATCTTCAATGAACAGATACCTTTCCCTCACACTTGATAGAAGTCTCCTCCAGAGGTTGAGGGCTTGGAACTTCTTTCCAACCACCTTGCCAATGCCTACTTCTCTGGACAGGGATCCCAACTGCTTGGCCTCCCTGCCTTCTAATTCCAGGCTGCTGGCCCCATTGTCCCAGCTTCAGAGTAGGCAGGTTATGATGTGCTCCCCTGGAAGGAGGCTGAAATCTTTTCTCGTGTCTCTCAGCTCTCTCAAGGACAAGGTTTGGGTTATAACCTCTGGTACTGCCTCTTCTTCAGGTTCTGGTGATGGTCCCAGTTCATCATCGTCTTTCATAGTGTGGACTGTTTTTTTCATGTATTCGTTCTTTTGTATAGTGGTGACTGATATTGCTACTGGTTAGCTTCCTGACTCAGCTACAGGGCCTCTGAGATTTGAGTAGCTGCAGTGCTTGTTGTAGAGACTGGAGGAGCTGCAGTCTCTGAGGTCTGAGTAGCTACTGTGCCTGTTGCAAGGGTTCTTTCTGGCTCATCTACAGTGCCAATTTCTAAGGTCTGGGTAGCCACAGTATCTAAGGATTTGTTTTTCTCGTCTAGGTATTTGCTCATAACATCCCTTGCACCATGCCAACCCTGAACCTTCAGCCCCAGGAAAGATCTCTTGGCAATAGTCTTAAAATTATTTTTTGGTAGCACTTAGGACTTCTTTCACTTAGTATTTGTAATAGGCATAATCTCCCCTTGGACAATGCAGCCATGCAAGGACCTTCAGATTAAGGCTGGAAACCATGCAGAAGGTTGTTATGCCAGGAGCATCATGAATGTCATGGGAAGTAGCAGACAGAAACTGTTTCAGATTCAGCTTGAGTGAAGGATGAGTGAATGGTAAATAGAAGGCTGGGGCTTGGTTCTCACTCAGACACATATGCACTACACACAGTCACAGCTCCTCTTTTTTTGTGTTTTCAGTGACCATTATTTAAGGGAAAAAACAAAAATCAGCTTTGAAATATGAGTTTCCAAGGCTTTGTTTGTTTGTTCTTTTGAATATAGGTCTTGATAAGACAGTTCTAAAAGCATTTTCCAAGAAAAGCATTTAGCAACCAGATTACACATCTTTGACTAATAGCTGTAGAGGATTAATTTCAGCTAGAATTTTCTGAAGGGTTTTTTTCTCATCTGAAATTGCTATTCCATTTATTCAAGCTAATTGACATTCAGTGCTTCAAGAGCCATTCTGAATGACGTTCAATGTCATGAGCAAACATTTTACAAATTGAACAAAAATTAGCCATGCTCAAGATTTTTCCCATTAACCCATAGCAAAGGAACACTGTATATGACACCAGACTGTCAATTCTGATTAAAAAGCTGAAATCTGTCTGCTTTGGCAATGAAATCACAAGTCAGTAAACAGATCTAAGTGGACTGTAAATCCAGGGTGAAAGAAGGGGCTGGTAATAGCAACATAAAGTTTAATGGATCTGTGGAACATATCAAAGTTACAACTGCTACCCAGAAATGTAAGAACTGAAACCATGATCCATTTTTTAAAAGTTATTACTGTAAAGAGAGTAACATCACCCCTTTGAGTCTCACTTCATGGTCTTTAAGGAAAGCTTTTTCTTAGGAACACTTGTTAGGGACATAAAGCAGGCACTGCATTTGAAGCTGAAACAAAAGTGTGCACCCTCTCTTTTGAGACTGTGCTACCTCAGCCAGAGACAAACCTGGAAGTTGTTATCACAGATCTCACATCAGTCTTTCCAGGAGTGTATCAAACCAGGCTTTATTACAGAATGTTTTCCCTACATATCACCTTAAATATTTGCACAGTCTGGAAGAAAAACTATTAACCTCTTTATTTGTACTAAAGGAATTAGTGACTGAAGGATAAATTTTTCAATGTACATATAATTGCTCATCTGATCAGTTTGCCAGTGAGTTCCTTAGTCAGTTAATAAGATTTTAGTAGAAATCATTGTAAAACACCATTAACTCAGACCAATGTTAGTTTTTAGTATGTCAATTCGAAGGTCAGAAGAATTTTTCCACTGGTATTTTTTGATACATTTGTACATATGGGTACAAACCTATCGAGTCTTTAGTCCTGCACGTTTGAGTAAATTATTTATATTATTTCATTATTTAATCCTACTCTGTAAAATTAAACAAATGCAAAAAAAGTCTTTACGGAATGAGGGTCATATGTCTCATACATGAAAAATTACTTTAGTAGTCTTTAGCCTGTTTTCTTCCTCCTCACCAATCCAGCGTTGACAAATTATATATGTGCAGTGTCTATATTTATTTTTTAACTCTCATTTTGTTGTTACTGATTAAGAAAAACAGAAAACTAGGGTTAACTGATGATAGAAAAACTGGCATTTAGCCATGACAGCATCAGCTGAATCAACTGCCCTTGGGAGTCCTGTACATTCATTGTGTTGGTTGATCCTAATATATAGTGGTTATACCCACTGCTGTTCATGCAATCTAGCAGAATGTGTTGCTAAATTTAGCACAATATTTACCTCTACTGTGTCTATATGTTCTGATTAACCTGGCTGTCGTCCTTCATCATTCCAGCAATCAGCTAAAGCGACTGATATTTCTAGTATGAGACCAACTAAAAGGCTCCTTTGGCAGCTGTCAGCTGAAATACTTTATAACACTTTGTAAAATTAATAGATGTTTCCAATCCAGTTTAGAAATCTGTGAATCACTTAGCTTGTAATTAAGTTTCCTCAATTGAAGGGCCTAAAATGATAGTCTGATCATCCAATTTCCTCATCTGTTTATGTCCAGGTCCTGGTATTCACGTGTGTGTTTTCTCATAACATGATGGAATTTTTGAAGGAAAATAAAGAACTAAGCATTTCTTATTCATGCACAGAATGGCACTAATGTAAGCACCAAGAGCTGAGGTTGCTCTGTTTGTTAACAAATGCTGACACTCCACCCACCTTCATGAAAAAGATTTTAGCCTTGTGAATCTATTCACTATCACCTGCTGAGGGCATCAATTAGAGTATTATCTGTCTTAGTCCACAAATTAAATCTTGACAAACTCATCAAAATTAGCATAGTTCTTCCCTGAGAAAGCAATGTGGAAAAATTTTCAACTACTTCTGTAAATGCTGGATCACCAATAGAAACCATTAGACAGATGAAACAAATCTGCTGGCTGGGAGAACATAATAACATCAGCAGAAAAGAGACAATCAGAATCCACTGCTTGTACTGGTATAAGTAGTACCAAAGAAAGGTTGTGAATATGATGAGCATTCAACAGCTGACAGAGCAGTAGCACTCTGAGTTTTTCAGTGAAGACCTTCAGTACCTCCTGAGCTGAACCACTGACCTACAAGTCATCATATCACACTGCAGGTTCGTGAGTCATCTGGACTCCTGTGTTTTTAGCATACCTAAAGGATCTAATTTGACTTGATAGGGAGCCAGCAGAACATGCTCTGTATCAATGCATAAAGAATATTTCATAGATGGTAAGCCTTGTTAATCAAGTTTCAAAGGAACAAGGTTATTCCTCTGATTAAAATAATGCAAGCAATTATTATGAAGGTTGAGAGAAGTGATATTAATTGTACTGACCTCTAAGAAAGGATTATCTGCTTGCAAGGACTAAGGAACTAGCCCTCATGTTTTGTATCACTACAACAGCAAATTTCTCCTCCACAAGTTATGTATTAATTTCCTGCATAAAAATGCCATAAACAGCTTGGCACATTTAATCTAGTCTCTGACTATAGGTCCTTGCAAAGAAGGGCTGAAAAAAAAAAAAAAAAACCCTACCCCACCACCNGAAAAACCCCAGAATTGTTCTAGGTTGGACAGAACAATTTTTTCTTTGCAAAAATTAGATGGCTAACTATGCAATGAATATGGGATTGGCATGGGATGCTCTTTGTAAGGATGCTCTTTGTAAGGAGTGAAGATGATGTGCTGTCAGGTAATGGCAGAGTGAAATAATCCCCAACAAGGAGAAGCTCAACACAGATGTTGAAGGTCTCACAAACGCAGAGGTTTAGGGAAGATGGGGATGAGCTCAAAACAATGGGAAAGGATTTTATCAGCTGTACACTGGATTTATTGAGTTGTGGGAGACCAGGAGGGGGCAGGAAGGAGGCTATAAATATCAGGAGAGCGTAGCTGATTCATGAATTAGACTGTTCCAATGCCCACCAACCCTCCCAGTGAAGAAGTTTTTCCTGATATCTAATCTAAACCTCCCCTGGCATAATTTGATGCCATTTCCTCTTGTCCTATCAATTGTCACTAGGGAGAAAAAGTCAGCCCCCCACCTCTCCACAACCTCCTTTCATGCAGTTGTAGAGAGCAATTAAATCTCCTCTCAACCTCCTTTTCTCCACACTAAACAACCTCAGTTCCCTCAGCCACTCCTCGTAACAATTCTTCTCCAGTCCGCTCACCAGCCTCGTCACCCTTCT
>VZTU01026260.1:1697-22447 GCA_013400835.1 Zapornia atra
CTGGACTGTCTTCTAATTATCACTAAAGGTTGAAGTCAAAGCGAAAAACATATGAGACAGATTATACTAAGTACTATAGTAACACAGTTGATACTGATATAGACATCTCTTCAAGAATTACTTATAATGTACCTGAGAATTAAAAGGAAAAGGAAGACTTTGTATATATATCAGTTAACTACCTAAGAACTTTTTGCTTTAACTTATTTTTAAACTTCAAAATTCTCTTATGACGTGAAACTTTCCATTTGCATATATAAAATGGATGAATAACTGATCGTATGTCACTGATAAATGTCATATCCTTTCCAGGTTTTCATTAACAAGAAATGGATTTTTTTTTTTTTTCAAGATCCCTGGATCACATATACAAATAATTTTAGTATCTAGGCAAGAAGAATGGGGACTGGGAATTTCCAATGGATAGTCTGTACTGAGTTCTCTGTTGGCAGATGTATCGTTTTGATGAAGGAAGTTTCTTCCTTCTCTGTCTTAGATCTGATTTGGGTTATTTTTACATGTTTTCTGAACCAGTCTGATTAAGCACTTCATCTTCACTTAATTAAAGTTTATGTATCCTTGTCCCTTAGCTATTATCTAGTCAGTTAATAATGTAGCCTCAGCCACAGATAACACACAGGGTTAATATTTATTAATTAAAGAGCACAGATATGTCTTAGATCTTTCCATACATAGTAATTACAGAGCAAAACTAAAAAAAAGTTAGCAATACTTACCTGACCATTTGACAGTTTCTATAATGACTGAACAAGCTAATATCATCTCAAGTCAAGCAAGGTCCAGGCAATCCTGGGGTCCTGCATTTTTAGATCAGAAAAAAACCTGGACACTTTCACTAGTAATGAAAACATCATTTTTATTGGACAATGTAGAAACAACATATAAATGCTCTCAATCTTACTTGCTACTTCTATCTTTATAAGTTCAAATACTACATTTGTGCTTTGCATACCTGCTTTAAAGTCAATTGATAATGAATTCTTGCTTACAATAAACCCTATTTTCTTTTCTGAATGAGTATTCTCCAGAACGCAATTCTGCAGTCCAACTATAAAATCCAGATGCTCTATTTTTCCAAGTCTACTTTGAAGATTACTGAAATGTATAATTCCTGTTCTTTAAAAAATTCTGATACTTTAAAAAAAATAATATATATATTATACTGAGTAAATATACCATATTTCATAAAGGAAAGTTTTTACATAAAAAGAACACAAAGAGTGTAAAAAAACAAGCAAACAAAACACAAGCCCTTGTTTCCATCTGACTGGCTTAAAATAAATTAATCTTTATGACCAGCTGTGGTAGAAACAGCCAGACAAACACAGGTTTATTTACCATTCTCAAATTTTATCAACTGTGAGTCAATTTCCAGACTTGTGCTAGAAATAATGAGTAACACTGAGTCTAGCTCTGATTGTGGTATATCCTCCCAGGAATTCGATTCAATTTTTTGAAGTTTGTTAATCAGATCTTAATTCATGCAATGTTAGGTCACTGTCTAATGACTGATACTGCAATAAAACCAGAAAGATGTGAAGCTTAAAAACCAAACAATTAAATCAAAAGCACTTATTGAAATTAATTTCAAAGTAATCTCTGCTGTAGAAAATGAATTATGAAAAGAACTCTTAGACAAAAATAACTGTTTATAACAAAAATGTTAATCTTTTTACTTCAGATTCCCTTTTTCAATCAGTACAAGTTGATGATCACTTCAAAAGTTTAAGAAAAGTCCACATAGGCACTTTAGTAGGTCTCGCATTTCAGACTTCAGTACTTAAAGGCAGTATCTTATCCAGTAAGTCACCACCAAGAGCTTTCAAAAACACACAGGTATTAAATCTATGTGTATATGTTTAAATAAGAAAATCTCTTACTTCATGAGAAAAAATGAAGCTTTGTGCTTAGCTTTTCTTATGTTCAAAACATGTAAAAGGTAAAGAAGATGGCTTTATGGTCAGGAACAGACTCTGCAGTAGTGAAATCAGCTTAAAATATGATTCCTGAAAAAGAAGGTAGCTAGGCAGTAAGACAGACTCCTGCAGGAAAGTAAGTTAATGTCTTCTCGATTATTTAAGCCTAAAACCTGTGTCATTCTTCCCTAGAGAAAAATACTGTTCTGAGGGGAAACTTAACTATTAACTTCAGGCTTAAGCAGATCCTATCAAATTAATTCCAGAATCATATGCCCAATTTCTGAACTGTCTACTGAAGCAGTTTGGATTTTTGTTTCTGAGTGATTGCAAGCTAGAGGAAGAAAATGCATCAATCCTGGATGACTAGATTCGAAAGAGAACTTGAAACTTTTTAGGTTATAGCTAGCACCCGATAGCCTACAGACTGACTGAAAACTTGATGAAGAATATTATTTGAAGGAGAAAGAACCCGCCAAGACAGGCAAACAATTTAGTCCACAAAAATACTGAATTCACTGTAAATCTGAATTTGCAATGCATATCTGGAGTTGGACTAGGATTCTCCACCTTCATATCATAGATTCATAGAATGGTTTGTATTGGAAGGTACCTTAAAGATCATTTAGTTTCAATCCCCCTGACGTAGGCAGGGACATCTTCAAATTGGTCAGGTTTCACAACCCCCATCCAACTTGGCCTCGAATGTTTCCAGCATGGGGACATCCACAAATTCTCTAGGCAGGCTGTTCCAGTGATTCACCACTCCCACAGTAAATAATTTCTTCCTAAGATCTAATCTAAATCTACTCTCCATCGGTTTAAGGCTAGTACCCTTGTCCTAACACTACATGCCCTTGTAGACAGTTCCTCTCCAGCTTTCTTGTAGGCCTCATACAGGTACTGGAAAGCTGCTCTAAAAGTCTCCATGAAGCCTTTTCTTCTCCTGGCTGAACAACCCCAGTCTGTCTTCATAGGAGAGGTTTTCCATTCCTCTGATCATTTTCATGGCCCTCTTCTGGACTAACTCTACAAGTTTATGTTCTTCTTATGTTGAGGACCTCAGATCTGGACATGGTATTCAAGGTGGAGTTTTACAAGAGCAGACTAGAGGGGGAGAATCGCTTCTCTCCACCTGCTGGTGACCCTGATTTTGATGCAGCCCAGTATAAGGTTGGTCTTCTGAGCTGCAAGCGCACACTGCCAGCTCATCTCACACATATTGTCATATGAGTATAGTACCTATTGGAATATAGTCCTTTGCTGATATATCTCTCCTCTCCCTGAATACTCAGGTGTGAGAAGGAATTTTTATATCTGTATTCAACTTTTTATTAGTCAGGTGTCTAAACCATGCAGACTTTCATAATAGTTAAAGGAGAGACATATCTTTAACAACAGAAAGAAAGGCTATACAGTGGTGAAGAACCAGAAAATCACTAAATCTCAACAATTTCCTCTTCTAGTGTTTCATATTCTTATCAGTTGAATATTACCTAATTTTATTTTGATTGTTTTTTAGTTTGGTTTTGTTGTGGGTTTTTTGTTTGGTTGTGGTTTTTGTTTCTTTTGCTTTTGCAACCCATTATGAAATCCATTCTTCAGTGTGAAATTTGGTGGAATTTTTATGTAGTGATGTTAAAAAAAACAAAACAAAAAAACAGGTCTGTTGTTTTTAAGGACACAATAAGAGCCATATTCAGTCTAAATATTTGCAACCTTACATGCTATTTAATATACTACTTTATATGGCTGACTGATCTTGAGGTTGGTTATCTCCAACTGGTAAATGGGCAGTGTCCAGTGATTATTTTTTTTACAAAGATCTTTCCCATTCTTCTGCCTCAGTATCTTAACTAGGAATTACACTCATGTTGGCGCAGGTGCTACATCAAAAGGTGATGTTTATTTCCTTCAATTAACAGAAAACATATGCTACATGAATACATTGTTTGAAGTAAGCATGACTGGTTGAATGACTGCAAAACTAATCTAAACAATCTAAATTCTTCAGCTCAGCTGCAGTGGTTTTCATTCTAAACTTAAATAATTTCATGGCATCCGTGCACACAAATTTGAAACTCACCTTTAAGAAACATGACCTATATGTCACTACATTTACATCTTTATATTTCATAATGAATAATGTCCCACAAATGATTATTTTCCCTCTTGATTAATATCACTATAAAGTTCAGAATTTTCAGTCTGGGGAGGTTTTCATTAACTTTATGTTTTAAATAGGCTGCATATTATGTGTACCATATTCAAAGCAATTTTACCACTGACTCACATATTAATGGAAAAGAACCCACACAGTATAATAACAGGAACATAATTAAACTACAGATCTTCTCCCAATTTTGGGTGGCATTTTGATAAATTAAAATTGTAATTACTTCAACTTTTTGTGTAGGGCTGACACTGGGCAGAAACCTTGGCTTTTTCCATACAGAGACTGCCTCTTAGTAGAAGGTGATTATCCCAGGAGAAGGTTATTTAACTTTTATTACCTGGAAGATTACAAAAGGCAGTTCCACTGTCCCTACATTTATGTGCTTTTTCTTGATTAGAGTGAAATCTCTTCTCTACTACCTAGATCTGAAGTGATACCAGTATTTGAAGTAAGCAGTAGGTGAAAGAATTTGTATTTCAGCTCCTGGATGGATTTTGCTGACAGATCTATAATATTTGTTGAGGCAGTAAATAATACATTCATTAATGGTATGGAAACTTTTTTTTTTCTTTTTTTCTTCCTTCATAATTCTAATTCTATCTATCTAGCATATAATATTCAGTATTTGAAGAACAAGTGATAAGTTGATAAGTCTTGTGAGGTAATGAAGAACAACATTATGAAAACGATGTGTAATAGAATTTTCCGTTCCTCAGGTTCTTTTTTGTGGTCTTAAACATTTTAGTTGTAACAGTACCCCAGAAATTTGATACTATACAAATCTAACTTCTTTAGGAGGAGAAAGAAATTAAGATGAGAAGAGTGAATTTCACAGTAACAGACAAACTTTGAATATTTTTGCAATACAAAACTTGTCTTTTTTCCTCCCTGTTCTTCACTTTATTATGCTTAATATTTTTGTTTGCCCTGAAAAATCATAATGGTTAGCCAGAGATCAAGAACTGAGCATTTAATCTCAAAACAAACGAACAAACAAAAACCAACCAAAAAACCAACCCAGTTTATAAAAACCTGGCAGTCAGTCCATTGGTTGGGATCTTGATTATGGGGCTCCATGGCTATTGACGGGCATGGACCTGAACTGGACACTGACACTCTTCCAATGTAGTTTAGGAAGGGTTTGATGGCTCTGGGCAGAGCTGAAGTGGAGACCTTGAGCTCATAGTGTGAAATAATTTCATTTGAGTCCATCAAGAGCCATTAAGGTTTATTTACACACTCATGGGCCTAACATAAGCCATAGATTTCAGGACTGAGGTTTTTTAATTGTAGTTTGTAGTCATTAGATTGTTTAGAGCAGAGAAAAGTCAATACTGTGCTTTGTGAAGCATGCAAAGCCATAGGAAAATCTCACTGAATTCTCCTAGAACCACATTGAAGTCCTCCCATAACTCTCAACAGGAATGATGTTGCAGTCTTACTGTTTTGTCATGCTTACTTGTTCATAAACCAACTCTCTTTGACTGTAGTCGGGCTACTTAGGCAAAAATGCCAGTGAAGGAAAATCAGGTCCTGCTATAAATTTAATTAAAGGAATATTAATTTACTTTGTAAAAGCAATCTGTTATACCCACTATGCAGTCTGCAACACAGAGACCCTTACTTGAATGAGTTAGAGTGGTATATCTAAAGTAAAATAATTTGTACTATATATTGCAGACATCAAAGCACTATTAAACTTTCCTCAATTCAGTTTTACTACCTGATATGAGAAGTAAGGTCTGCAGGTCTGTAGCTTGTTCGTTACAATTGAATGCTGCTGTGCTGGGTGCACTGTCTCTCCCTTATAAGATGGAAATCTCAGTAGCAGCCAGGCAGATGCACTACACAATTTCCCACATGGAGGCATGGCTTACTCCATTTGTATTCATTATGTTGGTCAAAATTCTTTAATCAAAATTCTCTAATTAAAATTCTCTGATCAGAATGAAGCTAAGATCCTCTTTTCCCCTCCATATCTCACCTCCTTCTGTGTGTGCTCTTACACATCAGCATATCTTAAGACATGCTGTTTCAGCCTCTTGGTAGTCATTGAAGAGAAAATCTGCTTTTAAGAAGCTGTGTTTAGATCATCAACCTGCTTTGAAATACATTTTCCTTTGGGGTGAATTTCCAGAGTATCACAGAATTAATTTTACCATTTACATAGAAGCAAGAAAACACAATAAGTTTAGAGAAAAATGCAGAATTTTTAACTTTATAGATCTTCAGTTTGCTGCAGTTTGTAACTTGTAGGAAGTATGAAATAGAAAGTGGAAGTGTAAGCTCTCAGTTATGTCCTGTGGTTTAGATGTCTGTGCTGGAAGTTTTCTTAGAGAAAAATATATAAAATCTTTGCAGACATCCAGAATCTCTAGTATTCTTTAACTGCCTTTGAGATAGAAAGAATACAGAATCAAATGCAACATGTATATAAACTAAAGGGGTTTATCCATCAATTGAATTAATGGTTACATGGGAGAACTTTCTTTTACCCTGAAATAGAAATGTCTGTTCATAAGAGGTGGATGGAGAGTATATTGCACCTCTTGCTAGTCTTGAGTATGTCTTGATTCACTGATTCTGAAAGTGGGATTTTTACACTCCATCTGCCATATATTAAGTTGTTGATCGTTCCTTGAGACAGAAATTTCAATTTAATTTGCCAGGAAATCATCCTGAGGATAAAGAAAGAAATCCACAGCAGAGATATGTAGGTGCTTATTCTTTCCATGAGGCTTCTTCAAGATCTCAATGAGAAAAAAAAAAGTATTTATAATTTGGAGAAAAAGATAAGCAGCCTAGGTTTGTGTGAGAGAGTAAGTCAAGGCTGAATGGTACCTGAAAATGGCTTATACATTGCTACAGCAGACCAGTTAATTCCTTAGTTGAAATCAAGTTCAACTATGACTTTCCTGATTAATTTATTTCTGAACTGAAGAAAACATAATGACTATAGAATTCCCTTCTGATTGAAACCTTAAGTCCAGTCCTAAAAATATCTTCATAGGATCTGATACAAAGCAATACAAATTGTTTATTTCATCCACTGTTAGGAAACATTGCATGAAAACATAAAGCTAAGCTAAGGATAGAAAGATATCTTCTGCTTGTAAATTACTTACCTTTTTAAGGAATAAGTTAGACTCTTTAAATTCTAATCCAGACCCAGAATTTAATTAAGTAAAACCTGTATAGAATATGTTGCTTTCCTCTGTGTTTCAGGGAAATTGTATCATCTTTATTTTATATTGTTTATGGTTAAACCTTGATGAAAATGCTCAACATACAGATTTGGATACTTTTTTATTCCTTAAATTGGTAATTGATTTTCTGCCTTTGTATCAATTACCATCAGATATCTTCTACTAGTAACAAGTCTCCTTTCTGAAGTTAATGGAATAAGACAGTGTATAAACTGAAATGCATAGGAGAATTAATCTTCATGTTAGAGTATAATTTTCCACTGTTTTCAATAACATAGTTGAAAGTAGATTAGTTAAAATTGTACCTTCAATAGAACTTGAAAAAATTACTTTGATAATCACATCATTAACATAGATATGTATTTCAGTCTTATCTTATTTGTAGTTTCTGATCTCTTCACAGTTTGGTGGTTGTTTTTTCTTGAAAATTAGTCTTCTACTATTACACTGCATTGCAGGGGGGAGAGGGGGAAACCTCCAGTCTATCTATTGTCATTACAGAAAGTATTTTAATTAGTCCATGCATTCATGATGAGATAATTTTGATGTTTAATGACTAGACTTCTAAAGAAAGGAAAAAAATGTTTGGGGATAGTTCATGGATTATGGTTGGACCTCTTTCCCAAATTTTAAGCTTGGGACAATCAAAATAAATCTTTTCCGTAGGAAAACTGTACTTTATTATTGGACTAACCTTTCAAAGTGAGAATTGCATAATTTATTGTAGATAAGAGAATTCCTATGTATCACTTAAAACATGACTTCTCTGTGTATCAGTCACTGGAATGCAGATAGAGCAGCAAAGGTTGCAGGATAAAGCAGAAAAAACCTAAAACCCAACAAGAACAACAAAAAAACCCAACAAGAACAACAAAAATCCCAAAACAAAAAACCAAAACCAACCAACTAAACAAACAAAAAAGAAAAAAAATAAAGCCCAAACTGATAAATATATGGCTTCTTAGTTACCCAATTTCTGTAGTTATTTGTTATAAGATTCCAGAATGTGATGGTATATTTAGCAAACCATTCATAGTTCAAATGTAGTAACAAGCAAACTTTGTGAAATTTCCCTGTTGAATGGGTGATTTTCCAATGTGATCCCTGGCAAACTACATTCCCTGTATATGGAAAGTTCAGAAGTGTTAGTATGGATGTACCTTTTCCATTCTTTATTCCTTTTTGTCAGTGCACCAATGCATTATTTATATAAAAAGCAGCACATGCATTTTCAAAAATTCACATTTCTCTAATGCCGTTATAATTTCAATACCTCTCAAACAATTTTCCTTTTTTTTTTTTTTTAACAGTGGAAATATTCAGAAATACTAATGATATTACTGAAAGAATTAAGATGGAGGGAAATTGCCTTATCAAACTTACTGTATCTTCAGTGCCTCACATTGCAATAGAAGTTAGGGCTTATAGAACAAACTGTGGAAGCTTTTCCTATTGGAAGTTAAAATACCAAAAATTACTTCAAGACTTCCTCTTAAAAAAGGAACACGTTGACAAGATCTCACTCAGTCTTCTCCAGGCCTAGAAGTCCTTCCTTGCTTAGTGTTTCTTCATATGAAAGACTCTCTAGTCCCTTAGTTATTTTTTTATCCCTTCGCTGGACTCATTCCAGTAATAAGTCCATATCTTACCCAGCGCTATAGGTGTGGTCTCAACAGAACTGAATAGAGGAGGATAACCTCCCTCAAACTCCTGTCAGTGCTCTTAATGCAGCCCAGAATACTGTTGCCTTTTATTGCCACAAGGATAGGTACAATGATGTTTACTGATTCCTAGGCATCTGTCAGACACACGTGTAATACCTCATGCCAAAATGCATTTTGTGCTCAACTGGAGGGGGGTACTATAGTAGATCATTTGAGACACCTTGCCACAGGCTCAAGAGATTAAGTTCAAATGTTTTTCTTTGTAAGAGGAAAATATATTGTGCAGAATTCAACCGCCTGAGTCAGGCTACCACTCCATACCCAGAGGTCTAACCATCAGCAAGGCTAAAGAGGTATTCTCAGTAGAAAACAAATATACACCCCATATATATACAGGACCAGCCATACAGGTTACGGACATTCAGAATACCCATGGAAAACCAGACAGCATGAACAGCCTCATCCTGCTCCTCTTGCTGGCTGATGAAGAAGGAGGTTCATTAGTGAGAATATATATACATATGTGCAAGGTGGATCTCTCTAGCAGCTGTGTTCAGACAATATGTCCACCCAGTAGCTGGCCACTGGATTCCAGTCTCCCCAGTTTTTGGTGCCTGGGCATACAAGATCTTGAAGCTACACACACACACAGACACGTGCACATGCACACATGAACTAACTGTTTGGGACTGCCCTGGCCCCACAGCTGACCCCCCTTAGGGAAACATAGTCACTATCACACCCAGATCTGGCCCTCAGATGCTTCATCATTCCCTGGCTCCCATGTCACTTCACCTATTCATCAGCTCATCCAGCTTCATCTTTGTTATCAATTACACATTCATGTGCATACTAGCACTCACTCCATTTGCTGGCACCATGGAAACGAGAGCCCTCCAGCCCAAAGTATGGCACCAGTTGCTGTACTCCCTCCTCCTTATGTGCTCACAGAAGGGAGTCACTCACTATGGAAAGAGTTAGAAGCGAGGTTAGTAAGAAGATAGGACAGACTGGTTGAGCATAGAGTATGGCCAGATAAATGTACTGACCATCCAGCTGCCTACAAGTGATCAGCCCTTTTTTCCCCCTTCCCCTCCCTTTGGTGTCAGAAGCAGAAAAGGCCTTGGCTCTGTGTAAGCACTCTCAGCAATAGTAAAGACATTTCTAGATTATCAATACTTTTTCCACCACAAATCCAAAACACAGCTCCATACTAGCTACTATGAAGAAAATTAACTCCATCCTAGTCAAAGCACATCCTTCCCTTCCCTTTCCTATTATGACCTCTTAACCTACAGGCTATATTTTCACTCCTGTAGGATCTGCTAGAAAATGAGATCAACAGTGTGACTGATTGACAAAACACACAGTTCAAATATATGAAACTTTTCTCACTTGCCAAATATGCTGATTTA
This sequence comes from Zapornia atra, assembly GCA_013400835.1. NCBI lineage: Eukaryota > Metazoa > Chordata > Aves > Gruiformes > Rallidae > Zapornia > Zapornia atra. Next base: position 12,096 of record VZTU01026260.1, read on the forward strand.
ATGGGCATACATCATAATGTGGAAGTTTGCTTAGTAGAAGTTATCCTTCTGCCCTTGCCAACACTTCCTTGGTGCTTGTTCAGTTCAGAGTTGGTTGCTTTTATGAAGAAGCAAATAGAAATAAGAAAGACTCATAATATTTTTGCAAAATGCCAATCCTGATTTGATTATGTAGAATGTAATGTTTGTTTCAGTTGGAAAATAATATTTGTACAGACATTTTTAATTCACACAAATCTCCAAAGAGGATCTATCTTTCTGAGAGTGTAGATATTCTTGTGTTAACAACTGTATTTGTTCTGGAAATGTCCACTCTGTTGTCCTACTTAAATAAACGTGTGGCATTTAGGATGCAGGCAGAAAACATGAGAATGTTTTAAATTCATCAACTTTCTTGGATATGAACTACACATTCATTTTAACAGAATTGGAATAGCAGAAAGGAGAACTAATAGGAACCTTCAAAATAAAATAAAATAAAATAAAATAAAATAAATAATAATTTTAAAAAAACACCAAAACAAACAAGCCCAGCTCTTTTGTGTTGATCTAATATTTTGGCACTTAAGGTGTATTCATCTACATGGAATGTGGAAAGTCATTGTCTGCGTAAATAAGTTTTGCATTCCAGGTGTCAGTAAACAACGCAAAGCAGTTTGGGTTTTGGGTTTCTTGGTTTGGTTTGGTTTAGTTGTTTGTTTTTGCTTGCTTGGGTTTTTTTTGGGGCGGCGGGCGGTGGTTGTTTACTTTTTTGTGTGTGTGTGTTTGTGGTTTTGGGTTTTGGTGGGGTTTTTTTATCATTTAACATCACAAGGAAGGAAATGTATCTATCTTTTTCATTTTTCCTTCTGTCAAGCTGCCCATTTATCAGCATGGAATGCTTCACAGACCTGATAGGTTCAGCTGCTCTCTGGGATACTTTTCCTCTGACACCTTTTTGTGAAATTTGACTCAGTCTCATGGCTGAGTCATGGTCTCCCACTGAAAAAAATAATTTAATACATTTATGCTAAAGATTCATAGACTCTCTCCTACTTCAACACTACATAAAACTGATTCATAGGATGAATCTCCCACCTTACCAGGCTCCCTGTTCCAATAAAGGTTGCCCTGCTTCTGATATAAGACCAACTCTTCATCCTTTTCACAATTATGAGACCATATGGTGTCTAATTTCAGGACCAATACAAAGACATTTGATGTGTCATATTATCTCATTAAAGAGCTGAACTCTCTTCCCCAAACACAAGGTTCTTCAAATATTGGACTAGAACGGAAACACAGAATGCCTACTATGAAGTAAACTGGTAACACAAAGAATATGAAATGGTAATGAAATAATGATGAACTTACACTATAACTTCATCCAATGGGGGAATTATTTTGGAGCTTGTGAGAATATCCATGTACCCAGTAAGGCAACGTGCCAACTCCATCTATCAGTTAATGAATCAGAAACATAATAGGCAGAGAACTTAAAAGGCTGAGCAACACCTGAGCTAGGCAGGAACTGACCAAATTACCTCCTTAGTAGTATTCTTAGTCCTGAAACCTCTTTTAGAATCAGGTAGAAAACCTACATAATAATCTTGGATAGAAGATATTAGAGTAACATCTTTCTCAGTTCCTAGCACCTGGGAGATAAAAAACAAATTCAATTTCCTTTTTACCTGAGAGAAATAAAACGTGCCTTTTCTACTCCTGTTAAGCTTTAAATTATAGGTTAAGATGTCAATTGGTTTTGGGAAAAAGCTGTTCCACTTTGATATTAATTAAATATTCACCAGGACAGAAAAAAAGATGTTTTCTTCTGTACAGCCTTGATTAAAAAAGTGGGAGACCCCTTTTCTTTTAATTTCACATATTAATGAAAATTTTAAAATTAGGAATTAAATACTAGAATAGCACTTGTGAGGAAGTTTTGCCCCATGACAGGTAACAGCCCAGACCATTTGGTTGGAATATCATGATGTCTTTTACTCTGTTGTTCTCTGGAACAATGTGTATTTAATTATTTTAATCAGAACCTAATAATTTTAATGAGAGAAATGAAGATTCCCTCTCCCATATATGATAGCCAACTGGCTAGTTTATTCATCTGCAAAAGCAGATTGACAGAATTGAAAAGACCCTCCAGCTAAAAGAAAGTGGTTCTACATTTCTGATTTTCTAAATAAAACTCTGGCTCACCATCATCTTTTCTTGCTTTGACTTTTTGACTAGTAATGTTGAGAACTTCCAGTCTAGGTGCCACAAGCAATTCAAAATTGCCTGGATTGTATGTTTTCAGCATTTTGTATTTGTGTATTAATTTGCCTGCTAATCCTAGATATTGCTAGAAGCATGCATTGATCTTGGAATCATGGAAGCAAAATAAGTGAGCATCTATTTAGCTTTGTGGTGCCATCACTAAACTATTATTAAACAGTCTAAAGGTCAATTAGCTGCAATGTACAATGCAATGGCTGTTCTAAGGGTTATGGAAATATCCATTAAGACCTGCATAACTTAAGATGAAGAAGGTCAGATGCTGATGTCCTCAGAATAACCTTACAGTTAGTGAAGAGTTGAAGTTTTAATCCACATTTTGGACTGAATTGGATATATATCACTGTACCCTTAAGGATCACTCCTAAAAATAGTTTCCTGTGATTTGGTGGATACTGTCTGGTATAAATACAATGAACTCAGTTATTTTCCTGTAGAACCACACTGACAGTAATACTACTATGTTTCTTGCCTTGTATTGCTGAACAACCCATTTCTTATTTTTCTTCCTTTCTGTCTAAAAATAGCGGTCTATCTAAATAGTCAAGGACTGTTGTTCTGACTCCTCAGCTGCAGCAGAATTCTGGAGTCACCTTTACACTTATAAATGAAATCATCTTGGGATAATTTCCAGTGACTAAGGACAACTAATCCATGTCTGTATTATTTAATTCTCCAGTTCTTCCATGCTAATTCTCAAATTGTGGCACACTCTGAGAAAATAGTAGCTAACATAGACCCTAAATCTGAGATTCATCTTTCTATCACTTTTAGATTACTTCAGTTCTAGGGTCTGGAAAAATTTTGTGGCACTGACTAATTTACCTGTAGATATGTAGATATGTATCACGTAGTCTTGGCAAGACATTTGTCATATATAATGCCTTCAAAATTTATGACAATAATATAGATTAATTTATTAATTATTTTAAACTAAATACTTACTTAGACATCTGTGAATAGCAGTTCATTCACAAATTATATTTTCACTAGAAACATTCACAACAATGTATTAAAAAAAAACCCAAACCAATAAACTGACTTTGATGAGAATTTAGCATTAATTACATATACATTTTTCTAGAGATCACTCTAGATCTGTATCACTAGAATTATTACAGAACTTCAGGTAAATCCCAACATATATTAAGAAGTCATTTTGGCGTGCTTTGTTGTGATTGTCTTGTAAAATGTAAGCATAAAATAGTTCAACAAATCAAAGATCATGTAGAATATCTTGTAAAATGGTAGGATTTTTTTTTTTAATTAATAATATACACATGATATTCAACAGGCATCCTTGAAAGCATCTGGAAAAGATGCTAAAATCACTATATACTCTCTTCTCTGAATTGTCTCTTTAATAAATAACATTGAGTTAATTTTACCTTTTCTTATATCGCTAGAGGAACCTAAGCATTCTACTTATTCAGGTATTTATAACTTCTATCATGGTGTTTCCCAACTTGTAATAATTTATTCTTACAGCACCTTTTGGACTAGTTATTAGTAATTCTTCATTCTGATGAGATTCTGAAGACCTTAGATAGCATAAAATTGAATACTGGAACTCTGGAGAGAAACAAGTTCATGACTTCTGTCTAGGGTAAACGCATACAACAATATGTTCTGTTGTAACTTTAAAAAAAAACCAACAACAAACCAACAAAAAACAATCAAATAAAACCCAAACCAATCTAACCAAAACCCAAACACACAGAGTTTCTATCTGAAACTTCTTCCATGTCTCGTATCATGATTAACTCTTCCAGTCCTCATAATATTCCATTATATATGATGGAATGCTATTGGAAAACATTTTGTCGAAATTTCTATGGGAGGTAAGAAATTACTTTGAAAAATTGTCATCTCACTCACAGCTGTTGGGTTGAAGGATTTTTTTTTTCTATTGCAAAAAATAGAAGTTGGGTTTGATAAGTGTAGCTAGAATATGAATCCATTCTTTCTATAATTAGTCACTACTTATAGAACCAATGGACATGTCCACCAGTATACTTAAGGCCATGTTAAATTTCAGCTGAAGAGGCAAAGGTTTTTGTGCTTGCTCTTATTAGCACACTGAATGCATTGAGCAGCTAGTAATCACACAAGAAACCTATTATAAGCCAAATGAACTTACCTTTATTATTTCTTTATACCCATTCCTACCCTGACTCTGATGTCTCTATAGTGCCAACACCCGCCTAGACCCTTTCAATACTTTCCAACCTCTGGAGACTATGAAGGGTGGCCAGGTCCCTTCAGCCTCCAAAAGAGGAGGTAACCCCTACCATGCCCCCATAATCCCAAGTCTTCCATTCTATGTCATTTTCCCAGACAGCTGAACTTTATGTGCCTCTGTGTGGTGTCTGTGTGGCCTGTGTAGCAACCCACAGCAATTACATGCCTCCTCAGCAGATGCCTTATGAGATCTTTGTAAACTGTGAGGGCATACTGCACTGTGAGAGAGTGCTTGGAAGGCAGTAATAAGCCTTACTGCCTCTGTGATGAAGCCCATCCCCTCACCATGCACTTGGGCAAAGGACCCCATTGCAGCTCCCTGGGGTCATCATTCCCTGCACCAGTGATGCCATAATGGGCAGTTCTCCGCAGCCCTGCTGAGCCCAGCTGTAGGCAAGTGTTTTTCTAGTCTAGTTCTTTTTCTAAAAGATTATGTTGGCATTTTATAGTGTGGAGCAAAAGAATACACACAGTCCTACATGAAGGTAAAAAAGTCTTGCTCTATTTCAAAACCTATAGGATTAAAAAGGAGGCACAAACAACTGTTCCTGTTTCTCTTATTTAAGAAAAATAATTTATTTCATTATATTACTGTCAATACACTAGTCAGACAGATGTACTGTGAGAATGAGCCATCATTTGTGGTGAGAAGAGCAAATAAGTATGTGATTTCTGTTTCTCACCTAAGTTAAGATGTTGAGCTACTCATTTTAATCAAATTAAAAATTATTCTATCTACTTAAAGAAGCAGAGCTTTTAAATATCTGAGTAATGTAAAAGAAAGGAGTTGTTCTTAAGACAGCTACAGAATGTATGCATTTCCATTATTAGTAGAGGATACATTGTTTGAAATCATGTGTTTTGGATTTAGATTGCTATATTTTGTTTAAATTTCACTTTAGGTGTCTGAATCCTGTTTTGATTTTTACTCAAGCATTGCACTTAGGATTTAGTACAAAGCTTTCTCCCACCAGAGAGTGTATCCTGGAATACTAAAGAACTACATAAGAACAGGAGTAGGTATACAAAGCTGACACTAGTCACTTAAAAAAAGTAAATCTGGGTCACTCTTCATAAAAAGTTATTTTATTTTGTGTAAAAACAAGTATTCTAAATTATTTTACAGCAAATTTTACTTATTTAGATAATCTCAGTAGTTTATCTTACAATGACAGTAAGTTTTAGTGTATTTCTGATACCTTCTTTTTTCTCTTGAGGAGTTTTCCTCCCTTCTGCAATATGCTTTGAAGTTGCATGGCTGTCTCTTATTTGCAGCTTACTGGAATCCTTGTATACAGCTTTATTTTTCCTTGTTATTATCATAGGCTTTTGTTCTGATTCACTGCTTTTCTCATGTTAGTATTGCATCAGCAGTTTCTGTGACTGCAAGAACACTGTTTGCTTTACATGTTAGGAAATGGTTTTGTGATGCTACTGCAGATGGTCTTTACAAAAGCTTATCAGCTTAACATTCATCCTATTTTCCTATTCATTGTGGCTTTGTTAATTTACTACGCAGTGCTAGACTTTTACAGGCTGTTCAAAAGGAACAAAACCATAACTGTTACATATTTCTCTTCTTCATAATTTATCAAATATCCTCATTGCTAGTTTAATAACTTATTCAGTTTAGCCAATAGAAACCTCAAAATGTAAATATATCTCTGCTGATAAATACTAACCTCCTGTTTCCATTTTCTTTGTGCACATCTGAGAAACACACAGTACAAACCAGAAATGAAGTTTGAACCCTCAGTGTCAAGGAGGGCTGACCCATAGGACCCGTGAGGAGCCCCCTCTCATATACCCTGGTGTTGTCAGCCCCTGCCCTAGGGATGCCACAGCAAGGGTGGTCTTCAGCTCCTTACATATCTACCCTGCCTGGACATGGCCCTGCTCTCTGGCACCCACTCATGAGCCCACGTCCTTAGCTCAACCCTGGACCTATGGATGTCCCAATGCCTGTGGGAGGGGCTTCTCCTTTGGTGCGTAAAACGAGATGGCAGAGGAACACGCGGCCAACTCAATATGAGTGATAAAGCAATGTCCACTTTATTTCCCGAACAGCGCAACTTTATACATTTGTGGTTCCCGAACTCGCGTTCTGATTGCCCGGAGCCCCCCGGCAACTGCGGCAGGGTTGGTCGAGGTCCCAAGGGCGACACCTACGGGCCCACCCCCCGGCAGCTGGTCGCTCACGTTTTTCCCGCCAGGTAGGGGCGTACGTGCTTCTCGGCAGGTAGCCGCCGGGTAAATCATGCCCGAAGTCTCATCTCGTGACACAGACCGATCCCCCCACTCCGGACCCGCGCCGCCTCGGCAGTACCGCTACCAAATAACACGGAGCCAGTGCCTTTACCCCAGGCAAACCGCTTTAGCAGCACCATTCCCCAACAGGTGCGCTTCTGGCTGTGGTGGTGTGATGGGCCATGGCTGGCAGCTTTCTGTTCTTTAAGGATCTGTCAGTTCACATGGCACCCTGACACTAAGTTGCCTCTTGTTCAAAACCCTTTGGTTCTTCACCAGTAATCAGAAAGGGGCAGTTGTATGTTGTAAGGACAGACAGTGTAAATGCATTTGCATGGACTTTGATGGGTTGGCCCTGGCTAGAGGTCAGGTGCACAGCAGAGCTGCTCTATTACTCCCCCTCCTCAACTGGACAGGGGAGAGAAAATACAACAAAAAGCTCATGTGTCGAGACAAGGTCAGGGACAGATCATTCACCAAATTGCCATTTGCCATCACCGGCAAAACAGATCCAACTCAGGAAAACTAACTAATTACCAATCAAGTAAGAGTAGAGCAATGACAAAACTGAATTGTGAAGACAGCTTCCCTCCTTTCCCTCCATTTTTCCTGGGCTCAACTTCACTCCTGATTTCCCTACCTCCTCCCCATGAGGGACACATGGCAGCAAGGAGTGGAGGTTGCAGTAAGTTCATCACATGTCTCTGATACTCCTTCCTTCTTGGGAGGACTCCTTACACCCTTCCCCCGATCCTGCTTGGGGTCCCTTTCATGGGACACCATCTTCCACAAAGTAGTCCAACATGAGTCCTTCCCATGATGGGCTGCAGTTCTTCACAAACTGCTCCAATGTGCTACACTTCCACAGGGTGCAGTACAATAGAGACAGACTACTCCAGCATAGGTCCCCGACAGGGTCACAAGTTCCCCCAGCAAACCTGCCCGGAGTGGGCTCCTCCCTCCATAGGATCCAGCTCTTTCTAGGACCCTGCTCCAATGTAGGCTTCTCACAGGGTCACAACCTTTTTCCTGTGTCTCCAACTGCTCGAGTATGGGGTCCTTCTTGGGCTGCAGATGGATACCTGCTCCACAGTTAATCTTCATGGGCTGTAGGGGGACAGCCTACCTCACCATGATCTTCTCCAGTGGCTTCAGGGAAATCTCTGCCCCAACAACCAGAGCGTCTCCTTCCCCTCCGTCACTTGCTGTCATTGTTCTTACATATTCTTACTTGGTTCTCTAGCCGCAATAGCTCCTGTCATTTTGGGTTTGGTTTTTTTGTTTGTTTGTTTGTTTTTCTCTTAACTCTGTTGTCCCAGAGGCACTATCACTACCGCTAATTTACTTGGCCTTAGCCAGAAGCAGGTCCATCTTGGAAGCGACTGGCTCTATTGGACATACAGGAAGTGTCTAGAAGCTTCTGACAGAAGCTACCCCTGTATCCCATTGCCATACAAACCCAATACAATGGACTAGCTTGAGCATTGTCTGTTCCAAAACCTTTTACTTTCTCTTGAATTTTATTTGTATTCTTGATGTCACCCCCATCTACCCAGGGGCAAATAAACTTCTTGAGATCTCCAAGAAAAGACTTTCATTTCATAAGTCATCAATTGTTTGCTTCTTCAAGGAAGAAGAAAGAAAAGAATTCAGAAAATGTTCCTAACAGAAAGTTAAAGTCATTTATTGTTCTCAACTAGCTGAAGCCAAGCCTTCCTGTGATTATGCAAAACACAGAGACAATTAGCACCTTATTGATTAGTTGAAAAAAAACAACCAAACCAACACAACAAAACCACAACAAAAAACTCCAACCAAAAACCTGGCAAAACTAAATACAAAGTTGCCTGCAATCATTTAAAAAGCAATTCAAAGTAATCCTCAAATTTCCATTCTTTCCCTTTGGGGACTCTCACAGAGTTTTCTAGTTACTCATCCCTTGACGTCAGCTACACATTTTATACTACTTAACTCAGTCAGCAGTCTGTTAAAGTTCCCAAAGCACCAGGTGTGCAAATTTGTCAGCTTTTCTCCCCTAACTTTATTCTTCTATGTAACTGAACTAGTCATCCTAGTCTCTGCTTATGATCAATAGAAAGAAAAAAATACTTCTGGGGAGCTCTTAGTGTACCCTATTTCAGTCAGCTACTTGAGGATGAAAAGAATCACTCCCTAAATGTATCTATATCAATCCCTTGACAGTAATGGTTAACTGATTATAATGATAGCCTGCAGTGCCTAACTCAGATGTATGTGTGCATTCCAAGTATCTAGAATTAAGAAGTGCATCCCATCTAAATTCCTCGAGAGTTCGCTGAGCCAGAGCCAGATCTATGAAATGAAAAACCCCAACACATAATATAGTCATTTACTCAATTTGTGAGTGAAGTTTTCTCTTACTTGGTTGGTATCCATGCAACAGTTGGGCTGCTTTTGAGACAGTGAATTATCCTGGAGTTTAATGTGAATTTCTTTAGCAATACTAAGCAGTCTTTCTGCCTTTGTGGAGTAGCAGATTATAGCTGCTAGGACAATATAGTAAATTATTTGTTAAATTAAAAAAAAAAAAGTACATGAATAATGACCTAAGTAGATGCTCAAAGCAGCTTAGCAAACTAATGGTGCTCAGATACAGCTAGAAATGTGAGTTACTAAGATATGGCAGAGACTCAGTCTTTGTAACTTGTCTTTCCTATGAGCCTGGATACAAATTTTAGGAACATAGTCAGGAATCTCTATCAACTCAAAACAGGAGTTTAAAACTACTCCACATTCTTCAGTAGTCCTAGGGTTATTTATTTAACTAAAATTATTTAGTTAACCTTATGGTCTACAAGAAATCAAATTAAATTCACCTTAGAAGTGTTGAATTCTTTACAATAATTATAAGGGATTAGTTGAGGCATAGACATCTGCATTGTTTCCATCTATAAATCTGAATATTTTTGTAAAAAAAAAAGAAGAAAAAAAAAAAAAAAGAAAAGTCAGGGATAGGACACTGTACTTTGTCCAGTTACCTCAAAAGAGACCCCGGCCATAACAGCTTCTACTTTCACAACTTCCCTCATTTTCAAGTTAGACTATTATAATTCACCTTAGCAGCACAGAAAGTAAAGACTGAATTAAACCATCTCCATGTAAAGTATGTAGATTCGTCTGCTTACCTCAGTAGAGAATTGAAAGTAAGAAGGACAATTTTAGGAAAACTCATTGAAATAATGGTCATCTTTTGCTCAGTCCTTTGAGAACACATTCAGCAATTCTATGGTTCTATGATAATGATTTATCCCATGCTTAACCATCTAGCTGTGATTCCTCTGTCACGCCTCAACTTGCAGTTTCACAAACATGACTATTTTTCACTAATGCATGGAATTTTTGAACGTTGTCCTTAGAAAGATTACCTGTGGACCTTTCCAGATGATACTCATATCAAGATGTAGAAGATTGTTAAATAAACTTTATCCCCAGATCTTTACTATTTATACAACTACTTTCAATACATTTGAAGTGCAAAATCACACTTGACTAGATGGAGGAAATTTGGACAATGCTTGTATCTATTATCTTCTTCTCCATCCCCCCCCCAAAAAAAA
>VZTU01026260.1:22470-42356 GCA_013400835.1 Zapornia atra
AAAAGAAAAAGAAAAAAAGAAAACCATATGACATATATGGAAAGTCTTACTAAGGGCATTTGCATTAGCAATATTACAACATATTATCTATGTTCTACATGTACTTTAGAAACCGTATGTGTTACCAAATTTCCTGCAAGTAACTTCCAGATTACCTGAGAGAAGCACATGGCTAAGTAGCAGTGTATATAGACTGAATTTATTTATGGCAATAAAGTGCAATTTTCTACCAAGACTTTCTCTTTAGTATTTTCTTTGTAGCTACTTTGCTATAGTATGCTTCTTTTCTTTCTTAGTAGCTCTGTTATTTCTGTTTCTATTTTCTTTTATTTTGGAAAAGGTTATTAAGGGTATAGTTCACCTGAAGAGAGTTGTGTGGGGTCATTTGGAGTGCAGATAAGCACTAGGCTATATACCTGAAAGTGCAGCGATTTCTTCTGCTTTTTTTGTCCTTTCCCTCCCCCACACCCTTCTTTCTTTTATTTTTTTTTATCTGAAGCGTATAGCACTCTGACAAAAACTAAATGAACAGAAACAAACTTACAGAACACATTCAGGCCACATAATATTCATCACAGTTTCATTTAACTGTAAGCAATTATTAAAATTAAGCCATACATCTGAAGATCGCGTGCTCAAGTTCAAGTGCTTTTTCAGCTATATTAAAAGGATAATGTACTGGATATATTTGAAAGTGTCTAGATGGTTTACTCATTAAAATACATTTTAGAATAAATTCATTGTTATATCAAGATATCTAAGAGCAAGTATAAATTGTACAGCTTTTATTTTTATTTCATAGACTTTTAGTCAGTATTGCTGTTTACATATAAAAAGAGAGAATACTATAGTTTCTTTTTCTTTCTCTTGTTTTCTTTTTATGCATTTTATAATTGTCTTGCTATCGTTTCTCATAAAAAACCTAAAATTGCACACAAATTGAATTCACTAACATTAGAAATGAACTTCAATTATGTCAGAATCCCTAAGGACTATGTTTTCATACCATGTTAAAACATCAAATTAAGCTCTGTACTAGCTTACTGATCTTTTATGAGTGCACAATGTTTGTTGCCTGACAATTAAAAGAAATGCAGACACGTATTAACTTTAAATACCTCTGTTATCAAAACAGTATTATGTTTGTTGTTAAATGTTTTGAATTAAGGTCGTACTATTAATGTTGTAATATAATTGCTATAGTTGAACAGTAAAAGTCGTGCTTCAAAAAGGCCAAGGATTCTAGCATTTCAGCAAGACAGAAATTCTAACTGTAATACAAGTCTGTATAAGCTACTAAAAATAGAGGTACGATTTGTCCTATCTGATATAATGTACTTTGTTTTGTAATTGCAAAAGCTATCCCATTTGAAGTAAACCATTCTTCATTTCTCCAGTCTTTTCCAGAATCATGTATGTACAATGTAACCCTAGAAATTCTATAGACGGATGAAAATCATGGTAGCCTGTAGAATATAAAGGTCAAAAATGAAATAGATTTTGATGGCCTTGATTCAGCCTTCATCAATGGTTATATGTGACACAAGAATATAACAAGCAGAAATATTTTTCTAGTTGAGTAGTTTAGCTGTTGATACAAATTATTTGGCTTTTAAACAGAAGTCCTTTAGTCAAGGCAAATAAGTATTCTCTGTAATCTGTCCTTGGCATTAACTTTGGAAGTGGAAAATATGAACAGAAACACAGAAGTAGATATAAAATGTATAGCTGTCAATACTATCAGAGACTTTGCTACCTTCCAGACTCTGTAAATAAAAAAAACCAAACCAACATTTTGCATCCCTGCAGGAAACATGGCTGCTCAAGGTTTAAGTTTTCACATTTATCACAAGTCAAGGATATGAAGAACCTTTTCTTACACCTTTTCTCAATTTATAGAGGAGTCAAGCCAATGCCAAATTTCAATGCAACGAGACAGGACATAAACCAGGAGGGTCTTCAGACTATTGGGGTTTTAGAAACACCTACTAATTTCTTATCATGTTACTTACTTCATTTCCTTCTCTCATTGTCCCTAATCTCAAGAGAGTAAAAGACTGAGTGTAGGAATGAGAAAAGTAAGAACTGTAAAACTTGCCTGCTCACTTATATCCCTTCATTGAGTGAAAGTGTTGGTCAAGAAGAGTTAAGAAAATGCTCTATTTACAGGCCTTCTCTCTCTCTTTCTCTCATTCTCTCTCATTGTTTCCTCCCTATGAGCTTGCTGTGGCACTGGGAAAACAGTGTATTACCAAATTTCCTGCAAGTAACGCTGAGAAGTAAGAGTCTTTGAGAAGGACTTTAACTCTACACTACTAATTACTCGAAATCACACTAAAACCTTATTTCTTCTGACATTTCTCTCTTTACAACCTGAACAATATCAAAATTTATGAAAGAAAATAATTCTTCATGACCACCACACCCAAACAAACCAGACAAAAACTCTCTCCTCAATTCTCACTTTAATACTTATCCAGTTAATTATTTAAATAAAACAGTAGAACAATATTCAGCTCTATGCTGATTGTATGTGAATGGACTTTAGTATCTATATTTTGCTGTAAAAAAAAACCCAAATTCCAAACACATTCAGTAGGAAATGCAACTGCGATGGCTGTTTACAGTGAGAGACAGACCTTGATAGCCGTGACCTCCACTCAAGCACTAAACAAGAATTTTGCTTCTTTCTTTCTGACAACAATTCTTCTCCCTTTTCTCCTTCCAGTCTTTTACACTACTGTAGGTCTGCAAAATCCCTCTTCAGATGATGTCAAAAGCTGATAGATTTTGATCAAGATCATCTCCCTTTGTCCGGTGTCTTTGCCAAGGGTATGTGGAAGGAGAGTGTCTGCTCTTTTAAGAGCATCTGGTCAAGGACATTTTCAATGGGGAAAAACAAACAAATAAGCAAAGGAGAAAGCCATAAACAAAGAAGAAAAAATAGAGACACAAACTTGATCAACAAATGATAGGAGAGTAGGAGAAACAAAGATGAAAACCAAGCTTGGTCAGTCAGTAATTTATGAGGGCAGTGTGAGAATGCTTGTTTATTCCAGATAGGTTATCTGATCAGGGATCTTGTCAGTTGGGAAACTAAGGGAAAAGGGGGAAACAAGAAACAAAATATACAGAGATACAGACTTGACAAACCATATATGAAGATAATAACAGGAAACAAACACTATTCACACTAATTGATGGACTGTCATAAACCACAGGTGGCCCTTCCAGGAAGATCAACCTGGTCTTTGCAACTGATAAAACTGTAAACCAGGGAGACTCTGGACTAAGGGGGGTGCAGGATTTGGTGAGGCTGTACAGACCCACAGGTGACATGCAGGGGAGGGGAGAGCAGAGAGGAGAGAAAGGATCTTAGACAGAACATGACATAAAAGGTACCTGTGGCGTGTGAAATGGGGTGCATCACTATGCTTGACTGGCTGAGACATGAACCTAATCATAAACATGCTGGAAACTCAGCAAGTTTCCTTCTGAAAGGCTTTGACACAGCAGAATTATTAGTAATGATTAAGTTTTTTGAATCTCTATTTTTCGTAACATTGAAAAAAAAAAAGTTAAAAAACCCAGTACTTCAGATTAAAAAGAAGTTACAAAAACAAATTTGCAGTCTAAATGACAAAACCAACCTTTCTTAAAGGAAGGTGAATTGTGGGCTTGAGATCTGTATATCTGCTGAACATTTGACTCCATGAACAGACTGCATTTCTCTGCTTGTTGTCAGTGAATGCAAATCAGGTATTTCTATAACTTTGTTTTAGTTTGGATTGGAGGAAACACATTAACTACCAGATAATGAAAATGTCACCTCAAATTCTTCACATGTGTTCAAGTTCATTTCTCTCCAATGCCAGTACACTGTAGTGAGATGTATTTCATCAGATTCATTATCAGTTTATTTTTGGGATCAAAATTAGAATTACTCAACTGCCTCAAAAGGTTTGATTTGAAATTCTAATCATTGTCTAATCTTAAGAATCCTATTGAATCTATAGCAAGGCAATATAGCAATACAGTAATTTTAATGTACAAGTCAATCGGATTATTCCTCAGGCAACACAATGATCCATGAACTTCTGTTAAGTGACAAAGTATTTCCCAAAGGAAGCTCCAAAGGTATGAAAAATAACATCTCTGAGTTAGCGCAGTCAAGGGGATGCATCTTCCTCACTATCTTCGTTACAGAGGTATGGCATTGTATTTATTATGAAAGACAAGAAAATCACTGGCATCTAATTTAACCAGTTCTTCTTCCACAGCAATAACGTGTTGAAAGTTATAAAAGAACAGCACTGAATTTAGAGTTGTTTGTAGGTTTTTGGGGTTTTTTTTTAAGATATACTATCTTTATTATTCTTCTAGAGTATGCGTTTTAAAATCTTTTGTTTCTGAATTTTTGATTTTTAAAAAAATTTACTATTTGCTTACTATCTGTCTGCACTGCTGCAGAAGATAAACAAGAGCATAAGAGCTGGAAAAACAGGCAAACAAACAAACAACTCATAAATAAAGGAAAATATACATTTTGTATAAATTTAATGCCTCATATCTAGTCCAGCATTAGACAATAGATGTTTCTGATGAAAGGGGATTTCTGATACAAGGAATAGCTTTGTATCAGAAATAGTGTTGGGCAGCAGGACAAGGTATGCAATTGTCCCAGTGTACTCATCACTGGTGATACCACACCGCAAATGCTGTGTTGAGTTTTGGGTCCCTCATCATAAAAAAGACACTGAGGTGATGGGGAGTGTCTAAAGAGTAACAAATCTGGTGAAGGATCTAGAGCACAGAGAGTCAGACCGATCAGTCTAAAATTTATTTAATAAGCAGGATTTATAGAGAGGTTGGATAGGTATTTCAACTCCCAGATTTCTATTCTACAAGTCATATACTTCACACATAAGAGTCAGGGTTGTGGACCTTCAGCATTCAGTTTTAACCAGCAGCACTAACCCAGGTAAGCAGGATGCTCATTGACAGGCAATGTGTCAGTTCCAGGTAATGGACAGATACATCACAGTGGTTGTGCCTTGGATTTACTCCTCTGGACAGCATTTAGCAACTGTATATGTATTCCCCTCCATTCCTGAGGTGGTGTTGTTTTAATTACTTAATTCTCTATGTCAAATTATCAACAAAAGCCACAAATGGCCTCTTTAATGACATAGGTCCAGGCTAACATCTTTGGCTTTTTTTTCCATATGTGATAGCAATTAATGATTGTCAGAAGGTTTCTGTCTTCTTCTAGTCTCATGCTAAATGCACACTTTTTAAGATGATTGGAACAACACCTGCCTATGCATTTACTAACACCTGCATAATAAAAGTATTTTCTTGCCTTTTTTTCATGAGTTAAAAGATTAATAGAGACAAATTGATCTAGGTGTATATAGAATCAGAAAGCTAACCATATCCTGAGCTGCATCAAAACCAGCATGACCTGCATATGGAGTAGAGGTGATTCCTCACTTTTACTCTACTCTCATGAGATAGACCACAACTGGAGTATTGTGTTCATCTCTGGGATTTCCCAGTACAAGACAGACATTGAGCTGTTGGAGTGAGTCCAGAGGAGGGCAGCAAAAATGTTACAAGGATTGGAGCACTTCTATGAAGACAAGCTGAGAATAGAGGGCTTCAGGGAGAACTTAGAACAGCTTTCCCATACCAGAAGGAAACCTACAAGAAATCTGAAGAGGGGCTGTTTACAAGGGCAACTAAGGTTATAGCTTTAAACTAAAAGAAGGTAGATCTAAAAATAAAATAAGGAAAAAAAAAAATAAAAAAAGAAAAGCTCTGCTCCAGATTCCCTCTGTGTTCGTCACAAGACTGAAGTCTCTTTTGATTGTTTTTGCCCTACGCTTTGCAGCTTCATTACCACTGTCCTGGCTTCAGCTAGGATAGAGTTAAGTAACAAAGAAATTATTTTTTTCTCCAAATATTAAACTTTCAGAAATTTAAAAGAAAAGGCATTGCAGTAATAAAACTCAAATGAAACTCATACACAGTAAAACTTAAATATCACCTTTTATTACAGTGTGACTAGTAGGTAGCCATTGAATAGAAGTGCTTTGTACTTCAAAACATTTCTGCTTGGTTTTAGGTTTCGGGGTTTTTTTGGGTTTTGGGTTTCTTTTTTTCTTTGTTTTTCCTTTCAATATGTTTTCCTTTCCTTCTTTTCTCTCCTTCCTTTTAATCATTAATCTACAAGGTAATTTTATTTCAAGTGAGAAAATAAATTACAAACTCTGTGGAAAGTAATGCTATTGAGAAAAAGTAGTTTAGGATCCCAGCTCCTTTATTTGAGTGTGTTATATGGTGTGATAAGACTCTTACCAGTTGCATCTTCAAATTCTTAGCACAGATTAGGCTCACTGGTTTCTGGTTATGTAATTTACAATCATCTTTACATTATCAAATTAAATTAATTCTGTCTGGGAAATTCTCAGTAAGCTCAATAGAGTAAGTTGAACTATTTCTGTCTGTCATAATATCAAAGTGCCTGGATTTTAAATATATATATTTTGGGTGTGCCTAATAAGAAAGGTGAAGCATGAGTTTTATTAGAAAATATTTTATTGGCTTATGTTGTATGTATACAATATGTAATGAGGTTCTGAAAAATTCAGAAAAAAACCTAAGATGTCTTTTTCTGCAAAATAGTGGAAAGATGTAGTAAAAACATCCTGAATTTTTCAGACAGTAGAAACATGAAATTGATGACCACAAAAGTTCTGATAGCCATTTTAGTGGTGCACATATTTTAATCACAACTTAAAGCACTGTGGGTCAGATAGCCATTACCCTACAGGTTTTCTTCTTTAGCTAAAATTGTAAACATCATTATCTTTTCAAAGGAGTTCAAATATGACAATCATTAACTTTGTGCATGCAGCACTGCTTGTTAATTTGACAGGATCAATACATGTTACAGCAAATTTCTTGTCATTTTACTGCCTATTTTATAGAAAACATCTCACAAATATATTAACTCTTCTAGAGTATGCAATGAATAAATAAAATTAAAGTTAACAGCAAATCTTTCCAACATCTCAGAAATTTCTTGCAGAAACATAATGAACTTTATAATCATAATGCAATAATCAGAGCTAGAGTTGATGGAAATGGAAATAAAGGGATCAGTTAAAAAGGTTTGGTAGAGATAGGGTAACTGAAGTGTTACATACAAAGACAAACATAGGTCTTACAATAACATCATAAAATTTTCAAACATTTGAATTCTCAGGTCTTTGCATGATGTACAGTTGTCTTCAGCAGAATCCCCACACTTCCATGCTAGTACAGGTGACTTTGCAAGTTATGGTGAAGGTTTAAAAAAATTGTCAAGGAATTGAATATGCAATCTTTAAGATCATCTAGTCCAACATTTAACCTAACACCACCTTCTCCAGCCACTAAACCATGTCCCTAAACACTACATCTACACATCTTTTAAATACCTCCAGGGATGGTGACTCAACCACACCTCAGGGCAGCCTGTTCCAATGGTTGACAACCCTTTTGGTGAAGAAGTTTCCCCTAATATCCAATCTAAACCTCCCCTGACACAACTTAAGTCCATTTCCTGTTGTTCTTGGTACCTTGGAGAAGAGACTGATCATCTTCATCTAATTATCTTTGTGGACCTCTTTCTAACTTACTGCAATAGATTCACATCTTCCCTGTGCTGAAAACTCCACAGCTTGATGCAGCACCCCAGGTGGGATCTTACCAGAGCAGAGGGGCAGAATCACCTCCCCTGACCTTCTGTTCATGCTGGTTTTGATACAAACCAGGATACAGTTAGTCTTCTAGGCTGCAAGTGCACATTGCCAAACTCAGGTTGAGCTTTTCAGCCACCAACACCCCAGGTCCTTCATGACAGGATTTATCTCAATCCGTTTGTCCCCCAGCCTGTATTGATACCAGGGTCTACCCCAACCCATATGCAGAACCTTGCACTTGGCCTTGTTGAACCTCATTGGCTAACTTCTTGAGCATGTCCAGGTTCCTTTGAATGATATCCTGTCTGTCAAGCATGTCAACCACATCACTCTGATTGGTGTCATCTGCGAATTTGATGAGGGTGCACCTAATCCCAATGTCACTTATGAGGTTGTTAAACAATATTGGTCCCAGTACAGATACCTGAGGAACACCATTCATCACTGATCCCCATCCAGACATGGAGCCATTGACCACTACTCTGTGGATGTGAAAAGCCAATAAATTCCTTATCCCTCAAATAGGCCATCCATATCTCCAGTTTAAAGTGAATAGTCATTAGCTAATAAAATGAAATAAAATAAAATAAAAATAATAAAAAACCAACCCGCAAAAAAACAACCAAACAAACAAAAAAACAAGCCATGGAGATCAGAAGCTTCACATTCAAAAAAGTGCCTAAGTATACTTTTCCTTTTAGTCCATCTTTATAAACCTACTCTTGTACTTTCTTTTTTCCAGAGGGATTTGATTTTATTTTGTTTCTTTCATCAATCATTTACCTTCTGTATACTAAATAGCTTGTAGTTGGGAAGCTAACCTCCCAAAAGGTAGAAGGGGTTTTCGGTTTTTATTTTTTCATTTCTTTGGTGGTTTCAGTTTTAATTAGAAACAGTAAAAAATGTGATGATTTTTTATGCTGCACAACCTGGAAGGATGGGGAATGTTTATTAAAGATGGATAACATCACCTATGCCATAAGAAAAAAGAAAAAGTTATATCCTTACAGGAAACACATTGCTTTAATGTGATGTGGTATAATTAGGTACAAAATGAAAACAGGATGAAATGCCTCAAAGTATATAAGAAGCTTTTCTGCTGCAGTAGGACTCATTTTAATCTATGTTTTATCATTTACCTTTAGTATCTAGTCTAAGTTAATTTTCTCTCCCTAGTTTGTGAAGAAAAGTCAGAACTTGTGAAGAAGGTTCATCCTGATTATGTCTGACATCTTACTTAGGAAGGGACAAATCACTATTGACATCAAACTTAAATTAGATGCTATCTGTTGGATGACCAGTGTTAAATGAGATTCATCTCTCCTTCATTCTGTGATGGTTTGGTGAGGAACAGGCAAGAGAAAAGCACTCATTTGCTTCATCTAATTAAACAACACATTTCTATACATGAACCATAATAGATCTTTCACTTGCCTGAGAACAATTATGTTTTAAAAAACCCACAAGCCAACAAAACCCACCCCCATCCCCATGTCATCTATTGAAATTGCAGCTGAATGGGGTTTTCAGGATCAAAACCTAAGTGTTTAAATGATTTTTTTCTTTATTTTTTCTGATAACGGGGTTTATGAAACTCTTTCTAAATTCTTCCCGCTTCCTTAAAACATTTTATCAGATTAATCTATTTTTAATTAGTCTCAAACTGACTTAAATCCTATTACTGTCCTTTGGACATCAACTCCTGCTTAGAGTTTAGAAGAAAGTTTTATAACAGCAATGGCTGTGCTTCCAATTTTTATTTTTTAATGCATTTCAAAAATGTCCAGTGTTAACATAACAAAGAGAAAGTTGAATGCAGAAGGACAGAAAGGGAAAAAATGAAATTTGTCAAACAACAGGCAGAATCTTTTATGCTAAAAAATTCAGGCGTATTTACAAAGATGATTTTTGCTTCTGTGTCCATTTCTACCCTACTGTCAGGTTCGCAAGTTGGCTTCAGATATGCCTTTGTCATTTTTTCAGCACAGAAAGTTTAAGAGGCAGGACAATAAAAAGGGGAAAGGAAAGAGAGGTCAAGAAAATTCAAGAAAACTAGTTTATTTTATAACTTGCACTTGGTGATAGGCAGAAGTCTGTTTTCTGCAAATGGCCGTGTTCTTTTAATAGCAGAAGCTCAATGGACAAAATGCTCATCTCATTGTTATTCTACTGTGATATTTGCAGCTGAGTGACAAATATTTTCTTTCATAAATGGAACATATGGCGGCAAAATTCTTCAAAGACTCTCACAGATAAGGTACAGACATTTTACAAGTCTTGCTTTATTTACTTTTATATAAAATTGGCAACTTTTCATCACTATAATGGAGTCCTTACACGTGAAATAACAAATTTTAGACTACTTTCTGGTAACTTACTTTCATATAAATGTAGTGTGAAGGTGTGTTAGGTTTTCTCACACTTTGTCACTAGCCTAACAGGAATTCTACGTTTTTTGTTACTGACTCAGGATACTTCCTGTATTAATTCAATAGGCTATCCAAAGGTACCTATTAGTAGCTGAGGTACTTCTGGTATCCAAGACATCTGTAATTTGCAGATATGATTTGTGATGTTACAGAGATCTGTGCTTTTCTGGAGCACTGATTGTAAAACATGCGAGATGATACCCTAAAGTATCTTACCATCTCACCTGGCATTAGGCAACTAAATTTAGGCAAGCAAATAAAATCCTCATTTTCAGCTTCACATATTTGCATGCTGGGAGGTGGGAATCTCAGTTATTTTAATTCAAGTAATTATTTTAGGAGTTACTAAAAGACTATCGATCTTTCAAGGACTGTTAAACTCACATGATTAGCTTCCAGTATAGGCAAGGTGCAAATATATATTTAAAAAAAACCAAACAACAAAACAACAAAACACCCTTAATTCTTGATTTGTTTAGCACACTGAGAACCAAGATGTAGTACATGGCTCTGGAAATTGTTAACAAAGACTCATAAGTCTTGAGTACCTGATTAAGTTTCTAACAAAATTTTATCTCAAAATTTAATAAATAATCCAAGAAGCATAGAAAAGTAAACTCAATTATCTGATGTCATTATATTTGTATTTCTCAGGCCCAGTATACTGCTTGTTAAATGTGTATGACAATAGAACCACCTCAGCTTGTCTGGACATCAAAAGGTCTCTTTAAAAGATGTTAACATGGTACCTCCTCAAAGGTAGATGTAATGTTAGATCTTATGTTAGATCATGTTACAAAATGTAATTAAATTCTATCTTGTTCTTAAAATACCACTCATTAGAAAAAAGAGCCTTAAAGATTGAGAATAGAAAATCTCATGCACAGGAAAACCTGTCTCTGATCTTTACCAGTTTGATGTCATAATAAGGCCTTTTAATCTCTTCCAGCCATAGAAAGCACATCAAATTGCAGCTTTTTTCTTTTTTTGCCAAATAGGAAACCTGTTTTAAAACTTGTTTTAAAAATAAACCAACCAACCAAACACCACCACCACCAACAAAAAAACCCAACAAGCAACAAACATGCAATCAAATAAAACTTGAAGGAAAATGTACATTGATAAAGCAACCCAGCTTGATATTTAATGAATACAGTGATGTGAACCTGGTTTTTGAGGTGTTTTACATCAGTTTGAGTTAGGATATCTTTCAAAAAATTTATTTTATTTTGTTAATGCTATGAAAGCAAAGGTCATATTCATTAAAAATATAAAGTATAGCAGAAAAAAAAATAGATAAAACAAAATATATAATATCATGGACATTGGTATGAGAGGTCACAAGTTGTATATCAGTTTTGGAGCAGACACTTTTTCCCATAGTAATTAAGGGCTCTGCTGGAAATATGTATCAAAATGTATTTTATCACTGTATTCTCAAAGTAAACACATGCTAGCCATCTTAGTTGTTATAAATATTCAGAATATGTAATAGATTTTCATTTAAAATTCTGGATGTCACATTTACATCTTCCTTCTCCTGAAAGAATATAGCACAACATTTTTATAGCCGTAATTCCAGAAACAATTTTAAACTGTGCAAGTCTCAATATAGCTGAACTGATGACTCAGTTTATTTTTTATCATGTTTTCCATTTTAAACATCCTTTTAAACACCCTTTTTCAAAGGATTTTAAACATCAGGATAAAAATCTTCATGGATTTCAAATGTAACACATTTTTATCTTGGGAATAAACGTTTTGTTGATAAAGGTGGTTTGGAACTTAAGGAAAAAACTTCAAATGCATGCAACTTAATGTTTTAGAATAGAATCTTTAGAAAAATAAACTTTACAAATTTAATTTGCATATTGTACAATAGCGACTCAATCATATTTTATACTGTAGATAGAAGAATTCCTTGTAAAGTAAACCCCATCTGATAACAGATAGCAAGAGTAATAACAAGAGTTAGGCAAAACAAGCAAAGGCACCCAGGCACAAAATTAATAAGATTGAGAAGAAGAAAGTAGGAAAGAAAACTGAAAGAAAAAACAAAAAAAACAAGACAGTGATATTGCAGTGCAATGATTGTTGTTTTGGGTGGGATTCTTCTTATTTAACTATTAGAATGTTCTACACATCTAGGTTCCTTTCCTCATGAATGCAGAAATATAAGTAATTTCCCAATGTGATTCACACTGCCTGTTTTAAACACCCACTCTAAGAATAAGCTGAATTGCATTGCAAATGATCCTATTTCCCTCCAGTGACTATATATGTAACCTAGACTGAGTAGCTATGATTCTGGTGTTATGCTGTAAACATCTGAATTTGGGCAGGTAAACTTGGATGCATTCAAGGCATAAAAGTGAGTTCAATTCAAGCCATGTGTCTTGTTATGCTTAAACATACAATCTGGAACTTTGATCCCGCAAACCATGTATTTGAATTCTTTGTATTCTTATTGTCATCAGTACGTATTTTTGAACACTGCTTGAAGTGGCATCACTGTGAAAGTGGTCTGTAATTCACTTATCACTAAAACTAATACTGGGATTAAATAAATTAAGCATTATCTCACCATTCTCTCTCTGAAAACTTAAGTAAGAATCAGTCTTTTATCTGACAAATGAGCTTCACATATAACAATACCAGTAGCTGCATATGTGGGACACTCAGATTAGATGCTTGTGTTCTGAATAATGAGTGTGTAGAGGAGACTGATCTGTACTACTGAATGTTCTTTAAAAGCCTTGTCAAAAATACTTATGTTCTTGAGTACTTTCAACTAACATAATGTCGCTCCCTTCTAAGCACACTACAGTGATTTTTAGCTTATCTTCCAAAATTAACAAAGAAAAAGAATTGTACTCAGAGGGGGGTTTTTTTGTTTGTTTTTTTTTTGTTTTTTAATAATTTATTAGAATCAGATGTTTTACTTTGGAGTAATTTTTGGCCTTTGCATTACAATGAGATGGTCTTGAGAGAAAATGTATTTGTGGTGGCTGATGTATCATATGAGCAAAACTTGCAGTAAAGTATGTTATAACTGAGTAGTTATAAATATAACAAAACAATAGAAGTCAAAGAAAGATAAATTATTTTAAATCATTAAAGAAACACTTTGTTCACCAATCATTCTGTAAAACCATTCTGTATACTCATCTACTTGTCCTGAAAATCACTGAACAAAGCACAGAAATCATTCAATCCCTGTGAAACTCTAATAGCAGCCAACCAAAAAACTCACCTTGAACTTGACAGTTTTACTCCAGATTATCTAAAAAGGGAAAATAATGAAAAACATTATAATACAATTTTATATTTATGCATTAGATTATTTATTTATCTTAAAGCAAATATTTGTATCCTTAAAACTAATGGGTTTGAGGTTAATTAATCTTCCTGGACCTCTGGCCAATAACAGAACTTTAAATAAAATGAAGGGAACTAAATCCCTTGTGCAGCTTTGCAAACCTCTACCATTTAATTTGAAATGAGTTTTCAAGCAACCTTGACATCACTTTCAGGGATGATCTGAAAGGGAAAGTGTAACTCAACATACTGATAAATAAAGCAAGAATGTAAAGGGGTGAATGTTACCTCTTTAACTCACGTCAGTAAGAATGTAGTGAGACATGAACTTAATGAGCATTACATTCAATTTGGCTCAAGTCAAAAAGGTAAAAAAGTAAGAAAACATTTGACCATCAGGAAAGGTCCAAAAGGAAAGGAAAATAACAATTAAGGAAAACAACACAGCTATGAAGAGACAGCTCTGTCAAAACAGTACAATAGCAAATAATTTATTTAAATGTAATTTTAGCAATACAAGGTACAATTATAAAGAATAAGTATATAAAGCTGTGCTGAAAAGTATATGGCAAAAACATAGCCTGAGAAAAATGATGAGATTTTGAGTGTTAGAATACATTATTTTGGTATTTTTATGTTGTTAATAGAATTTCAGTGGTGTGAAAAGAATGGAAAACTATGAATGGTGATTAGCAATAAAGCTGAAACCTTGTTGTAAGCCTACCTTCACAGGAAAAATAAAGTCTTTTAGACAGATGAGTACTAATCTAATTGAATCACAGTACCATCTATTTATTGCTTCCAAAGATCAAGGCTTGTTTTAGAAATCTACACAGTATTTGAACAGGAGGGCTATAGGTGACCAATGACACTTTAATTAGTTCAGGTTCTGGATCAATCAAATCTTTGCTGGTGCTTGACAGCTCAGATGCATTTGACATTATTGATCTTTGTCCATTCATTCATTTTCTCTCGCTCCAAGTTGTTTGGATTCCTTAATTCTTTTTATTTTCACTGTCATCTTTCTAATCACATGCATGCCAGTTGCTGCAATACATCTTCATCTGTTTCATTTGTTCTTTTCCATGACATTCACTAGAAGTCTCTTATTATGCTATTTCAAAGATTATTCACATGTAACATTGAGTTATTTTTGTTGATAAGAGGTGAAATCTGTTTTCTAACATTCTATGTGATTGCTACATTACTGAAGGGATACAAAGAATCTTTTTCTAACTTTTGGTGCTGGGGAAGAATACTGAATACATCTTAAGAAAGGTTCACTTTCAGAGTGATTGCTAGGTCCTTAGTTAGAAATACAGCTCAAAATAAAGTGCCTTTAGCAAAATCTGATACTTCTTTATTGCTTTCTAAATTTTAATACGATGATCAGAAACTAGTTACCTGTCCTATGTCAGTGTTTGACCATCTCTAGCCTTATTAAGTGATCATTAAGTGAGCACTTCTCAGAAGGAAGTTGTATATAGAAATCAAAAAAAGTGTGAATAATTATTTGAAGATTTTTTGGAAGAAGACCAAAAAATCTGTGCTGTAAAAGAAGTCCAATATCTATTATCTATTTTAAAAGCTAGTCTTCATAAAATGATCTTAAACAAAACTATATTACAATCAAAGAAAAATACAGACTTACACTGTATGTAATGCTCTGGCATAATAATGGCACTTTCTTTTTAAGATGCAGGAAAATGAACAGTGTTGATGGCAGACAATGAGTATTACCTATGACGGCAGTTCCTATCTTCTGATAAAGCACAGTATTGTTTTAATATTGCCCTAGTTGTGATACCACAGTATCTGATTTTGCTGCTTTTACTTTTCCTTTCTTTTTCATCCTGTTCTAAATGATAACATGCTGAAAAACACAAGAATACCAGTGCAAAGAGGAAAAAAAAATCCTTTTGTTTGTATCATAACCAGGCAGTTCTATTAATAATGATCCTCATTAAGCTACACTCAAGCTTTCCCCAGGAACAAAACATTACACTATATGTTACTGAAAAAGCAAAGAAAATAATTATGACCTTATCAGTTCCTTCCATCATGATTCTCATCTCTCTAATTATTTTTAGAAAAGATGGGAAGAAGTCATGACATTTAAAATAAATATTGAAGTAAATTTAAAAGAAATGAATGAATCATAGCATAGCTGGGAGTATGAGGGAGACAGACAAAAGTTCAGTACAGATATGCATATGCATTTTTAATGTTAAAGAATTTTCAGGCAAAATTGTCTGTGATTATACTTGTTTATCATCCTCATCTTCTCTGTGTGAAACACACACATATACACACTATTGTAACCACTGATGGCATAACTTGATGACATTTAAAGCTGTAGCCTTTTTTTGATTCTTTTAACTGTTGTGCCAATGGTATTTCTAATGTTCTAGTAAAAAATTGAATAATTATTACCATTTCTCTGTGGAGATGCCATGTTTGCAACTAACCTTTACTATAAGGAAAGAGAAAAAAATCCCCACATCTCTTACATGGAAAATATTTTATAATCCTTTCTTTATCAGACAAATATAATATTTAGACATCAGTTTCTGTGTTCACTCTGCCTGCAGTCCATGTGGGAGAATTGCACCTAAGAGGTTAAGAACACAGATGTCCACTTATCTCTCATATATATATTGTGGATGGAGATCCACAAGGTTGGTATGAGATGGAGCAGGAGGGAATTAACATAGCCCTGTTTTGGCTAGAGATTGTGGAATAAACAGATAGATGGTTTCTACACAGAATTTTGAAGGCCATGGTGCCCAGAGTGAGACCTCTTGTTTCATTAACTGCAAAATTAATATTAAATTTGACAACCCTAAATATGCTAATGAGCTGAGTACATGCTAAACATATGCGACTACAATACTCGACTCTTCACCTAAATAATTTTAAATGTCACCGCTGGGAGGGAACAGCTAAGATTAGTGTATAAAGGATGTTGAGGAAGCTACACCCTAGGGGAGAGAGAAGAAATTGAACACCCCAAAGAGGATGCTGATGGGCTGTGCTTCTCCTCCACTGAAGACAGGGACAACTTGGTAAGCAATTTCACCCTTTTAGTGAGAATACCTGGGACAGAGTTTTGCTAGCATTATAATTATAAACATAGTCCTAGTCATATATTAGTGATATTGCAGTAGGTGCATATATCAATGGCAATCCCAAATGTTTTATATCTATCACTTTAATAAAATTTCTGTCCTTTTCAACTTTGCAAAATTGTGTCAGTCTTTGGGGGTTCTGACAAGCATACGTTGACTCTGATATGTGTTTATATATATAATCCTTCAGGTTTATATATATAATGCTTCAGATATAAACCGTTGACCAAGCCTGGGACTAAGACTGTACCTAGCTGCACCTCGGCTCCTCTCTTGAGAAATTTAGAAAGCAAGGGGGGTCCTTTCTGAACTTTGTGCCTCAACAGGAATACCTCCCTCAGCCACACATCAGACTTTTACCCTTTATGTGACACCATGTATTTACAGAACAAAAGACATTGTTTTGTAATAAAGTTTGAATTATGTTTGTGTCTGTAATTAATTATTTTTCTATCAAAGGTAGCAAAACTAATTTGGTTAGTTAACCATTAGACTGAAAATAATCAATATGGTATCATAGAATCATTTAGGCTGGAAAAGACCCTTCAGATCATCAAGTCCAACTGTTAATCCCTAAGCACCACATCTACACATCTTCTAAATACCTCCAGGGATAGTGACTCAACCACTGTTGCAGCCTGTTCCAATGTTTGACAACCCTTTTGGTTTTTCCTAATATACAATCTAACCCTCCCTTGGTGCAACTTAAGTTCATTTCCTATTGCCCTATCACTTGTTACTTGGGAGAAGAGATCAACATCCACTTACTACAACCTCCTTTTGGGTAATTGTAAGAAGCAATAATCCCCCTCTTTTCCAGGCTAACAAATCCGGCTCCCTCAACCACTTCTTTTAAGAGCTGTACTCTAGAACCTTCACCAGCTTCATGGCCCTTCTTTGGACCTACTGCATCACCTCCATTCCTTTCTTGTAGTGAGGAGCCCCAAACTGAACACAGCATTCAACGTGCAGCCTCACCAATACAAAGTACAGTGGGGCAATCACTTCTCTTGTCCTGCTGCCCACACTATTTCTGATACAAGCGAGGATGATACTGGTCTTCACATAGGTTGGATGACAGCAGAAGTCTCAAAGAAAACTAGATCTAACTTCTGAGAGTCTACACTGTCCTAGTGGGCCAGGACAATAGCTTGAATATATTCTAATTATCTTCCATTTTAAAGACAAGAAGTATTTCTAAACTGGAATGGTAAATCTTCCCCAAGGGTAATATTTTCTCAAAAGAGAAGAAACCTGGATGTGTTTTATTTTTAATAATATTGATATGCGGTCAGAATTCCTTTTTGAAAACAGTCTTGGTTTTGGCTGAGATTAGCTTTTCCCTCCATTGGATGGTATAGTGCTGTATTTTAGATTTAGGATGAGAATAGTGTTGCTAACATATTGGTGATTTTGGTGACCCAGACCGGCCAAAGGGATATTCCCAACCATAGAATGTGATGGTCCAGAGAGAACAGATGCTAGCTAGGAGACAGATTCACTGCTCAGAACCAGACCGGGCCATGGGATGGCTTTTTTCGGCATGCGATGAGCAGTTGCATTTTTGCATTACTTCTATTATTATTATTGTTATCATTACTACTATTATTATCCCCTTCTTTTTTTATCCTATTAACTGTCTTTATCTCAACCCACAAGATATTTTTCCATTCTCCTTCCCATTCCCCTTGATGAAAAGGGGGTAATGAGCTGCTGTGTGGTAGTTACCTTCTGGGATTAAACCACATCAGAAATAAGCATTAGTGCAACAGAAAGAATTTAGTCTTTCATTTCTATAAAGGCAAGACTGACTATAATAGCACCTGACCACTGTCAATAAATACAGCCTTAAATTAATGAGATTGGCAGATCTGTTTCCTACTCACCATTTTGAAATTTATCTTGTAGTCTCCTAGAAGACTGTGTAAGGTTGCAATCTATCAAAGCCGTAAATAACTTGCCATAAATATACTGACAGGGAAAAGTGTTCTAGTGCTGTAACGTAATATAAATAATACAATTGGTTTAAGCATTTTTCCTGCAAACACAGAAAATCATGTAAACATATCTAATTTTCTGCTTTTATTAATGTTCACCTTCCTGTGAGGAATTTGGATCAACAATGGTGTCTCATAAAATTAACAAAGGGAACACTGACTTACTGTAAACCTACTTGCAGCATTGCACCTAAAGCAATCCTAAAATGTGGAAAATAATAAATCAAGTTACATTTCCTTTTTCAGAGGGAAATTTCTACCCTTTCTATCATGCAGAAGAGAACTGCTCTATGATAGACTGATATGGAAATAATTTACAATTGTCTATGAGGTGGAGTCAGGCTATATACAAAAGAACATAATAAATAGCTGAATATAATCTCATAAAAGAACCACAATTATCTGCTGAGGTTATCTGTTTCTTTTCATTTCCATCCCTGAGAAATAATTTCCCAAACTACTGTATGAATGCTTAAAAAAAAAATTTCCATCTCCACACTCCATCTTTCTTATAAGCCTCCTTTAATTACTGAAAGACTGCAGTCAGATGTCTCTAGAACCTTCTTTTCTCCAAGATGAACAAACCAAACTCTCTCAGCCTGGAGAAGAGGTTCTCCAGCCCTCTGATAACTTGGTGACCATACCTCTCAACTTGCACCAACAGGTCCATGTCTGCCTTGTACTAGATATCCCAGATACACATGCAATACTCCAGGTGGATTCTCCCAAGAGTAAAGTAGGCGGGGAGGATCACAGAATTGTTTTGTTTGGAAAAGACCTTTAAGATCATCAAGTCCAACCTAACACTGCCAGGTCCAGTCCCTAAACCATGTCCCTAAGCATCACAAGTACATGTCTCTTAATACCTCCAAGGATTCAACCACTTCCCTGGGCAATCATTGTACAGTAATTGATAATCCTTCTGGTGCAGATTTTTTTTCCTAGTATCAAACCTAAACCTCCCTCAAGGTCATGTGTCTTTTGATGAACCCCAGGATACAGTTGGCTTTCTGAGCTGTAAGCAGGCATTGTCAGCTCATGTAGAGCTTCCCATCAACCAATACTCTCAGGTCCTTCTCAGCGGGCCTGTTCTCAATCCATACTCCTCCCAAATGATTTTCTTATTTGGAGAAAAAACAAACAAACAAACAAACCCCTCCAAAACCCAAACAGATTAATTTCTCTAACCTTAACACTTCCATGTATAAGCTCATTGCTATGTTACTAGTGTTCTTAATACTGGCCAGTGACAAGTGGTGTTCCTCA
>VZTU01026262.1:0-18099 GCA_013400835.1 Zapornia atra
TGAGGGACCGTGTCAAAGGCCTTACAGATATCCAGAGAGGTGAGATCTGTAGCTCTTCCTCTGTCCACTGATATAGTTACTCCAGAGGATTTGAAGGATGGACCACTCATTGGATAAGGAATTGACTGGACATTCACAGAGAGTTGTTGTCAACACTTCAATGTCTGAGATCAGTGACAAGTGGTGTTCTTCAGGGATCAGCACTGCAACCAGCACTGTATAACATCTTTGTCAATGACATGGACAGTGAGATTGAGTACACCCTAAGCAGGTTTCTGATGACACCAAGCTGTGTGGTGTGGTCAACACACTGGAGGGAAGGGATGCCAGCCAGAGGGATTTTGACAGGCTTGAGAGGTGGGCCCGTGTGAACCACATGAAGTTCAACAAGGCCACATGCAAAGTCCTGGACACGGATTGGTGCAATTCCAAACAGAGCTACAGACTGTGTGGAGAATACATTGAGCAGCCCTGAGGACTCAGTGGTGTTGGTGGACAAGAAGCTCAACATGAGCTGGCAATGCACACTTGCAGCCCAGAAAGCCAACTGTGTCCTGAGCTGCATCCAAACCAGCATGACTAGGTTAAGTAAGGTGATTCTGACCCTCTACACTCTGCTGTTGCACCCCACCTGGAGTACTGTATCCAGCTTTCAGGTCCCCAGGACAAGAAAGATATGGACCTGTTAGAAAGAGTCCAGTAAGGGCCATGAAGATAGTGAGAAGTCTGAAGCACCTCTCCTATGAAGACAGGTGAGAGATTTGAGCTTGTCCAGCTTGGAGAAGAGAAGGCTCCAGGGAGACCTTATAGCAGTCTTCCAGTACCTAAAAGGACTTACAGGAAAGCTGAAGAGGGAACATTTATCAGGGATTCTAGTGATAGGAAAAGGGGTAATGGTTTTAAACTTAAAGATGGTAGATTTACATTAGATAGAGGGGAAAAAATTCTTCCCTGTGAGGCCCTGCACAGGTTGCCCAGAGAAGCTGTGGCTGCCCCCTCCCTGGTAGTGTTCAAGGCCAGGTTGGATGTGGCTTTGGGCAACCTGGGCTAGTGGAGGGTGTCTCTGCCCATGGCAGGAGGGTTGGGACTAAAAGATCTTCGAGGTTCCTTCTGAGCCAAGGCATTCTACAAATCTATGATTTACAGCAACTGAGTCCTGGGGTAAGTACACTCAGTGTATTATTTCCAGTTACTACACAATAAAGAAAGGTCCTGTCTGAGCTGGAAAATATTTTTCTAAGTAACAGCCCACCTATAATTCTCATGAGAAATAGCTTAGAATAAAAAAACCCCAATGGTTATCATATGGTTTAGTACATCACAGTGTTCCTCAGACTGCAGAGCTCAAAGGAGGGACCTTTTCACCAAGAGAGAACTGTTCAGTTGGATTTATGTCTTTTCTGTTCTAGCACAGCCAGACAGCAACAACACTGAGAGGCTGTCTGATGGAGAGAGGGAGCCAGCAACACACACCATGAGGTGAGACAGATCATTATCATCCAAACACTCTCTGAGCTGAGATTAGCAACATGCTCAGAAGAACTTATTGTCCCTGGTGTGAGAGCAGAGCAAGAGCGTGTCTTTAACTTCTAGTGCCGCAGCACTGACCTTACTCACAGCTCGTGGCTGAGCCCTGTCCTTTACTTTCTGCAGAAGGATGCTTAACAGATGGGCCACACCAGGTGCAGACACTCACTATGCCTTATGCTCATACTCTTCAGAGAAACAGTGCTGGCCTTAGACAACACTCATGTACCTTGATGACCTTCCAGCAATGAGCTTAAGGACTGTCTAACTAACACCCAAGGACAGCCTGAAACAACCTCCTTGGGTACAAAACACCCTTTCACTAATTCCTCCCAGTGGCAACTTTGAAGGTCAATGGTAACACTCCCATTTCAGATTTAATTATTTCATCTTAATTGCCCAAATCGTAATCATCACTGCACATGCAGCTGAAGTAGACATGACACTTGCTGGGCTGAATGCTTGCAACAGCCCAGAGGAAGAAATGACTCTACATGGGAGGAGAGAGATTGCAAAAGGCAGCTAAGGAAAGGATGCAACAACAGCAGTCCTGAGCAAAGGCGATCCACCTCCTGACGTGGGGGCAGTGGTCATGAGTCCTGCTTGGATAAGACAGTTGAGAAGGGCAATGAGGAAGTGAGTCCTCACCACTTTCCTCAATCAAAAGCAGGGAACAGAGGGGTGGCCCTGTTGTTGCTTTCCTGTGCTAAGCATCAAAACCAAGGCAAACCATAATGATCTTTGCTCTGAGAAAAACACCTGCTCACAAGGTCACAAGCTCATTGCAACATCCGCTCAAACTGTGAGGAGCAGGGCAGCAAACACACTGGCTAAAATGATCCCATCCTGGTTACTCAAGCAACACATACACCACCATACCCATAGGCATTATTTGGACTATAGCATCGCCTCGAAGCTGGAATTTGAACAGGTCTCGCTGCAAAGGGAGAGAAGCCAGTTTCAGACATAGAGTATGTAAATCTAAGTAGGAAGGGAATAAAGGTCCATGACTGTCCCTCCTTGCTGTTCAGCTGCAAAATGAAGGAGCCCATTACCCAAGATCTGATTTCATTCTTGATTTACTCCACAGCAGTGCTTGCATGCTTGCTGGCACGACTGGGAGCACGACAGTGCTATTTTAAAGATAAAGTTAAGCAGGCTTCGATACCCCACCATGAAACAACTGATGTTAAGGCTCTTGCTTTGTGCTATAGCTCAGAAAACAAATTTTCAGTAGAAAAGTGCCATGGCTCCTACTCCACTCAGTCCACTCAGTCAAATTCATATCTTCATACTATTTTATGACATAATACATTTTGGATGACAGTTGCTTAGTTACAAAAACTCTCAGATCAACAGCTACAATATAAAACTCTTGCCAGAGGTCACATCCCACTGTATGATCATTCAGTGTCTTAAAGACATGTGTTTTATTATCTTTTCTAGTGTCTGAAACAAGTACTGAAAGTCATTTTACTGAAATAGGCTGCGCTATCTTGAAACAAATGTACAGCCTGGGATAATATATACAATGCTATAATTGTGATTATGGACAAACTCTTATTACATCTGACTGCATGAAGTTTATGTCTTAGCCACAAAAAAACCCCAACTAACACCCAACCCCTCCCCCCCCAAAAAAAAAAACCCAACCCAAAACCACAAAAAAACCCCCAAACCAGAATAAAAAAAATAGAATCAAAGAAAATGGGATTGCAAAGCATTTGCCTAGGAGTGAACTTGTAGAGAAAATAACAAGAGAATGAGGTTAAAAATGTCTGAGCTTTAAGAACAAAAGAAATCAAAATAAGCTCTATATTGTATCAAACCAGCATCGCTCATAATAACAGCAGCTCCCTAAGAAAGAATTGCACTGCATCCCACAGACATGGCTGAATTCCTAGGGAACAAACTTCATAGTCTCTGTTTTAATAGACAAAACACATGGGCATTTTTATAGCCCCATTACAGAGAAGGTGGTACATCACCAAGACCTTTGTCCTGGCCGCTTTCCCTATTCACAAGCCCTTTTGCAGCCTCCTCTTCCAGCTGCTTCTTTTGCACAAATGTGGCACCGGAGTGACAGGATCCCTTACTGCTGCTTCCGCATGCTTTGCTCCAGCACAGCTCTGGCTACAGGCTGAATGCCTAACTGCTCATTCAGTCCACAAAGGTTACTTGTTTGTAAGCATGGAGAAGCATTTAATAAAATTAACTGCAGAAGCGTTGTACCTGGATCCCAGGGACTTTCTGTGGCTAAGGCTCCCTTAGCCTACCACCCCAGTGGAGATAGCCACTGCACAAGTTGGGGATATACAGGTGACTTCTCTAGGGAGAGTGTGGGTGCATTCTCTCTAGGTTATAGCTGAATCTAAGGCCTTGGAGTATGCTGAGAATTGCCCAGATCCATCAGGAATGATACAGCATGTGCAACAGGGTTTAAGCGCTGACAACCTGTATACTATATTTCAAAATATACTATATTTTGAAAAATTCTATTCACATCTTAGAAATCCACAACCACAGAGCAGCTACAGGAGATTAAAAATTCCAGTTTCCTATCTATACTTTATAGCATCTATACATAGTGACTGCATGTTATTTAGTCCAAAGCTGCTTGTTACTCTGCTTACAAATTGGCAAGAATGGGCCTATAGACCTACCTACATAGCCCTTGAGGCGAGGGTTTGCAGCATGCAAGTGCTAATATAACATAGAGACGTGGATGTTGTCATACCTGCTGTATTTGATTGAGTTTGTATTAAATGTCTCTGTACTACGGAAAGTGATTAGCAGCTTGAAAGACACCTTGAGAACAAATTTGGAAAGGCTTCTTTGTGTAAATCTCTGTGGTCATTTTGTACCTCATAAATGAAGAGGAGATGGACCAACACATCTTCACAATGAGGTAAAAGGAGCTAGGCAGATCCAGGCCCAGCCCAAACAAATGCATTTCCCCTGGGCTCAGCACTTGTTAGCATCTATTAGCAGTAGAGTTTCCTTAGTGATCTAAGTAATGTCAGAAAGATCAAAGAAAATCCAGCTGACTTAATGAGACATTTGCAATTTCACTACAGCAGCCGTGAAGATTGAAGCATGAAATCTTTGAGACAAGTAGATGTTAGTGACAGCTTGCAGTAGCGGGGCTGGGGGAACAAGCATTTCCTTTTTCTGATGAAAAGTGCTGCTTTCTGTAGGCACGGGGTTGGACTGCTCAGAGTGTGATGATGGGATTACACAATATCTTTACTAGTAGTCACACAGCATATACTGTAACTGCAAGGAGGTGTTTTGGTGTGTAACATGATAAAAGTTACATGTGGGCAAAGTAGAGGCAAAGACTCTGAGACACCCCCACGCCTCACAAGAAAACACCAAGCCAGCTACCCCAAATCAACACTCCAAACCCAAGCCATCAAAATAATACTGGTGGGCACGGAGCTGGTGATCACCATACCAACTTCCATTCTGGACTAAATCCCCCAGGCTACTAGTATGTATGTAGATAAATGCTTTTTCCTAACAAAGTTATTAAAAAATCCTGTGCTCTTGCATTTTGTGGCATTTTAATACTATTGAAAGTTCATGACCAAAGCCATCAGACACAACCACTCAGCAATTCCCAAGGGAACACTATACTAAAATCCTTGTACAGACAGATGAAATGCTGCTAAAAAGCCTCCTAGCAATATCAGCTTGAACATACAGAGCCCATTTTGAATTTTACTGTGCAGGCCTGTTGACATGGCAGGCAGATGCTGTTCTGTGTGCAAACGTGGAGGTTGCCTCTTGTATGGATAGACCAGAAAAGTAATTAAGGACACTTTGAGGAAGAATAGGAATGCTAAGGATTTGGCTTGATTGCCCAGAGTGCGTTAGAGTAGCCTAGTAATATACTGGAATGGAAAAGAAGAAAAGGAAAAAGAAAAAAAAAAAAGAAAAAAGAAAAAAGAAGGAAAGATAAGAGAAAGAAGGTTAGACAAAGAGAACAGAGACAAAAAAGAAAAGTGAGAAAATAAGAAAGAAAAAACAAAAGAAAAAACACAGCCACCACCTCTAAAGTCAAACTCACTGAGGGAAAAACATGCACGTACCATACTCACTAGTTGGGGAACCAGTATTCACTTGCCCCTCAGCAGTTAAAGAACTCACACAGCCTGTGCTGCTATGTGGCTGACCAGTTCTAAACCCAAATCAGCTGATCGGAACCTGCTGCTCTCATGCAGCCCATAATGGACATAAACATCAAAGTTGCATGCAGGAAGGATGCCCAGACAATAAGCAAAATGCAGTTGCCGTTTATATACTGTTGGGTTTTTGATTTTTCTCATAGAATAGCATCAGTTTAGTACCAAGTGTGGATCAGAAATAGCATCAAATCCCACTCATCCAGCAGCACAGAAAATCTCAAAAATTCAGCTGGCTGAGAGAGGGCTTGGAGAAGGAGTGCACCCTCAGTAACTGACTCAAAAATCCCACTTCTTGAAGTTTCAGGGATTATTTTTCATATAATACCCACCTATTTGCTAGCTAAATCTGACCCTGCTTAGTTTATGACTGCACCCAGAGATGGCTTTTCTGCAGACAGCTTCTGTGGCCTACTTACCACCCCTTTTGTTAATGATGTGGCTGATTTCCCTCCACTTCAAAGGTTCATTCTCATGTGCAGATTTTTTTTTTCCCCTTTGGTTGCTAAGGGGGGAGCTTTAGTGTGGTGGGCAAGGATTTAGTCACATGCAAGCTACAGGGAACATTATCCTTGGACATTAATTTGGATATCAAATGACAGTCAGCTGGGTATGTGTTTATTTTCTATTTCACAAAAGCTTTAAAAGTACCACAGGATTTTTGCATCCTCTGAAGGAGATCTATTTTTCATCTTCTGTGTTATTCAACCCCAGAGACAACAAAGAGAGTATCATGCTTGTCGCCACTGTCAGAGCTAAAATTAGTAATTTCACTGCATATCAGAAAACAAACTAACTAGATTATTATGAACAGCTCTACTCATCAAAAGGTTGTTTCACTACCGCCTCTCAGATGTACTAAAGGCAGCTGCCTCACTGTGAAGTTAATTCAATAAGCACAGGAAATGTAATTCATTTGGTATGTACTGTTTGCTAATCAAAGACTATTTTTTTGGCATCTAAACTGTGCGTGACAGAATGTTAAGCCTGAAAACATATTGTTAGTCCTCCAAGTTTTTCATCAAATGCAAGGAACGTATCATGCATGCATGTGATTCTCATTCAAGTAATGAAGATGAAAGCTGTGTCAAAAGTTTTGTAGTGCTGAGCTGTGATCCTAGGAAGAGCTTTTGAGAAATTGTATTTGTGCAGGATAAAAAGCTGAATGACTTTGTAATTTTTCCTTTTTTCAAACTGTTGAAATTACTGAGAGAAACCACTTCATTTTTCTCAGGTGGCCATTGCACTTCAAACTGTAAATAATCTCCCAAGGTACAACTAGAGATATCAAAACCAGATACGTTTTATTGTATCTGAAAGGGCATAATCTTTGCTCTATTTTCATAATTGAGTCAATACCTAAATGCAAACAGCCACTGTATAGATGGGGGGTGGAGGGAAAGAAACAACCAACAGGTTTTTTTTTAAATGTTGAACATTTCTTGTATGTAATATTTAATATGTAGGGGGGTGTGGGGTGTGTGACACCTCACCACAGCAGAATTTGAAAAATTCAGCCTTATTCCACATTTGCATTCAAATCTTCCAAAATTCAATCTGAAGGGAAAAACTCCATCCAATTATGGTAACAAAACTGCTGCCAAAAGTAAGATACTGCATTCTTAATGCAGAGCTCATCTCCAGCCTTTATTAATAAGCATAAAAATAGTATAAAATGTGTAAATCTATTCAGCAGCTGACATCAAAACCACATTATCTACCTGGACACAATAATGGGGTTTGATCTGTGCATTTATTCTGAAAAGGACAGAATAATCTTTACAAATCTTTGCAAATAACTATGAGATGGTTCAAAGTAGCAGACACAGAGCAGCTGGAAAGTATATCCCAGCTCCTTCAGTATACTTTTAAGTCACAAAACTATTGAAGTAGCAAGATTGAAGAGAATTCTGTAAAGTCTACTAATTGTGCTGCATTCTTCAATAACTCCTATTTATTTTTTAACAGGATCATTATCAAATGAGGAGTAGTTCTTTGTATACTTAAAGTTTACTTTCAGAGCACTTAATATATCAGCTCGGTTTCTTTGTAGATTAGCACATTATTAGAAATAACATTTCCAGATATTCCAGACCAATTATTTACTGACATTTAAAGCTAATTATAATTTCAAAATTTGCAGTAGAGAAAGGCATAGTTAAGAGTTCAAAGGCTCAAGTCATTCAGAGCTCATCAAAACGCATCTAGCATACATTTGAACATTTTATTTTTCCAAACAGCTTCAAGGAAGAAAAGGGTTTTTTGATGGATATTTTATTGACGTAACAAGTTTTAAGAAGAACCTGGTGGTTTCTTGATTGTGCTACTTCAGGTTCTAAAGAACACTTAGAAAGGTGGTTATCAGAGAAAACAAATCGCTGAACAATAAGGCAAGGGTTTAACAGTAAAATCCTTTAACAAACAACACAGAGAAGTGCTCTTCAGACTCACCAGAAAGGGAGATTCCAGTACCAAGCGAACCTATAAAAAACATGTGGAGGATACAGAAACAGCTGCAAGTGCAATTGCACAAGTACTTCTGAACCACATTCCACAGCTTATAAAACATTCTGTGTCAGTGTTTTATCATTTCAGGTAGAGTTTTTCTTTGGGTTTGGTTTTTGGGTTTGGTTTTTTTTCCAATTTAACAGCTGCTTGGAAAGCTGCCATAAAAATGGCTCAGGCTTTCTCAAAAATAACACGTTTTCTTTGCAGTATAGTGTCACAGGCACTGCACCATTCATGTCAGGGGACAGTGTTCCCAGTAGACCTTCCTGGCACAGGCACATCCATGCAGAGAGCAGAACATTAGCAGGCTATTGATCCCCATTATAAATTTTTTACACTCTCCAACCTTTTTTTTTTTTAGGGGAAAAAGATAGTTCTTGTGTCTTGGAATTGAATTTCAGGTTTCCCATGAAGTTGTCAAGAATACAGTCATACATATATGCCTTTAAGCTGAAAATTGGCTGTGATTTATCAAAGTCAGAATGGTATAAATAATTCATGTCTTGCACAGATGGCTTTTTTTGTAACGTAACAACTAATGGCCTGTCAACACAGTATTCCATGTATACAACCTTTACAGTGGTCTGTAGTCCCTTCCCTGTATGATAAATGAAGGCCTGTTCAGAGGAAAATTCACTCTATTGGTGGCCCCATATCTCTGATATAAGGTGTGACTTTATGCAGAGAGAAAAGTCATGCATCCTTAAAGTGTGTAAAGGTAGTTAAGGATGCAAACTGTGCAGTGTTGGGCTTTGCTGATGAGCCAAAATGAAAAAAAAAATTTACCCAATACCTCAAGCCTGATGCATCAATAAAAACTTAAGTGATCTATATCACTCAGACCGAACTGTCCATGGCCAGTAAGGAAATCTGTGGCCAGATGTTCAGTACTCACAATAAGAACCTATATCTGAAAAATAAAACAAATAGAAAAACCTGGATTCAGAGAAAAAAAAAAAAAAAAAAAGGTTAAGTCAATCCTTTAAGATCTTGTTAGGCTTTAATGCTGGCTTTTCCTTCAAGATACAAAAGTTTCTCCCTCTTTAAATACCTTCAAATTATGCCCAAGATCTGACCAGCCCACAGTAGCATGGAAGAAACACTTCTGCTGGATGTGTTTTGATTTAAAAAGAGTTAGAAAAGAAGCCTCACCAACACAAAATTCAGCACAGTCAGCACATGTTACCCACCAGAAACTTACCTTTCTGTGATTGTTTCTCTGAGACCACTAGCAACTCCTTTCACGACTGTACTAGCCTTTGGCGTCAGCACTACTTGGGATATAAAAAAGGAGCCCTTCTTTCTTCTTTCAGTGATTGATGCCTGGAGGAATTGAATCAGTTTTTCTGGATCTGTTGTGTTTGCCCAAGGAGCTGGCATCATCTGGCCTGGCCAAAGAAATGGTACCTCGAGAGCCACAGGACTGTGGTAGAACACCAGCACCTGGTGTTCCTTTTCCCACAGGTACTGGAGGCTGACTTCATGAGCAAATATAGCAGGACACATTTTGTTTCCATATGTGTCTTTGAGCATTTGGACAAGCTTTTCATGATGGTATTTCTGCATCCCGTAGAAGTGATTGAAGTCCAAGAAGACCACTTCTTTTGGGTGTTCAGCGAGAAACGAATTGATCTCTTCCAGACCCTCCTTGACTTTGGCACTGAATAAACCATGAGCAAAGTAGAGTTCATTGTCTGGGTCTCTGGGCTTGGTGGAAATTCTAAGATCAAAATACCGTATACCTGCCCCCAGCTGGCTGGTGAAATTCATGGTCTGTGTAGCCAACCACTTTCTCATCAGCTTTTTGGCAACAGTCCCAAAAACAGAAACAAAATTCTGGACCGTCTCTGGCTGTTCAGGCCCAACAGGAGAGGCTTCATCAATGTAGAAGCTAAATGAGTCATGAGATCCTAAAAACACAACAGAGGAAAATGATCAATATTGTATTCATATATTAAAAGTCATTAGTGATTCTTTCTTAATAAACATAATTTTCTGACCTGCACCAACACTCACCAACAGACTCCTCCCCTGGCCTTTTTCTCAATACACTACATTTGTCTGGCACTGTTTCACCATGCACTTGAAGGAAAGGTATTGTTTGTTTCACTGCCTGTCTGAGCATTTCTCACTCTCTTCTAGATCTTACTTAGGCCTTCAAGCTCACTGAAGTCAGCAGGCTCTGGACATCAAAGCAATCCTGTGCAACTCTAGCAAAACTAGTCACATAAAGAATCCCTAGAGCCAGTGGGGAGACCCTGCACACTGAATTGTGCACCATCTACTTTGCAGAACCAAAATAAAAAAACAAAGTAACAACATGCCCAGGACACCCCTACAACTTTACAGCCAGCTAAAATAACAGTTGAAAAATGTCTAGAACATGTAACCTTTCTGATATTTTCTTTATTTCACGTCTCCTCTGGTCATTAACAAGGTTTCTGAATGCTGTTTTCCATCTTAAATTTACCTCTCAAATTCTTTGCTTTCCTTTGCTAGGTAAGTACAACAGACAGAGTCAAGGATAAAATACAGGAACTCCACTGTATGTCCTTGACAATGGCAAGACACACTGATTAACATGTTTATGTACACAAGTTAATAATTTTCCCCAACTTAACAAAGTTGAATACAATATGTAAGACACTCTCCTATCAAATTCCCTCTGTCTCAAGGTACATCCATTAGAAAAATACCAAATACAAAACAAAACCCCAACAACTGTTTTCACTCAGCATTTAGACCTTCACATGAAAGAAGATGATAAAGCCAAGGGCATCTGCAAGTACATGATCATTCATCTGTAAGGGACTTTGTTGGGCTTTATGAAGAGATGAGTTGATCCCAGGAGATGCTTATGATATTTATCTACCACCAGCCTTCTGAATATCTGGTGCTGAAATCTGGCACTCCATACAGAAATACTGTCCAGCTGCAGAGCTGCACTCCCACTGCCCCAGCCGAAGGGGATGCTTCGGGCTAGACTCACTGCAGCAAGCGGGTCTGCTCCTTAACCTATGTCACACCACTTGCAAAATCTCCTTCAAGGTCAGCAGTACTTGTATTTCTGAAATGGACTGTAGCACTAGGCTCTAAGAGATCTAAATCCTAGTGTCAAAATGAGTTCAGAGCACAAGTCTTGTCTGCTACTGATGCTTTTGTGGGTGCTCTACCAAATTACTTTCCAAAGCACGCATGCTGTGGCAAGTATCACATTAATGGAATCCTACTAGTCAATCATTTCTGAGGGCGATGCTATTTTAACTGAACTGGAACAAACCCTATAAACTGAAGTGACAGCTATAACATTTTCTTCTTTAACAATAAATGGAGTCACGACAAATCATCTTAAACTCTGGCTTGGGTTTTGCTTTGCTTAATCTAAGTCTTAAAATTTTTTACACCCCTGATTTTCATGGTTGTCCCTCTGAACTGCATTTTACTTTAAATA
Source organism: Zapornia atra (assembly GCA_013400835.1). Lineage (NCBI taxonomy): Eukaryota > Metazoa > Chordata > Aves > Gruiformes > Rallidae > Zapornia > Zapornia atra. Next base: position 11,674 of record VZTU01026262.1, read on the forward strand.
TTAGGTAAATTTTCCATTTCGATTAAGCTTTCTATTGCTAAGTGCTGAAGTGATCATATATTCTTGCAGAACCTGATTAGATCATGTAGTTTCTGGTTACAGACTGATATCCCAGCGGATCAGATCTACACACAGAATTTTAATGGTAAAACAAATTATTAGAGCGGTGACTTGTGCTTCAACAGTATTATAGGAAAAATCAATGAGATACATTAAATGTTCTGCCCAGTGTTATGTGCCCTAACCAAGAAATCAAAGTAAATCCAGTCTTGCACAAAACAAGGTATATCTACTGGTATTAGCAAGGGATGGATCTTGTAAACCCTCACTTGCCCACTGAAGTCCCTTTTATTTTAATAGGATTTTAGGTGAGAGTAAGTACACATCACGTATAAACATTATAAAATGACTGCAGCAGTAGGCTCAAAATGGTATTAAGTTTAATTAAACTGTTTTTCCTTTATTGCCTGATCTACAGCTACTGACAACCTGAAATTGCAGAAGAGACAGCAAAACTTGACCACCAAAGCCAACATGCAACACAGTGCCAAACACTACTTAAAACTACTTAAGGGAGGCAGCACAGTTCTCACAGCAGAAAATCAACAACCTGTTAGCAGGCAGCTTTTGGCTATCAATAATGCAAAACACAAACAACTTGTTAGCAGGTAGCTTTTGGCTATCAATAACGCAAAACACAGAAGAGCATAGAAGGCAGGGAAAACGCCACAGTTAAAAGTGACTGGACATTACAAGAAGGAATGTTTAGAAAAATATTTTTTCTTAATTAAGAAAAATTTCTCCATGCACTATTTGAGCCTAAAAATGGGGATTCCTATATGTTAGGTACAGAGAAAAGCACACAGTACACCCAGGACCTCCATGTTTTATAACCCAAAAAGGAGGCCCCATTAAATACTAGAAAAAGAAAATAAAGTTTGACCTAACTTGGTTGACACTGAATAAAGCCAGTATCAGCTATTCAAGAATATTTAAAGATTCTTCCTGACTGAAAAATACAGCAAAAGTTTTCTCTTTCCACATGTATAAGTAATTTGAACAGGTTGTTCAAATATTTATTTTTATCATGCATTCATCTGTATTTCCCTTTGCCTTCATCCTGCCCTGCGGTGCTTACTGGCTTCCTCATATAACTTGGTGAAAATCAAAATCCTTATACTTAGCAGAGCAAATCAGAGCATGATCTTTTCCAATGTCATGCCCCAAGTCACTATGTTCCCGGTAATGAGAGAATCCTGTGTAAACATAACACTTGTTTTTAGCAACCAGGTTTCCTTCCAACTTTGCTTTGGTGCATGGGGATATTTCCATCCTATGTTGCCACTTGGAAGTGGACTTGCAGGTTCTCTATATCACCCAATCCCAGGTGCCATAAAAACAGGATGCAGAGTACCTTTAGAAATACAGATTCAATGATGCCTGCAATCTTTGGAAGATAGTACATCCACTGCCTTCATTACTGTAGCACAACGGACACACTGACCTGATATATGGGACATCAGAGAGATGTCACAGTCCCAGGCATAGGGAAGCAAAAGAGAGGGGAAATTACTTGTCCCAAGTCACACGGGGAGGATTAGTGATCTGGTATACCTCTTGTGTGCAAGCATATTTTCTCAACAGTTTACTAAGTGTCTAGCACTTTCTTAATATACTGCACACTGTTTTCCTACTATTTCAACATCACAACGTATTATTGATCCAAGAAGTCAAGGATGAAGGCTCATGGATCAGAGGAGAAGGGGTAAATGTGGTATGCCTATGCTACAGACTGATTAGTCAAGATGAGAAAGTAGACAAACCCTTCTTTAAACACCTAGAAGAAACCTCACAACTACAGGGTTTGTTTTTATGAAGAAGTTGGAGACGTGCTGGAAGAGCAGAACAGCAGAACTCTGGCAATCTGGAGAGCAAAGACTTTCTTTCTGCAGACAAGGCACACTGCTGGACATGGTATAAATTAAGGAAGAAATGACTAGGGACATGAAGGCTGATGGCAGCCTCAGCCAGAGTGACTTTGAGATAATAGAAGAATTTAAAATAGTGAGTAAAGTGAGGAAGCAAGTAAGTGAATAAAGATCCTGGGTTTCAGAGCAGCAGTCTTAGCTTGTTCAGGAAATTGGCAATTGGTAGCCTGTGGGAGAATTACATTAAATGCCAAGGGGCTCAGGAGAAATGGTTGAAATTGAAAGACAACTGCTCTAAAGCATTTGAGCAATCCACCCCTATGTGCAAGAAAACAAGTAGGTACAGCAGAAGGCAAGTCTGGCTGAATGGTTAATTGCTGAGTGAACTCAAATGTAAAAAGCCATGTACAAAAGGTGTCAACAGGGACAGCCCCCCTCAAGAAGTAGAGGATGAATGCAAGGAGAGAGCTAGGAAGTCCACAGCTTGGCTGGAGCACCTCAAAGGCTGGGAAACCTGCAAAGGCTATCAGCTCCTGCAGATAGATACATTAGCAGCAAAAGGATGCAAGGAGAATGGTGGCCCACTGCTGAACAGGGCAGGAGACCTTTTAATGCAGGGCAAGGAAACTACTTAAGTATTAATAGCTTCCTTGCCTCAGTCTTCACTGGCAAGGCCTGCTTTTAAGAACCTCATGTCTCTCTGCCTAGTACCTTCTCTGTTTTGAACTGCTTCTTGTTAGTAAAAGGTGACTGAGTTAAGGATTACTTACATAGATTAGACACATAAGTAGATGGGACAAAACAGGAATCATCTAAACATGCAGAAGGCACCGTCCAAGATCAGTGTAAAGCTACCCTCACCTTTGGCAGGGCATGTTGACTGGAGGAGGCAGAAGTTACACTCTTCAGCATGGGAAAGCAGGACAATCCAGGGGACAGCAGTCTCTCAGATTCATTTCAGCCCCAGGTAAGATCACAGAACATGTCATCATAGAAACCATTTCCAGCTTAAACATGAAAAGGTGACTGGGAGCAGCTGTCATGGATTTAGCAAGAACAAATCATGACTGAGAAACCTGACTGCCTTCTAGGCAGGAGTGATTGGCTTTGGGGAAAACAAAATTTTCCTTTTACTTTGGCAACACTTTTAACACAGTCTCCCTTAATATGCTTGCAGTCTAACTGAGAAGACAGCAACCAGACAAATGCACTGAAAGGTGTGTGAAAAACTGTCTGGACCATCAGGCTCAAAAGGTTGTGGCTGAAAGTTCAAAATTAAACTCTCATCTGATTACAAGCCTATTCTGTTTAACACCTTCATCAGTGATACAGACAACGTGACGGGGAACACCTTCAGCAAGTCTAAAGGTGAGACCAAGTTGGGGGAGAGGTTAATACTCTGAAGAGGAAAGCTGGTATTCAGAGAAACAGCAGAGAAGTTGGATGGCAGGGACCTTAAGAAGTTCAAAGACAAGATGGATCCAGGACAGACAATCCCATTCAGTAGCACAGCTGGGGACTAACTGGTGAGAAAGCAGCTCTGCAGAAAAAGACTTGTTTACTTAGACATAAAGGAAAAACAACTTCCCCACAAAACCAGTTAAAGTTAAGCACTGGGATAGGAGTCCAGCAGGACTGGACTCCATATCCCTGATTCTCAATCTTTGGTTTGACAGTCTCATCTAACTTGGAGTTATCTCTGCTTTGAGCTTGGGATGGACCAGATGATTCCTGAAACTCCTTTTCTTCATAAATTACTCTGTGCCTTCTTATTCCCCCTTTCCCAAGATGCAAAAGACTTTTTCTCTTCTGTCAACCTTAAAAGCAATTATCAAGGGACACTTAAAATGTCTGCAGCAGCCATGATCCAGACCCAAAAGTAGCCAGTTTCAACCATCAAGTCATGAAATTTTCATGAACTTAGATGTGGCCAAACACTATTTAGATATTCAAGAGTAAAACGTGCAGTATCACTTACATTGCAAGAAAACAGCTGCTAGTACTTTTACTAGGGAGAACAGTCTCCTGTTTTCTTCACTGAATTCCCCTAATAGGACAGTCGGGAATATATAGCCCTCTGCAGCTCAGCTATGGACATATTTATGGCTTCCCTGGAGGGCTAAACCCCCTATTTAAAAAATAATTGGGCTCAGTGCTAAAAAGAAGTCCCTTGGGGAGTATGCATTTCAGTTCAGAACTGTTTCTTCAGTCCCACAGAGATTTACAAAGAGGCACAGTGAAGCTACTATTTTTGGTGTCTAAGTTTTAACATATCATTCATAAAGCTGGCAAGTTTAGCTGAAAATCACCCTGCCCTCCCCTTGCCTCACTGTCAGCTCTGGCCATCCCTCTTAATTACTGCCTGGTAAACAGCACCTAAAACAGAGGTACTGAATCACACAGCACTGCTCAACACACACCTAACAGCAGCAATCACAAACTGAAGATCTGTAAGTCGCAGGAAACCCACAAACAGAAACAAAGCTTCACAGTTTTTTGTCATGTTTTACTCTGCTTGCCTTCTCCCATAGACGTCAAGCTCCTATTGTCTCTGCACTGGGGGTCATCCCACAGCTTTTAGAAGTGGAGTCTTTTACTACCTCTTTCAGTGTCATTAAAAGCTTTACCTGGTATTGTGTTCCTAAATAGGAGAAGACATCTCTCACATCCATGTCAATGAGGGCTATATATACAGTGACTGATATCAGATCACAACACCTTTCTTGGATGTTGTGGGCAACAGCTAGAACAAGTTCCATGACCTCTGGCACACAGAGACTAATGTTGATGTTCTCACAGTCTCATTTGGTCTATTCTCACTGTCTCATTTGGCCTTAAAATCAATCAAAGAAAGAAAAAAGTCCCTATGAATCTTTACCTAGCCACACTGCTATGTCAAGGAATAGCAAAGCCTAGTCATGACAACTAGAGATGGTGCACTTCAATATCATGTTTTACCTTCTTTTTAAGATGGCTGATCATGGTTCTCTCCACCAGAGCCACAACACAGCTCAGGAAGTCAAAAGGCACTGCTAAGAGCAATGCAATTCAGACTTCACAGTTACCTTTAGCATATAAACTGCCTGGGTTACACAAGCTTTGTTTGATAAAAACATTACCCTGGAGAGGAAAACAAAAACAACTGGGAAAAAAAGAGATTATAGATTTTGCAGTGCCACAGCTTCCTCAGTGGTAACCGCCCCATTTATCAGCTTTTCTTCCATTGTTCATCACCAATTTTCTGCCCTTGATGCCAACCAAAGGACACAGGCCTTAGGCACATATATACACCCAGCGCTCCACTGTCTAAAGAATGGGACGAGAGGCAGACACTCAGGTAATGCAAAAATCCAAACAATGAACAAATCAGAGTCAGAACAAGAGTACATGCACAGCCCATCCTTGTCTATGAAGACCCCCTGGTCATGTATTTTATCCCATTAAGTTATGACGTAACCATAGAACCACTAGGTTGGAAAAGGCCTTTGGGAACATCAAGTCCAACTGTAAATGTGTACAGACAACTCTCTGCTATCCCTCTTTCTAGACTCATATACTGTCAAAACCCTGTGAGAAACAGCCCAGTTCTCCAAGTACCGTGCTGTTGTTTACAGGTAAACTGCTGAAAAATGTATAGGCAACACCATGCAAGTCAACTTAGATCTGGTGAAAGTGAAGTGAAAAGCCTAAAATTGCCCTCTGCAGACAGATCTTTTTCCCAGCAGTTCCCAAAACTCTTGCTTTGTTTGGCATCTGAATGAAGAAGCCTGCAGACTCCCAGGTCTCACCTACCCAAACCCTGCGGTCACAACCAGCCAATACGCCCAGGTTAGCTAAGGGTGCAGGTACCTGGCAGGGAAGCTCATCCTTAGTCTTGTTCCTCCATCTCAACCTCCAATGGTTGCATGGGATTTCAGCAACTCCTTACCCATGAGGTCCTGCACTGCCCATAAATTAATGAGGGTTTTCAGGGAAGACTGCCTGCAGCACCAGAAGGATTGTGCCTAGCTTTTGGCCTTCTGAAGGAAGGAAACCTTCTCAAAGTAAAGTCAGAGCAGTGCGTGCTCTTCCCAGAGTCCTGGCAAGCCAAACAACCACACATTCTTGTAACTTTGTCCCAGCCTAGAAATTGGTGTCTTCATTAAAAATAAAAATTTGGACTTTTCTTTATGCACGAGGAATATTTTTTAATATATAAGATTATTTGGTCTTTAGTCAAATTAATTGTCTGATTGGAAAGTAACGAAAAAAATTTCGTATGTCTCCATCATGGTTTAACCCCAGCTGGCAACTGGAAGAGGCAGAATCTACTCCTGACAGGTTATGAAAGAACGTTTCACAGTGATGCCAATTTTGCTGTCTGCTTCAGGAGGAATATTACCTGTATGGCTAAATGGCTGGTTGACTTGTAGATGCTCTGAAGCAACTTAGTCTTTGTCATGCTTGCTCACTGCCCCATGGCAGGATGGCAGAAATAATGGGAAGAGGGAAATTTACA
>VZTU01026262.1:18881-35398 GCA_013400835.1 Zapornia atra
TCTTCTCACTCCCACTCCGGTGGCAAAGTGCGCCTGCCAGCAGTTTTTTTTCTCCTATATGTGATTCACAGAGGCGCTATGACCAGCTCTGATAGGCTTGGTCTCAAATTTGGCCTTGACTGTACCAATGTTTTGAAAATATGGGGCTTGCAGAAGGCTGTAACTGCAGCTTACAAGAGCCACTGAAGCAGCAGTTACACCAAACTACAACAAGACCCACACATGCAAACAAAGCAAGAAAGGGGATTTGTTCCCAGCTTCCTGTGGGAAGCCAGTTGTTCAGCCATCTCCAGGAAAGCAGGGCTCCATCACACCTAACGGTGAGTTGGGAAGGCAGATGCCATTTCTTCAAATGTCCCCACTTCATGCACAGATGCTCCAGCTGTGGCCCCTTCCAGCTCCTTGTGCCTTGAAGGAGGACAGCCCCAAAACATAGCCCCTGCTAGCTGCTGTGAAGAAATCTATCCCAGCAAAACCAGTACAACCTGCATCTTGTAGGTGGTGAGCTAGCCCATACATAAACAAAACTCAATCATCTTCTCACAAGTGATGAAAACAGAAGAGCTGTTTCACTTTTTTTGTATATAAAGCCCTGAAGTTTCTGTTGGGAAAAAAGAAAGAAAAGCATAAACCGAAATTTTTAAAATAAGCCCATTAAAAAAATTTTAATGTCTGTGAGGTAACACGACCACAATTCATTTCATTCTTTAAATCAAATCTTTTTCCAGGTCATACAGCAGAAACGACTTTATATCCAGACAGCTAAATCTTCCCAAGTCAACATTTTTAACCTGTTAAGTAAGCATTTTAATGCTTTCAAACTGTAACTATGGGGATGAATTAACCTTGGTTTTCAGTAGCAGATTACAGATAAATTCAGAGCCCAGTTCTAAGCACACTTAACTGTTAGAATGATTTTAATTAGGTGCACGAATGTCTGCAGGAAAGAGCCCCATTTTGCTTTAGCTCCTTTCAGAAGAATAGAATTCTAAATTGCTTTGGAGTTACATTAACACTAGATAAATGGAAGTCGACAAATATCAGGGAGCAAGAAGAGGCAGGCAGTGACAAAAGGGAAAATGTATTCTTGTCGGTTTTGAGAACGCAAGCAAAAAAAGGTGACAGGAGTGACAGAGAATGAAGCTGTTAAAGCAGCGTTTGTTACATTAACTTTGCAAGAATTTAGATGCTGCTACAAATACAGCACAATTACAATTTCCCCATCAGGTATCCTCTGCCCATGTCCTCTGTGGCAGTCCTATTCTCTTCCTTCACTTGTAACCTACTCTGCCTTGAAGACCTCAGCAACGGAGTGGTGAAGTTAACACGCCAGAGGGACAGGATGCCATCCAGAGGGACCTGGACAGGCTGCAGAAGTGGGCCCAGGTGAACCTCATGAGATTCAACAAAGCCAAGTGCAGGGTCCTGTCCCTGGGTCAGAAAAACTCCTGTTATCCATACAGGTTAGGAGATGATGTGCTGGAAAGCAGCCCTGAGGAAAAGGACTCATGGATGAGAAGCTGGACATGAGNGAGCACCTCTCCTCTGAGGACAGGCTGAGAGAGTTGGGCTTGTTCAGCTTGGAGAAGAGAAGGCTCCGGGGGGACCTTATAGCAGCCTTCTACTACCTGAGAGGTGCCTATAAGAAAGCTGTGGAAGAACGGTTCATGAGGGCATGTAGCAGTAGGATGAGGGGTAGTGGATTTAAACTCAAAAAGGGGAGATTTAGGTTGGATATTAGGAAAAACTTCGTCATTATGAGGGTGGTGGATCACTGGAACAGGTTGCCCAGGTCTCTGAGTGACCTGATCTAGTGATGATGTCCCTGATTACTGCAGGGGGGCTGGACTAGGTGACCTCTAAAGGTCCCTTCCAAGCTAGCACATTCTATGATTCTGCATGACAAGGATAATGCATGACAAGGATAATGTGCTTCCTTCCTGCCCCATTACTTCCCAGAATTAGTAGCCTCACGCTTAACCCCCACCCTACTCCTTCTGGAGATTAAGGGGCACTTTCCCTCTGCTACCCAGTGAGTCTTGGAGCAACCATCCTAACTGCATATAACCAAATAAGTGCACAGTAATTAGTTCACAAATATTTAAACACGGTTTGGTTGCAAGGGTGAGCAGAACTACTTTCTATTAAAAGTCACTTCAAAGTCATATTCTGACAACCTCTGCCAGACATGTTTTCTAATACTACTTCTGCCATGGGTGGAACTCTGCACTTTTCAGCCAGAACATCTCAGCTAGAGCACCTTAATTCACATTGAAAGTCACAGCACAACTACAACAGACGCCCCAGCTACTGGATCAATGGACATAGCATAGAGCTGCATGTGACAAAGTACAAAACATACAAAACCCAGCACAAAGCAACTGCTCTTTGATCAACATAATAGAGAACAGAGAGTTTATCCTTCAGAAAATCACAGAATGGTTGGGTTTGGAAGAGACCTCTGAAGGTCACCTGTTCCAACCCTCCCTTCTTCTGAACCCAAATGGAAGTGAAAAAAGAAAAATATTTGCACAGATCACTACAAAGATTTGAAAACTGCTCAAAAAGACCTGTCTGAACCAGCTTTTTAGCTGGGAAGAAAGAAGAGCTGGCAGCCCATCAGTCTGAAGATGGCATCCCACATCTAGGGACCAACTTGCAGATCTGGAATGACTCTATGTTTTTGTCCTCCTTATAAACAAATAACATTTTCACAAACCAGAAAGACTTCAAGCAACTACTTGCTCCTGTTCCTCTGGCATCTCATTATCACCTATGATCATTTTGTTTTGTGCTTTTGAATATGGCTACAGTTGCTACCAAGGGGAGCCTAGGACTGTTGGCATTGCCAGTTATTGCCAAGACCATGATGAACCACTGCAGACTCAGGCAAAAGCTGTTACTGTTTTAAGTTGGCTTTTAAGATACAGCTTGTAGACTATGGCACTGCCTGCACTGGGGACATGATGACTAGATTGCACCAAGTTCAGTGGCTCACCTACGTACTGCTTCTTGCTAAGGAACTCTCTTCTCAAATCAAACAGATTGGAAGGTAGGGAAGGATCTGTTTGGCTTCAAGACCAAAGATAACTGGCAATTATGACAGTATAACAGGCAAGTTAGATAAAAATCTGATTAGGTTACTTATTATTCAATTCATACTAATACCTCTAGTGTACATAAAAGTACCCACATTCAGTATCTTACAGCTGCCTCCTACAAGTGCAAAGATTGGCTCCTGTTGCTTTTAGAACACAATTCCACACTTCAAATTCTCAATACTCTTGAAAAGTCAAGAAACAAGGAAAAAAACCCAAACCAACAAACAAGCTGTAATTACATTTCTAGCTCTCCAAACAGCGTGAGCATGTTCACAACTATGGACATCACAAGGCCAATTCTGCTAAAGAAACTATTCTATAACAAAAAATTAGCACATGCTGCCCTGCTGAGAGCATGTTTCCCCTCTCACTTAGTAACTTCCTTACTGTCCTGTAATTATTTATGTAGGCGTAGGTGCTATAATGTTTTCTGAGACACCGCAAAGTGTGGATAGCCTCACACCTCTTCCCAGTCAAACCGCCCCCAGATAAATTTCCTTGCAGACCTCATGTAGGCAACACACAGAAGACAGCCCGATGCAGCAGTAGGCGAATGGTGGGGACTTTCCCAAACCCCCAGATTACTGCACTCTAAAAGCTCACCATTAAGTGAATTACTAGTTTCATCAAATTTCGGTTCTAAACAAGCCAGTCTTTACTCAGACAAATGTAAGATTAACACCACTGGAAAAACTGAAAAAGGGCTGCAAGTTCAGCCCATAGTGCAGAGAGGAGGATGCTAATTCTCATGTTTAGTCAGCTCAGCGGTGACCTTGCTCAACGTCACAGTGGCAGCAGGGCAAGGTCTGGGCAGCAGCACTGCTCACCACCTCTCTCCATCTCCACGGCCCCTAGAGCCATACGCCACCCTATCTCCTACAGATATCTAAATGCAAACAGCATGGGGAACATTTCTGCATTACAGATGGAGAAGTGCAAATGATCATGCTGAGAGAATCTCATGACTGAGAGAATCAGTTGGTGTGCCTTTCCCACTGTTTTTTCCAAATGTGATCTAAACCTCTTGGCCGTACGCAGAAGAAAAGGTGGAGGAGGAAGGCAGTAATATCACCCCTTAAGTGTATGTTTGTGCACTGAACTGAAAACTTTCAAAGGTGCAAAAGCCATAAAACTTTTTAAACCTGCCCAACAGTAAGCCACTAAAAAAGTTGCTTTTATTCATTCAGTCAAGGGAAACTGTAAACATGATTTCACAATGGTTTATGAGCAGATACACAGCATAAATTCTCCTGCCTTCACTGACCAGGCTAAAACCCAGCATGATTCGTGGGACAAGAGCTTGAACTCACACAATTTAGTAAATCAGCTTGTATTTCTGACACAGCAAGAGTAACTACTGACTTTTTAAAAGCATCTTTACATCAATATTGACCAAGCACCTAAAACACAAAGCTTAAGGTCAGAACTTAAAACTTCAGCAGAAGACCAGACACAACACCATGGCTTGCATGATACAGGTCAAGCACTGTGATGAGCAGACTGCCACGGTCTTCTCATTTATGAATTAGACTGCACATATATGAAGACTACCTAGAATACTCTATACCACATTAATAAGCACCACATACAACCTTGTATTTTATAGGCAACTATAATCTGAAGGCACATTAGCTATCTAATCACTTGGAAATAAAATAATTGGGGGCAGAACTGCTGTTACTGTCTATAACCAGCACTTCACAAATGAAAATTCTTTCTTTTCCCTCTGCAATCTTACTGCTGCTTGCTCAGATGCATCAGAGATCTCTATCAGATCTGACATTTTGAGTTAAATGCTAGCCTCAGAATTAATGTTAGGGATTTTTCTTCATAATTCAGGGACTAGCATATAAGGATGTGAACACTTCAGGGAGGAAAACATTGCAAAAGGTATACCTGATTCCAAGCCTAAAATCAATGTGCCAGGAATAGTTTGGGGCATATTTTATTCCAACACCAGCTCAGTCTGGCTGAGTATGTCATCAGCATCCAAGTCATATCTCCTGGGGCAATCAGCAGCACTTGAATTGTGAGCCAATAGCTTTGGGGCTAGCAAGAAGCTTGTGATGACCGCAGGCTGCTCTGCTGAGCATACAAAATGACATCTCCCCAAAGTGAGCACCTTCCAATCATAATCCTTGTTCATAACCCAAGTGCTGCCATTGACAGGAGAGCTTCAAAGGGCAATATGCAACTGAGAAGTCTTATAAAAGAGAGAGCAGGTGGTTGATCTGTTCTTATCTCTTCCTCTCCATGCACGAATGAAGCACTATTTATTACATATAGCCACAAGTAATTCAATGTTCACACTCTAAAATAGGATCAAATCAGACAACCTTTGCTTCTTGTGCTTTTATTTATTTGACTTCTTTTCATGGAAAATAACCTTTAATACTCTTGGTAACAAGAGAAATTTCCCTTGAAATTATTGCCTCTGATTACACAGATCTCTCTCTTGCTGCTTATTGTGCCTTTTCGGCAACACAGACTGTTTTGGACACTTGGGTTTGCATTTTCCCCATCTCTTCCCTCTCCCCTCTTCTCTGATGTATGATTTTTCCCCTGGTGTACACAGAACAGCCCTTTTCTAACACATGGCTGCACTGACGCGTGTATCAGCACCTCAGTATAGTTCTTATTTCATCACGCTCTCGCTTCTCAAAAACACATAAAACCCAAACCAAACAACAGTGCAGCATTTTCTGTTAAATTCCAGCACCACTGCCAAACAGTTTCAGTGGTCTTGTAACTGACAGAAATTACTTGCACATCATGTGCAGTTTCCCTACCTTTACCTATTATTTTAAGGTCAAGAAAAGGAAAAGCAGGAGGTGTGGCTGGATAACAGGAGATTGCTCTGTAAAGCCAGTGGAAGAATGATGCCTTAAAATGGGGTTTATGTTACTTTTTAGATCCCAAAAAGAAAGCCACTGCCATCGGAGACTGAGCTCCACAAGAACTCTAAAAAGCAAGTTTCTTTCCATTGTTTGTACAAGCATCAAACTCTGCTGCAAGGACACTCGCAATGCAGGGAATAAGGACTCCTCCTGCACTGTAATGCGGGCACCGACAGTTTATCAGTACTCCAGGATAGGCTGACCTAGGGATGAGATTGATAGAGTTTTCTGTTACCATGCAAGAAATCCAGGCTAGATTCCTTTTAATTTTCTTAGTCACTGACCTTGAAAAGCTGGGGCAAATCTGAGGAGTTATCTGATTCTTGTGGGAGAAATATTATTCCCGCTTCTGAATCAGTTTGCAAAGGCTCTCACATATAAACCTCCTTAAAAGACCATTTTACAGCAAAAGGATGTAGAATACTGCAGAGGAAGGGGAGGGAGAGGGAAGCATACAAGGTGTTATAATTTCACCATTCCTCTTGCTCTGCTCCTTTCTTTATCCTTTGGTTGCCTCAGATTTACATGTTAGACATTGTTCCACTTTTGTGTACTGCCTGGCACATTGACAAGTTGCTACAAACAAAATAACTCCCCTAGCTGCTGTGCTGAATGGAAGACATGTCTCCTGAGATGAGGTACTCTAGAAGAAGACTCATGCAAGGTCGCCTCAACTATGAGGAAAGACACTGTAATGTTTGACTTCATGTTCACTAGAGGGAAATAATGAAATACTTCCCCTGGGTGCTGAGATGCAATTGGAAAACACTACATCATCTTTGCCAAACCATTTTTCCCTGAAAAAATCCAGAAAATGCAGCCCTAAGCACTTGAAGCCTGAACTTTAGGAAGTGACCAGCTACACATGTGTAAATGGAGTATCCCTCCAGCCAGGGGGTACCCTACAATCACTTCGTTTTGCTATAACTCAACAGGGTACAAGGGAATGGGCAACTGAAGCACCATGACCGTGAGGAAACACATGGACTTATCCAGCTATCCATAAACAAAACCCCTCCACCATGATGTCACTGGCCTTCTCCATCCCAGAGGTCTGCAGATACAGCACTGTATCACAATGTACAACCACTGCATTAACACACGACTCCCTAGGCAAAATCTACAGGAGAAAAAAAAAAATCTCCAGGAGGCCTCACAGTCTCCTCCACATAATTTGGATTTGATTTTCACATCCAGCTGCAGAACAAGGACATTAATCTCATTCTAGCATTTTGTGTGTGAGCATTCAAGACAGTTGTGGCTTTCCTAAGATGCTGGCTACAAGGCATCATGCGCTATTAGGCAACAACACACTCTGAGCCTGCTGGCACCCGGAACCTTTGGCAGGTGTCTGAGCGCATCCTCCTCACAGCCAGTGCTGCCCTCACATCTTTTACCACCTTCCTGCACCATGCTTTGCTGCTCAGATTCTCATGGAAGATCTCAACTGTCCCGTTGAGATCCTTTCTCGGAGCACGTATGGAAGATAAAAATGTGACTGTCTGCATGCTGGGTGAAGAAATGCAACTACAGCACCTGTAAAACACTAGATCAATGCCAGAAAAAAAGCCTCTTGTGATAAACCAATGCCAAGGCTAGATTAGAGATAATGGTCCAAATGGTTTAAAGGGGAAGAGTAGAAAGATGCACCCAGATGGAAGGAGAATCTGGAGAACAAGTTTAAATAAAACTGTTTATCTGGTCACCTATATGGAAACACAAGCTAAGATGAGTTGCACTTTTACTTGACTGTAAGTGTAAGTGTGGATAGACAGAAGACCTCTCTGGAACCAACCAGGGAGATTTAAAAAGAAATCCTATCCAAGCTGGGTACAAGGTTGTTTGCAGACCAGAGTGGTTCAGGTAAGCATTATCAGAAGAGCTGTGCTGTGATGAAGCAGTATCCCTTTTCTGCCAGGGGGCACACCTGACCAGAGGTTTAAGAGCCCTCCAGACAGAGGTATGGGATAATCTGCCCAACAGGTTCACAACCTGACTTCTGAATAATGCTAAATGCTAAAATATGAGGTTTAATAATGCACTCTCCAAAGTTTTCATACTGTTAATTATAACTCTAAATAATTTTCCTATCCACACGAGTGACTGATTTAATTTTTGACCTTGAAGACCAAGAGATATCATGAAAGAAAATACAGCAAAACACCAGAAGCCTAAAGAAAAGTCTCCATCTCAACCAATAAATAGGAAACAGGACTGTCTTGGATGCCCCATTAGCTGATAGATCAAATAAAAAAATGTACAAACCACACTGTAATACAAGAAAGCATTACAAGTGTCACTGTTGCAAGAGTCTTAGCTAGGATTGCAAAATATGTCTGTTGGCCACATCACCTGGTGCACATCCTGTCTGGTCCAGAAACATAAAGAGACTAATATTTCATTTTGCAAACAGAATGGTAACAAGTAAAGACACAGAGAATAGAGAGAACTCCAAACTGTCAATGTCTGCCTTTTACTCATCACTTCTGCCATCACTGAACAGGCAATTTAAAGCCCCGCACGACTGATCAACCTAGAGTCCCGTCAAACACACTATGCCTAGCAATTCAATTTCAGTCCAGTCCTTCTTGCGTTATCTGTTCCTAACAGCATCCCTGCTTGATTCAATACCGCAATCAAATAAGCCACTATACAATACAAAGGACTATAAGAAATGAATGAAACCCATTATAAAATAGCAGTATTCCATTTCCTAAATCTCCCGTCTACAGTCCACACCAGATTCCCAGTTGGTATTTATCAGTATAGCTCTAATGACCCATTAGGCCAATTTAGACTGCTGCAGGTCTGGCTGTTAGTGTTTACCATTTAGCATTCAGAAGTCAATGAAAAAGCACAGGCAGTACTATTGATTAAGTGAATGAACAGTCGGCTGGTCTGTACTTTGTCTAGGCTCAGGATACATCTAATTTACACTGGATATGCTCATGTCTAAAAACAATAATTATTTTAGCTGTTTCATACTAAGACTACATAAATACAACATTTCACGGTAATTTCCTCATATGTAATTGGAGACAACCCTCATCCTTCCACTAACTCATTTCAGCAGTTTTTCACCCTGCCTGGTTCAAAAGTTAACTTTGATACAGTAAAGCTTACAAATTAGTAAATGTATTTTAAGGGCCTTTCGAAGTGTCCGAACATGGATTATTTCGAGTCTTGAATGTGCCAAAAAAAGCCATGTTTCCTCTGAAAACCATGGCGATGACTGCAATCCACCTAGTCTGACCGTGTTTTGGCTTTCATGTGACACTTCCTCAGCTTAGAAGTCAAAATATTGTTATCTGCAATAAACCCACAGCTGGTGATACTGGTAAAGCTGAGGTTATTGGAAAAGCTGACACTGCAGTGATGATTTCAGCACAAATTTTTTCATGCTTCCTTTGATTTCTCTAATGACTTCTCTGTCATCCTTTTCTTCTGGGTAGAGATTGCCCTTATTGCTCAGGCAAGAATATCACAGACCAAGCCGCCTTAACGCTCCCTTCCCCTCCATGTTCTTGCTCTATGCCATCCTGACTATGTATTAATACAAGACATTTGCAGGGTCTTACTGGAGACAGCCCATTTTCAGATGTGAGAGGATGTAAGTGGCTCATGTGAAAGGACACCTTTTGCTTTAAACCATCAAGTAATTCTTTAATAAAATGCACTGGAGGTGTCTTGGTTAGACAGTTGTACACCACAGCCAAACACAATGGCAGCTGTTCCATACTGCTATTATCCAGTTTTCAAGGAGACTGTCAAAGCTTAGTCTTTATCTGACAGAGACTTTTTTTTTCCTTCTTTTTTTTTTTCTTCCTTTCTTCCAGTTATAGACATATATATTAATTTGGGAATTTGACAAATTTTGAGTAACCGAAGCATTTAAATAAATGAAATCTTTGTTACTTCTTTTAGGAGCAACTGCATTGGGAAAAAAACAATCCAGCAACCTACCTGCAAGTATCTAAAAGCAGATCAAGTTGGATAGAGATCTAGATCTTAATATTTAACTCTGTTTTAAAATCTTTTTCACAAACTCAGATAGACTGTCGTAGTTTTGCCCCAGCTGAGAGCTGAGCACCATGCAGTCACTTGCTCTTTTAAAAGGAAGGGGGGGGTGGGGCAGAGAGAGGGGAAAGTGGGGGATAGAGGAGGGGGAAGGGAAGGGAAGGGANCAACGTTCCCAGGATCTCCCATCCCTCCAGCATACAGCTGTGACCCAGTGAATGGTGTGTAAGACAAATTGAGCACTTAGCTTTGGTGGAAATCTCTTCATCAATCAATTTTAATTTCTGCAAAACAGAGGATAGCAATACGCTCACTCCCATTGAAGTCTCCTAGTAAAATGTGCTGCATAGAAACTATGCAATCCTGAATTTTTAGTTGAGGCAGAGCGTGGTTCCAAGTACATACTCAGTCAATGGCTTAACAATTCTCTTGTTAATGCCTGTCATGGACCATAACGATAATGTTCCTCTCTCCCACAAGAGCCACCTTGCTGCATTGCTGCCCTCCACCCCACAGACCTGCACACCATGCTCTGCCCGGCATCCCCTCAGCACTGCTGCCACTTCAGCAAGCCAAACACAGCCACTACAGCAGTTGCAGCCAGCCTGTATTTTGTCTTCAGAGGCACACCGTGCCCCGGATGGTGCTGCAATGAGGACATCATCCTCCCTTACCTCCCTGGTAGCATCACCACTTATCGGACAGTTCCCATGTGCAACACAAGAGGCCTTTTTGCAGAAGTTTGGGTTTGTGCTGTGCTCATGACTGTAAAACATTCATTCTTGCATACGGTAATAATATTAAATATTTTTAAAAGAATCAAAATAATTGCATCGCAAATTACTTCTCACCTATGATGAACATCTAGTCTGTAATCTTTTGCTACTAGCAACAGCACTGACATAAAAACAATGAATAAATACTTCTTATCAGAGGCGTGTTTTGAAATCTAAACATATTTACAAAAAAAAATTGAAATTTGCAGGAAGCTCCTAAATCTGTTCCAGCAACCGGCAATCAGCCATTTTGTACATCATGTTACTGACATACTTTAATTAGCTCTAATTCACACATTATAATCACTGTCTAGAAAATTTGCGATGCACTTGCTATGAAGCAGATTTGGAACTTTATCAACGTGCAGTTGCTTTAATCTTACAGAAGTCACACAACAAAAAAGATCTCTTTTCGCATCATGAATTATGACATACCTGTCTTCCAATTAAGTACTCTGTTTTTCTTTTTTAAACCCTTTTGCAAACTAATTGCCAAAAAGTATTAAAATCTCTCTTCACTGAACACAACAAAGAAAAAAGTAATAAATAATTCTTTTGCTATAGGGACTAGTATTTTTTTTAAATACACTTTAACAGGACACAGAAACTAATCTTCAGTCCTTTTGAAAAACCCTCTGAGCATATATTTCTATTTTTGTATTCCCAAAGACCTTTGAAACTCTGAATTGCAGGAGTTGGTGACACCTAGGCTTTTCCAAGTGAGATAGACAGTTTTAAGCCTGGCAACACTTAAATGCAACAACATGCGGTTTCATTGCTATTGAAGAGGCAAGAATTTAGAATTTAAATTAAAGAATTCTGCCCTTTAAAGGTAGAATATGGTGCAGCTAGTGGTGTTACTAAAGTTCACATCTCGTTATTATACAGTTCTTCAACAACCACAGTTGATTTCTGAGCAGTGTTCCAGGCAGGTTTAATGCCACCCAGTTATCAAGTGCGGAGTTTTATGAATTTGCTGGATCGTTCTGGGTGAACCATAATTTCCCGTAAGTAGTAAGAATAAAAAGCAAACCTGGAGCACGTGAATGAAAGCCAAAGGAATAATCAGTACAAGACCTTGAGAAGAAAAGCTTTTGAATTGCAAGCTATTTTGTCTGAGCAGAGACTGGCATTACAATGGCTTCTTTATTTGCTGCAGTGCACTTCAAGCACAGGTACTTCTCATTCCAGGTGCTTAGCTGTCAAAAAACATGCCGGATTGCACCTGATCCCCAAGGAGAAGGTTTATTCCACCTTTTGCCTTGTTTCACTAACATTCCTCTCTCTCTGCAGAGATATGAATCTGTATTAAACACTAATTGTTTCCTTCTTCAACAAGTGATCCTCCTTTGAAGAACTCCAGAAACAAGAGAGTTCAATTATTTACGTACAGAGAGCCAGATTTCATGGCACTGATTGATTTTCACCAGTCAAGCAGCAAGGGACACAAGGGCATTGTGCTCTGGACAGTAAATGAAACATTCAAGGATGACGAGGCAAGTATGAATGCAGGTGCCAGGCATGGTTTTGTGTATGATGCCACACATAACAGCTCACAAAGAGGAACAGGAGACATATGGCAACCGATCTGTACTGAAATCCATCCCTGTCCGCTGTATGCTATGCTTTATTTAGTGGTTGTGCACAGGCACATCACCCAAAAGGCTTGATCATTCTGTGCAGCAAGAGCAGCTACAATGGAGGCAGAATCTGCCCCTCAGTGTAGGAGGAAAATGAATACTGAGCAGAACAGCGGTCCCCACCCTCATGCCACCAGTTAACAGTTTTGCTGGTACGTGACCTTTTGTTTGCCATCAAATCATCTCCCTAGCAGTCAAATCATATGTTTGTCTATTCATCAGATCCTCTGAACATTCAAAGCACCTGTTCACATACACAAAGGCTGTTTGGATCCTTCCTGCCCTCTACTGTGGCAGCTCAATAACTAGACAGGGAGCTCCCAGCTGGGTACGAGCAGCAGAGAAAAACTGCACAGCCAGAGGGGAAAGAGATGTCGGCAGAGCACACTTACATAGGGAGAAAATTAGAGTCTGGAATCTCAGCAACAAGTCTCCCCTTTTCTTGTGAGTGTCATAAAAGAAAGATGCTCAGAATAATTACTACAATAGCGATGTTAAAATGTTAATTTGTACAGTACTCTGCAGAGCATGCAGTTCTGATTGATGTTCTGGCTGGAAAAGGAACCTTACTTAGCAATCTCTGTTTGCTGAATTAAAGCACTAATAGAGGCAGCTTGATAAAAATGATGTCACCCTATTTGAAACCAAGCCAAAGGAAAGAATTTTTTTTATTATTTCAGTTCTGCAACTCTACAGTGATACTTAGATTTAGAGATTTACAGGATCTCAGTATGGATGGACTTGAATCCTCAGCATTAAAAATTAAAAATTGTTGAAAATCTCTAGAAAATTCTAGAAACAAAACCACCCCTAACTGAACACGTGCTATTCACAGGAGATGCAATGCATGGGGTATTTAATTTCATCACACAGACAAGCATCCATGTAGCTGGTCCATTTAAAATTAAGCCTGTCATCTAATCTGGTACTGGTCAACTAAATTCCTTCAGAGCTAAGAGAGAAAGAAAGGGACCCCTGATGTGTATTTCCCTTGTCCAGATTATAGATGTCTAATATAAATTAGGATAATTCATCAGTGGAGGTGATTCATTCTCTTTAGATGAGACAAACAGCTCACTTCAGGCAGCTAAAATTAGGTAAGATGAATTCCAGCATACTTGCCTCTGCTACTAATGAATGCATCTTTAAGGAGAGGGAAATACTATCCCCGTAATACTAATGGGTAAGTTACGGTCTCAAGAGACTGAAAGTGGCATGCTAAAAGAACTTTAAGGCAATCTATATGGAATTTAGAAGTTTAAAGTCTAAAAATAGGACCCTGAAAACCCCTCTGTGGCAGACATGTAAAGAGTAGAAAGTCTTACGTCTTACCAGAGCATTTCCCAAGCATTGATAGTTGCCCAGAAATGAGTCAGTTTCATGGATGAGCAGCTCAGTGGCCAAACCACACATAATCCCTGTTTGGATGCACACACTTAAAGCATCCTTGCTCTAAATCCCTATTTAGGAACTAAGCTGTGAACACACACAAGAGAAATCAGAAAGACATGAAGGTGCTCATTAACTCCAGACATCAGGCTGCATGGTCCAGAGGAAGAAGCATAGTTAAGGGATGGGGAGGTGGGAGTCAAAACTAGAGTGCAAAAAGACTGCAAAATCCAGGGCCACAGTATTTCAAAGTGAGCACAAGAAATGTTCAGTTTTGGTTTGGGTTTTATTTTTAAATGTACTATCACATATTCAGCAATATCTCCGTGCATTTTCTGTCACGCTGAGGTACACTTACAGAAGTGACATTTGTATTGGGATAGCTTGAAGAAAGTCCTCACTGAGGAGCATGGCTGTCTTGCTCAAGATAGGAGTTGGAGAAACTTCTAGAGAGAGACATCATAGGCAGCCTGTATCTCTGCAAGGATCTAACCATCTGAGGATAAAAAGAAATGCATGAAGTAGAAATAAAAATCATAAAAGGAGACCTGATAGCAGCACTAAAATAACAAATAACAGCACAAAAATGGGTCATAGCTCTTCAACTTCCTGTCAAGTGCTTCATGCTTTTACATCGTGGTAGAGCTCAATTTTTGGGAAAGACTGGAATACGACCTCTGTTCTGAAACCCTGTTTCTACCCATGAGAAACACAGAAAAAGCGTAAGAGACAAAGTGGTGGTGTTTGTGGGAAATGCTGACTCAAGTTCAAGAGAACGGCCATTACGACGGGTGTACAGGCAAAAACCCACCCTCGCTGCCTCCCAGGACTCACCACCAGTTGGGTGGAGGCAAGCTGGCCTCTGAAACCAGGGGTGAGCACCCTGTAATTTGATGTGATGGGCAGAGAGGTGTGGACAACGTCAAATTGAAGGAGAGCCTGCAAGACTAGAGCTGCTGTCAAGAGTCCTGCAGAAACACCCATGGGGAAATGCACCATTCTGTGTGCACATTTGCTCCTCATGAGAGGTGTAGGGATGAAACTGTGGAGCCACACACAGCCCAGAGAGGACCACCATAAACTCTACCTAAGAGCTTTTTGTAGG
Organism: Zapornia atra; assembly: GCA_013400835.1. Lineage (NCBI taxonomy): Eukaryota > Metazoa > Chordata > Aves > Gruiformes > Rallidae > Zapornia > Zapornia atra. The sequence continues at coordinate 33,807 of VZTU01026262.1, forward strand.
GTGAGAGAGAGATTCTGTGGGGAGAAACACCCTATTACCCTGCAACACTTTGTGGAACAAACTAAAAGTACACAGTTCATCTCGATATTTCTCTCCCCATGACATGAGAACAGTGCCCAGAAAGCCAGTTCTTGGTGGTTGAAGGGAAAGCATCTTTCAGGATATGCTCAGCACAACCCTGGCTAGACTACATTTGAAATCCAGCCAGTAACACTTTCATGTTTCAGAGACTGAGCTACTCAGACTTGTGTTTATTCTTAGATGGCACTAGCATTAGCTTAGTGTCAGGTCATATTTTTGTACTTAGCTTCAAGTCTGCTGCTTCCACTTCAGGCCTGGAGAAAGGTTTCTGCACCTAAAAGTTTATCCATTTTTTTCCATTATAGATGCTGGTCCTCAAAAGATATTATCTTTTCTATGTGCCTAGGACTAGGACAGCCATAAGGAAACAACCGCAATATGTGAAGATACTGAATTTGGTGTCTGAATGGAGATTACCTGAAATGAAGAAAAATGAAGCCACATTACCATTTAGTTCTCAGATTTACACACCATCCCCAGAAGACCTATACTCCCAAACCTCTAAGTATTAGTCGTTTTTAACTACTACATACACCTAGATAGAGAATTTCAAACACTGAGAAATCTTCTCTTTTGATCAGCTACTCAGCTCCACAGGAAATAACTGAAATAAGAAATGTGCTCCAAAACATTAAGAAAAATATTTATGGTTTCTGAAATGAAACCAGGCACTATACAGCAAACCGCAAAATGCTGTGAACATAATTTGATAACAGAGAAAACAAGGTGTGTGTGGAGGAAGCTATCTCATTGACATGATGAAAACACCCACCACCAGCAAAAAATTCACCTGGAAATATTATGAAACAAAAATAACAATAGCATCAGATTGGACACCTTTGGACAAAAGTTTGAAGCAAAGTCCTTAAAAAGATGTATCTCTTCAACAGCAAGAGGCTGTTTAAGATCCAAACCTCTGAAAATTTTAATATTCTTTTGAACCCTAAGTTTCTTCATTAAGCTAATCCCATTAACTCCTGATCAACAGGTATCAAAACTCAGCTGCCAGCTCTCAGCAATACAGGAAACGACACTTGGCAATCTGTGGCAGCAATTTACCTTGTCCTCTGCCACATAAATAACTGCTAATTTCAGGCTACTCTAATATCTAAAGCTCCATCAATAAGACCACAAGAGCTCTCAATCCCCAGGTGTAAGAAATTGGGCAAGGAAGGCAAGAGACCAGCATGGCTGAGTCAAGAACCTGCTGGTCAAACTAAAAGGCAAGATGGGACTACACAGGCAGTGGAAGCAGGGACAGATGTCCTGGGAAAAGTACAGGGACATTGCCTGATTTTGTAGGGATGTGGTCAGGAAGACCAAGGCATGGCTGGATGTGAACTTGGCAAGGGATGCCAAGAAAAACAAGAAGGTCTTCTACAGGTATGTAATCAGAAAAGGAAGGTTAAAGAGAGCATACACCCTGCGATGTACAACAATGGTGAGCTGGTAAGAAGAGATCAGGAAAAGGCTGAGGTCTCGACAACCTTTTTACCTCAGTCTTCACTGGT
>VZTU01026263.1:0-19458 GCA_013400835.1 Zapornia atra
CCTTCTCATCATCTCCCGTTACCTCAAATTCAAATGTACCTGCATGTAGATTCAAAAGTGTTATTCTTGGCCGGAGCTGCATTTTGGTCCAAACATGCTAAACATCCAGCAATAGCTCCCAAACCAAAGGAGCCAGGACTGAAAGAAATAGCTCTTTTGAAACCATCAGTGGGAAGACAGAAGTAGCCCCTTTCATATTGGGCCTCAGAGCTTTTCTTTGAAGGGAAACTGCAACGTACCTGCATATAGCTCCAAAACTGTTTTGCTCGGACGGAGCAGCATTTTGGTCCAAACATGCAAAAACTCCAGCAATAGCTCCCAAACCAAAGGAGCCAGGACTGAAAGACATAGCTGGTTTGAAACTTCCACTGTGAAGAAACAAGGAGCCCCTTTTCATATTGGGGCTTGCAGCTTTCCTTTGGGAGGGAAACTCCAATGTACCTGCATAGAGCTCCAGAGTGTTTTTCTCAGCCGGAGCAGCATTTTGGTCCAAACATGCCAAACGTCCAGCAATAGCTCCCAAACCAAAGGAGCCAGGACTGAAAGACATAGCTGGTTTGAAACCTCCCCAGGCAACACACAAGCAGCCCCTTTCACTTCAGGGCTCAGAGCTTTTCTTAGGGTAGATGAGGTACTTAGGGATATGCTTTAGTTTATGATGAGAATGGTTGGACTTGATGATCTTCAAAGGTCTTTTCCAACCTTGTGATTCTCTGATAGAGTTTATATTTCAACCAGTTAGGAACACACTTGATGCTATTTTCACCAACTGGTTTAAGTATGCTGTGCCATTTCAGATATCTTAGGACATGTGACAGCTTCACACAATATATGATAAAGGACCTAATAGGAGACCCTATATTCCCCTAGGCCAGCAGCTAGGGACCTGGTGAGATACCAGGATATAAGACAGCAGGATCTCAAATGGCACTTCGTCTTTAGGCAACTGAATTGTTCTCTAGATATTTCCCTGTCTTCTTATAAACATGTCATGTAACGTGTCAGCACTTGCTTATGCATAAGCCTGGATTCATGTAAAAGATGCTTCCATATGGAGGAAGATTATATTGCAGCTACAACCTTCTGAAAGAAAGAGTTTTATGCCTCCCATCTACATTTGCTTTTGACAGTTAATGAGTCAAAGGAGAATTGTTCAACACCGCTTGGCTTATGCTAAAAAAAAAAAAAAAGAGTTTTGCAAAGAAGGGAGCGCACAGAGATCTCCTCTTTGCCTGCACACCTTCCACTTGCTTGGGGAAACTTCTGAAATGGCTGATGTATTCAGTAACAAAAGGTGCACTCTATTTTCAGTGTCAGCCAGCCAGCAACCAGAACTATTCCTGTGGACATACACCATGTAATGTAGGCAGTAATTACTTAGTTCAGAACAATCCAAGGAATACAACTGCAATCCTGCCTTTCAGACTCAAACATTTGGTTGTGCTCTCCTTCTGTGCTCTCCCTTTCTCTCAATCACCCACTTGAAGGAGGAAACACAACCTATAGGTTTGTCTGCCAAGAACACACAGCTGACACCCCATTTTACTCTCCACAGGTGGAGACGTTGCTATCTGTAAAATGTCACAATGCCTGGTAGAAATTAGTTGCTGTGCAAAGAACAGCAAACTTGTCCTGACCTTACACAAGGTCTAACAACGATCCACAGAGGAAAATGCTTCAAAGAACTAGCTGAGGCATAGCCTGCTTCTTTTATCAGAAACATCAGTCCCCTATTCATGAAAATGGTGTGAAGCTGCCAGATTCTGTTCCATCACTGATGAAGCATTGACAATTGTAATTTGTGGAGGGAACACATAAAAAGCCATTTCCCATTAAGTCCACGCATTTAAGAATACTATTTCCAGCCAAAGCTGATTGCCTGTTGACAAAATTACAAAATATGTCTGGATTTTACAAAATTAAGGCCATAATCTACTGAAGTGTAGAGGTGGAGTGCTGTGATGGATGAGTAATGGCAGCAAAGGCATTCAACAGAACCTGAATCAAGGCTTGATCCTGCAGCTCAGAAAGGTTAAATGAAAATAGTTCATTGCCTTTGCAGGGCCTTGGTAAGAAGTTTTCTTCTGGACCCAGAGGAGAAAAGAGGTGATTCGCCCTTATCCTGTAATACCAGAAGCTGGCTGTAGTAAGGGAGGCATGAGAGTGGTGAGCCTTCCCCTCCAGCTGTGGAGGTCCCTCTGCTCTGTGGTCAAAGTGAGCAGATTCCAACCACAGTGCACTGATGTCTGGCTCCATGGAGCTGGCTCCAGGCTGGCAGTGATGTGATAGATGATAGTCTCTTTAATGACCATCAAGTGTCATTTATACTGGCTTGAAGTATTTTTAATTAACATTAGAATCTCTCTACTCAAAAGTCACTCTTTCTCTGGGGTTTTGCTAAATTGCTGTCAATGGAAGTTCTTCCTCTGATTGTCCAAGGAGAGGCACTGCTACTCTGTGGTTGGCTGTTCTTATGGCAGCCAATGTCAATGTCACTCATTTTCTTTCACTCCCATCATCGCATTATTCCCTCCTAATCTCTTCAGGACCCTTTCCAAAGCCTAAGCAGCAACACAACATGACACAGTATCATCAAGAACAGAAATAAACCCTGGTAGTACAAACTGAAGGAACTCTAAATACACCCAAAGAATAAATATTTCCTGAAGAAAGCATCAATGTTTAAGCTGAGGGAACGTTTCAGTGACTGAGACACCACGCAAGTCAGCTTTACAAGCTCTGTGTCACATGCAAATTGATGCTAAATATCTGGTGTCAAAGAGCAAGAAAGATGACAAGCTCTTTTACGCAGTAAGTTGAGCTATTGGTAATTACGTGCCCGAGACACACTTAAACCAGGTAACTTTGGCTCTTCTCAGCCAGCACCTTGCTGATCATTTCCTTGCTGAACATCTCCAGGAAAACTGACATGCCTGTCATTTTTACCGAGATGCCTGGAGTTTAGTAGCTAGCTATTCATTTTCTTTTCCTTTTACTACTTTGTGGAGTGCATGAAGTTCACAAATACCTTCAAACACCTTTCCCTATTGTAACAGTCATTTTACTTCCAACAGTTCCCTGAGTGAGAAAAAAAACTCAAACGAGATCACAAAGGCACTTAACTTCATGTAAGGACTCCAAGGAGACACTAATTTGTACCACTGCACAGCATTTGCCTGTTTTGTTGTTTTGACCAATACAGGTACAGAGATTCAAAGAAGCCTTTGAAAAGAGAAGATTGTGACATCTTTCTCTACTTACCAGGAGGTATCGGGACAATTCAGGACATTCTAAGTTATCAGAATAGGAAAGCTGGCAAAAATGGCCCTCCTTTTCCCTTTCACTGCAGGACCTAGAACACCACAGGCATTTTTAGAAAAGAAAACATTTCAGAGGAAGAAGTGAAAAAACCCTGTAATATTACTTAAATCCCCATCTTCTCAATGATAATTTGCATTTCAGATTGCCAAGAAATGACTTGAAATAATCTAGTCTCTTTCCTCTAATCATGGCAATCATCAAAATAACACCACTTACTTGCAATATACTTCATTTGCCTCACTTAGGCAGTTATATTTATACAGAAGGAAGATCCCAGGGAGAAGTAAACGCAGGTTCTCTTTTCAAAGGAAAAAGGCAGGCATGCCTCGGGAGAATGATGCAAGAACGAATTGCCTACTACGTGTAAGGATTAACGCAGCCACTGTCCCATTTTGGCCGGCACTGGAGCAGCAGCCAGCCCCCGGGCTCCTCAACCGAGGCGGACAAGCAGCTGCTGCGGGAGCTGCAGCTTTTCACGTCCCCCACCTGCTGGCCACGCTGCAAAGCGGCACAGCACCAACACACTCCCTAACAGGGGAACATCCCGCTCAGGGGATTCTGCCCGTGCACACAGGTACTTCCACAGGCTGCTAACAAAGTTTCTCCGCATCTTTTTACTGTTAGAAGTGGCCTCAACTTCTGTGGTGAGACATCCCAGTAAAGCAATGAAAAAAGGGGGAAAAATACCTGATCATTAAAGCTTTTTTTTTTTTTAAAAAAAACCACCAAACAACCCAAACAACCCAGAAGACTTCTCCCACTTGAAAGCACTCCTTGATCTGCATAGATTCCTAGTAGAAGAAAGAATATGACTGCTGGGTTGAACTTGATGGAAAAGATCAATATTTACATTCCCCACATTATCAGATCATTGCTAACAGGTGATGTGTTCACTATGGGATTTCAAGTCTCTGAAACAATCTGACAAAACAAATATTAAATAGAAGGCAAATAACCCACCCCACCAAAATTATTACGTCTGTACTGCTCCACAGTATGAGAGAGATAAGGATAGTAATTCCTGTGCTGGGTGGATTTCCTCACGATGCACCAAAGGTACCATGGTGCTGTGGAGTAAAACCGTTGCCCTAGGAAGGCTACACATTCAAAGGCAACAGACAAAGTGTGATGTACTGGCAGGCTACTTGAAAACTCTGTTCTCTCAATATTTTGTAGCTGAGAAAAGGGGCAAACCACCTTCCCTTCCTCTCCCAGTTCCATGTTTATTCACTAGACTAAGAACTACTAACACGAAGCCTCTGATTGAATGCAAAAAGACTCTCACTTCACAGCTGGTCTGTCTGTGTACACACCACTCATAACATCAATTAGCAGTGAGGGCAGTTTCCCTATTGCTACCACAGCCAAGCAATCACCACAGTATTCAAAAGTCAGGGCAGGCTTTCTGGGAGAAGAATGTTTTGATTTTGTATACAGTGTCTGGCTAGCTGTCAGACAACAGGAGTGACTGGCAGCTCGACTGACGGCGTCTCCAGAGCGTGACAGGCACGCTCAGCTCCAGCAGCCAACACCTGCCCCTTGAGCACACACAGTACTACATACCTGGGAAGGGCTGGACACGCAGCTGTGTGGGGAGCACGGCGTGGCTCGGCATGAAGCTGAAGCAGGTGGGTCTGCTGATCTCAGAGCTCCTGACACAAAGGAATCTGAAGCTACACTTACCTATTTAGAGCTGTTGAAATCAGTTACAATAAAACCGTAGAGGGAAGAAGGGAGCTGGTTTGCAATTGCCAGGTGGATTTCACCTGGCAGTATTGTAGTAGCACCCAGTTCAATCATAGAATGGCATGGTTTGGAAGGGACCCCAAGGATCACAGAGCTCCAACCCCCCTGCCACAGGCAGGGACACCAACCTCAGGCCTGGATCTACACAAGGTTGCCCAGGGCCCCATCCGACCCGACCCTGAACACTTCCAGGGACGGGGCATCCACCCCTCCTCGGGCAGCCTGTTCCAGCACCTCAACACTCTCTCTGTACAAAACTTCCCCCTAATATCTAATCTAAACCTTCCTTCCTTTAGCTTCAATCCATCCCCCTTGTCCTGACATTGTCTACCCTTTTAAAAAGTTGAATCCCCTCCTGTTTCTCTGCTCCCTTCAGGTACTGGCAGGCTGCAATAGGATCCCCCTGCAGCCTTCTCTTCTCCAGGCTGAACAAGCCCAGCTCCCCCAGCCGATGTGCCTTAAAGCATTCCTTAAATAAGAAGATGCATATAAGAAAAGCAGTAAAGCAGCTATACATTTTTACCTGGTAAATATGACTGTTAACTTAGAATACAAATGAATCACAAACTCAGCAGGTCCAAATCAAGAGCGCTGACTAAAAATGACTCATGACACACAAAGCCAGGCCATGAAACCACTGCAGTACACACGGTGCTGCTGCTGCTGCCACCGCAGGCTTCCACAACAGGAAACACACCAAAACCCGAAGGAAAACCTTGAGTCGTTACTCACAGGTCCAGCATGATACAGCAGCACAAAAAGATGACTGAGAAAGGTATGCCTCACAGTAAGACGATGGTGTTACACTCTGGGTGAATTCCCCATTAATTGCAATGTTAGTAGGAAAATACTCTTTCAGGACTTCGAGCTACTTTTCCTTCTCTCTTCAGGACTTTTAACTACCTTTCCTACTTTATAGACCTAAAGCTAGATCCCAGGTCAAAATAACATGCTAGAATCACTGGAGGCAGAGTTAATTATCCTTTAAAATTCAGAATCTGAGCAAATGGGCTCCAAAACTCAAAAGAAGGAGCAGCCTGATTTTATTACACAGCATACCTAGAGAGCTGTGGTTGCTGTCAGACAAGCTGTAAAACTTCCTCTAGGAATTGGGTTAATAATCTATAACATGAAGTAGTGACAGCAATATCGTAAACATATGATTTTTTAAATGATACACACAGAGAAAATGTTCCTGGTTTGAAATGTGCTGGAAAACAGGCTGTTGTGAAGCTGTAAAGAGATACTCTATGGGTAAAATTACTGTCTTGTGATTTTTTTCTTTTTTCCACTTTCAGGGATCTGATAAAAAAATAAAATTCAGCCTTTTACTGAGATTTAAGGGAGAACATAAACACACATTTTTGTTCTTATAGACTTAATGAAACTATAGCTCATCTACAGGTGAAAATACAAAACCTTTAGACCCCAGCATTTCTGATTGTAACCTGACATTGAATTTCACTTTATATTCTCACTCTTGAGAGGTACCTACAAAAAGAGGTATATTCCCCTCTATAAAATAGGCTTCAAATAAACCTGATTTAACTAATGGGGACTATGACAGTCTCACCTGCAGCACTGAGACTTTATGTTTGAGTCCCCTGTGGAGCTACGGCTTTTTTTAATCAACAGCAAAACTGCTTCTTACTCCATACAGTACTTTGCCCGTTCCCAAAGCTAAATATTGTATTAATGTCATTTTAATAAGGCTGCAGATCACAGAGAAAGCGACAAGGTACAGAATTTAAACAAAGGAGAGCTATTTTTATGCCTTCAGCAGCTACCTCCACATTTAAATGCAGAATTGTATAAGGCTGGCACTTGGATGCAAAAATGTTCTCTTACTGATTCTCCAAACAACAGGGAAGTTTCTGTAATTACAGGAGACTTGCTGGCTGGCTGGCCACCTGCAGTGATGCCAAACATGAAGGGGAACAGCCGTCATGCATCTGTAGCAGATCTGCACGCTGGTGAGTTCAAAGTCCTTACAGTGTGCTACAGCAATACAGCATGCTATGCCAGTTATCACAGCATTGCACAAGTTATAAAAAAAGAGGTAGTTTTAAAAACTAATTCACTAGTCTCAGCACATGTGCTACTTCAATGAGTCAAGCAGGCATTTCGTTCACCATTTACTAGGAAGAAGGAAAAGTAAACCCAAAGCAAAATACAACCAACCTGCTTCCAGGTTCTTTGCCCTGACTTGCTGCAAGCCCATCTGAGAGGCTCCACAGGTGAACTGGAACTTGGGAAATCACCTGTTGTGAAGTCAAACGCATCATTCCCCAAATCATTAGGAAAGGCACCCATGACTGGAAAAGAATTGAAAGTCTGGTCTTGCTCTTTGCACCATCTGGAAACAATTCCCAGCTGGAGATAGCATGAATTTCATTTCACAGGGGCCTCCTCCTCTGCAAACATACCAACATGTTTACCACAGTAAACATGGGGAGCTCTTCTTACTCTGCGTGCAGCCAAAGGCTAACTGAGGCAACATTTTCCCTTTATGACATGCAAGCTTAAACATTTCCATGGCTTTTCTCAGCTCTTGTCCCCACAACAAGCTAAATGTTTTTCTGAAATTCTTACAACTTTTGCTATTACCTGTATTCTCTAACAATGCAGCTTCACAGGAGTTGCAGTTTACCTGCCTTCAATTATTCTTTCCCTCAAGCCACTGGCCTTAACTGAGCTATGACCAACTTGCCCCTTGAACACGAGGTACCACTTTTTAAAATGGGTACATTCTGTACTGTCTTTAATGCAGCTCTGATTAGTTCTACATTCAGGATGTGGTATACAACACTGCAGACCAGAGCTCTGGGGGAAGGCCCAGGGCCCACCACAGCTCATGTCGGAGGCAGACCAGGTAGTTGCACTGCATGGCATTGGATTCTATAGTATGTGATCCCTGAATAACAGGCTGCTGACATTACCAGGATCACTGTTATCTAGCAAGATCTTCCAGGATCAGAAATGTAAAGGGAAAAGGGATTCCTTGCTCCCACCCTGGGAGTAGCTTTAGACCCTGCTTCTTCATGGAATAGGCTGCAGTGTGTTGGGTTAAAGCCAGAGTGTGAGAAAAGTGGCTCCAATATCATCTTACGTTTTTCTCTGCTTTTTCTTCAATTGTTTCCTTCATTTGTTCTTCAGATTCTTGGGGCATGAGTTCACACATGGCTGGCTTACTCTTATCCCATGCAGTCAGTTTCTATGTCATTGCTCTTCCCTCCACATTTCTTCCTTAATAACATTTTTTTATTTATTAAATCTTGGCCTTTCTTCAGCAGGATGTGGAATCCCAAGTGATGTCTCAGCATCTCAGAGTTCCCCCACAATCAGTACACAAGCTACACCAGAACCAACACCATTCATGGTAGCAGTGGATACTGAACTTCACAAGTACTTAGCAGTTGACAGACCTGAGTTATGACACCAGTTCCGTGACTGTCACCAGTAGTCATCAGGAGTTCTGTGAAGTTAAACCTTTTAAAGAAAGTAATACAGCCACTGAAGGTGCCAAGACATTCTTTGTTACCCAATCAGGAGAAACCCTACCATTCCAATATTAAACACATGTTCTAGTGTTATTCCTTACTTGAAAAAACACCCCAAAAATCCAACCCTAAAAACCTACATGTGACAAGTTCCACAGTTTTTTCCCAGAAAGCTGCTTTTCAAAGCACTAGCCATTTTCAATCAGCACAAAAGGGAAGGGAAGGAAAGGGAAGGAAAGGAGGACTAGGTCTTACCAAGAAAGGAAGAGTAATATGCAGTAGTACTGCGTAATAACAGAGAGGAAGCTGTCAGGTCAGGAAGGAGTGAAATCTCTCCCATTTCTGACTCCCAAGAGCCAGGGAGAGACACATGAAAACAATTCTTGAAAACTGGGAACCAGCCACCTAACTTTTAAGGTTTGAAAATGCTGCATCACATACATTTGTTCTGATTGAGAAACATGAAGAGTGTCCTAGGAAATTGAGTTTTTAAACTTTTCTCCTTCTACTAATGCATGCTAGACAAGCCATGACAGAATCATAAAGTATAGACATACTTGACTGTACATTTTCCATGTTAATAAAAAAATAAGGATTTAAAAATACAAACTTGTAAACCAACTGGAAAGCAAGATGCACGGGAAAGGGGAAAACACACACTGCACAACTTTTCAATCAGATTCAATTGTGTACAGAAGCTTAAAGTGGCAGCATTTTATTAGGAGGTATGTTTTTTCTTCTTAATAATCTGAGACTGCCTTAGCTCCTCAGTCCCATGAGCATATGGACAAGATTCAGAAGGCAAAGAACAACCGTCAGGATGATGAATAAAAAACCAACAGAGACGCGTTTTAAACGCTTCAGCTGAGAGGCGGCGTTTCACTTCAGGCTGGGTTTCCCTTGATGGCTTCTCTCTTCTCCAGTCACGAATATGAACTCTCCCATTTAGAACTAAGATTTAAAAGCAAACAAACAAGAAATATGCAGCTGTTAATAGACAGCCATGGGAATTACACTGGAAGAAATGCATAGTGACATTCTGTGAGTAAAAGACACATTCTCCAAATGGATCACTCAGGCACAGCCACATGTGCCATTTGTACAGAGATAGAACAAAGTGCACAATAAACTGAGATAATATAAACACAGCCTAAAGAAGAATTGATTTCTTTCCCTGTGAGATGTTTTGCTGTGATGAATAGTTTGAGGCACCTTTGTATCATCTTTGTTAAGGTTTGTTTTAGATGTAGCAGTTAGTATCATTTAGACTATCAACCTCTGTATTTAGATTTTAAATCCTGACAAGAAGTTTCAGCTTCAAGAACTGTAATCCTTGGTTTGTTACTCCACATTTACTAGAACTTTTGCTGGTAATTGCATTTTAAGAGTATTGAAAGTAGTGGAAGAAAAAATGCTATTGCAGACAATGGTTCACTGACCCAAAAATATACTGCAAAGATGTAAGTATAATCTTTCATATAAATCAACAGTAAATTATAAATTGGTTAATTAAAATGTTTGCTGTGTTAAAACCATAAACTGCACACACACACACTTGTGAACCTCTCTAAACTCCTTAAGTGTGAAATAAAACAGGATAAGTGGAAGTTAGTGAAAGAGAAATAAAAATGTAGATGAAAAACAACGGTGAAAATGAGGAGAGTATCTGCCACTTTATGTTGCCCTGCTCTATTTTAATATTCTGCTTCAATCATACCTTCTGTTTCACACAGTTGTAGCTTGGAATAATTAACTGATACCATTCTACATTCTGATAATCACTATGCAAAGAGTAATGAGCCCACTGAAAGCTTAATATCACACATTCAGGCCTGGATGAATTCAACCCTCCAGGTTTCCTTACACAAATAGAGCTGAACTCATAAAAAACTAATACAGAAGAGCTTTAAAACCTCTCTCAAAAAAAGGAGAAAAATGAACAGATAGTGTTATTTATGATCAAGCATATTTTTTCCCCTAAAAAAAAGAATCAGTCTTGTATTGGACAAGATGTCTGACCAAAAGCAACTGCCACAAATGAGTTTCTCTAAGCCCCTCCATGTGTGCATGCATGTGTATGCACACCCATCCGTTTTCCATGCCTTACAAAACACTTCAGTGAACATGACAGAAGAGCTGTGGCCATGTTCTTTCACCTTTTTGGCATAAGCAACATCCTTCCAGACCACCCACTGATTATAAGTCCCTTGTTGCAGTGACATGCAACTGAAGGAAAGAATCAGCCTCTACTGAAACCCCAGGGAGTTTCCATGTGATGTAAATTACTGAGAAAGATCTGGCCTTAATCCTACTCATTCTTCACAGGTAATGTGCAGACAGCATCCATGCCAAATTAAAATCCTCATTCCATTTAACAGGTTGTAAATCCATCCCATCTATCCCTAATGACAGGGAATCAAATTCAGACACATAATGAACACAGTGTGACCAACTCTCTTCAATGGACGGTAATTCAAAGCTATTTCAGTATGGCTTCATGTTTTATAATTGCCAAAGTTGTACAGAAACCCTTAGTGAATGCTAAACTTGGCTAAGTTAACCACTGGAAGCAAGTAGGTCACGTGCTCAGGATTATTTTCTGATATTTTACAGCTGATATAGAACTGTTGGGACACAAGATGTCAACACACTTTCAAATCTGAAGCAGACTTAATAGTAACAAAACCTCGAAGAACTTGCATTATAGCAAAGCTAGATCTTCATTTTGCCCAACTCCACACTGATAAAAAACCCAAACAAACCAGCAACCAAAAAAGCCACAGAAGACACCACCACAGTATTACAACAGGGGAATAAAACCAAAACTCAGCTTCTAACAAACCCTGCCAAGTACAGAGACTTGCTACTGCAGGCTATATAAACACAGCAAGCCTCACAGTTACATGTTCTTAGGGAGACTAGTTTTATTCTGTCAGCATTTAGACTGTAGGGCTTGGTAAGGCCAAAGTCTCAATTACATTACAGTGAGCTTACTCTGCATTTGATAGCCCCAAAATCATCAATACTTTGTAGGAAAAATAGAAATTCTCTAAGTCAAACAAAAGTATTGAATTAGCCACTTCAGTTAAAGGGTTGGGTCCTCAGACAGAGTTAGTCTAGAACAATACTTTGCTGATAGATGCCTTACCAGCCTCATTCAAAAGAGTTTTATTAACAGTATCTTGGAGCAAGGAGCACATAAAGAATACTCCGTTTTCCACAAAGGCACAGAAAGCAGTTAAAAAAGCCAGCACCATAGTAACGTTTCAGTTCAGTATATCTGTATATGGAAGAACAAAACAGATGACTAAACAAAAAAACCCCAACCAACCGACCCACAATCAAACCCCTTTTCTTTACCTTCAAATACCTGATGATTGTTCTTGAGCAGTGTCTGCAGGCCTCCATACTCGCTCTTTAGCCTTTTTAAGGTCTCTTTATTTAAGTGTTCTGCTACCTCTTTCAAGGAAAGGCTTTCTGCAATAAATAATGGTGGTGTAGCTCTTAAAAATATGCACATATATATACACATGAGATCCTAAAAAAATAAAGTTCTGTAGAAGTTAATTATAAGCACAATCTACAAATTATCTAGCAGTACTGCAGCAACTTTGTACTCCCAATATCATGCATGATACGTATTTTATATGTACACTGTCTGTAAAATAGCAGCTTTCATTCTACAGGACTCAAAGCAAAATTCCCACACTGCTTTTTTTACAGCAGTGTAAACACCCTCGTTTTGATAATTATTGTTAACCACAGGTCATTTGAGAGAACAGAGGATGACTCAATGGATCTGCTGTACACAGTAACATGTAACAAACTACAGCAAGTAAATAGTAAAAATGGACAAAAGGAAAATGGAAAGATGGCAGTAGCGAGAATGAGCTGAATGCTCATATTATACAAAACCACCATCTTCTATTCTTTTTGAGACTGAATTAAAAATTCTTAATCATGTCATAACCAATGAGGTGCTTCAAAACACTTCTTACACAATTCTTACAGAATTATAGCTAATTATGATGTAACAATCCAAAGTGAAATTTCATATTCTCCCAAAACAGATACAGAATGTTAAGTGTGGAGGAGGTCTGGATTTGGTTTGATTTTAATACAAAATTATTCTGTCCTAATATTTAAGTGTAGAGGGAAAAAACTTCACATCAATTAAAAAAGTATTCTCATTGGCCTTATTTGCACCTCACTGTGCAATAAAACAAAGCAGGGAAAAAAATAGCCTTTGATTGCTACTGTACAGTTCGTGGTATTTCCTACCACCTATTTCACTGCTATATATACAAACATGCAAATGCATTGGAAAAGACATCCTCTACCAACAAAAGGAAAAGATAACAAAGGAAAAACTCTCCCACCTCCTTGATTCCAGGTATTCATGTTTTCACCAGGAGAACATGATTTTTGGGGGGAGGCATTTAACAACAAGTTTGCCACATTAAGAACCACATCATCTACAAAATCCCGAGGGAGGGAAGCACAGTTTCTGATTTCTTCTACTTTTTCTCTGGGTTGGAATCCAGGCATCCAAATTGTACCAGCAATCTCAGTCTCATTTTCAGGAAGTTCAGAGCTTGCTTTTTCACATACATCAGAGTGATCCTTGCGTTTAAATCCAACTCTTCTGTTACATGTGGCCACAGCACAGATGTGACGATTATTAATATACTGTGTTATCTGCTTGTCAATCAGAGCACGTTCTGTTGGTGGATACGTCCTATTTTTTCCAATAAGGCTTACCTATTTTAACAGAAATGGGTAAATCACTATTTACAGAGTCCCATACTACACAGTCCCCCAACCTGCACGTGCCTTATGTGGGCTTCTAAATCTACCTGCAGGATATCCATTCATACTCAATGTTCATTAACATCTGAGGATTTTTTAATTTCAGTTTTTAAATATTGGTGCCACAGAGTAAGTCCAGTAATCAAACCATGATCCACAACACACAGACCAAAGAGATTGTTCCTGACCCTCAGATTATTTACTAAACTGAAGTTGGACACCTCTTCCTCCTCTGAGAAGACTTCATAAGGAGGTGAAAACCAGCAAAATTAAATACAAATAACCAACATAGGCAGCTGGAAAAAGCAAGGCAAAAAAGAGTTATGTTTTCCATCTGGTCAGCTTGCATTAAAACCCCCACCACAAAGTCCTCCATTCTTTCCTAACTTTAGGATTGTACCTATGACATTAAGAGCAGAGTACCCAAGATCATAAGTAATTTTAGTCTCTCTTCAAAACATATTGCCTCAAGAAATGAAACTGCCTATAGTCTGATCACACAATAATGAACAAACAATAACATTGAACAAACATCCATATGCTTCAGACAGCTAGCAGCTTTAGAAGAAAAAAAGACAAAAGCCTACACAGCCCAAAATTACCCTCTTTGTTGATGGAATTCTAAGGCAGTCTTCCTCCACTTGAAAGCCACATACAAATCCCACTTGGGCAACAAAATCAAGATACTCCCTGTACTGAGTTTTCTTGCTTTGTCTTCGGCTGTATTTCCCATGGAAATCAAAGAAGCAACATGGCAGCACAAAGTAGCAGCATGAATAGGAAGATCTACAAGAAGAATAACAAACTGATAAATGGAAAGTCGTTTAAGAGAACAACACAAATTCAACAAAAACCATCAGACAACAGCAATAACGTACATTTTTAATTAAGCAACAGAGCTTCATGAAATAATATGTTCCTCTTTTAGCATATCTATTAGCATAATCAAAAATACTGTTTCACAAAGTATTTGCTACAGCAAATTATTGTGCCAACTTTGCAGGACTAAATCTCTAGTTATTAAACTATTGCAGCTGATTGCAAAGAGGACAATGATTTGAGGAAAGGCAGAACCAACAGCAATATTATTTGAAAAAAACCAACCAAACCACAAAACCCACAAACAACAGATCCACATCTAAAGAATAAAAAAACAGTTCTGGTTTTTGAGCTTCAAAAGCTAAAATGCTGTACCTGAAATCCATGAGACAGTAAATACTACATCTGTGTTTCTCTACAGGAAGAGAAACATTCTGTACAACAATCAATGGCCCTCAAAAGCAGCAGATCTTACAAAGATAGCAGGTGTGGCTGCAAAAGTAAGTTTTCATCAAGCCCAGATAGTAATTCTGGTTTGTTTTGGGGTTTGCTGCAGTTTGGTTGTATGGGTTGTTTGGGTTTTTTTGGGTTTTTTAATTCCTCTGCAAATACCTAGCTGCAATTACAGGTATCCATGGTGTTAATTCATCTGAATGGTTTCCTATAAGCCAGTCAGTATCAGGAAAGATATGGCTGTCACCTGGCACGATTGTAGATTCCTATAAAAACAAACAATACATTGGGAATTATATTACAGATTTCTTTAAAAGCATATTATTTGTTAGCAAAGCACTAAGCAAGCATATAGAATCATATAAGCTGACAGATACAAGATGAATGAGCCACAGACACTAACAGTATTCTCCTTTCACAATGTAGTTACTTTTTATAGCTACAAAGAAACAATAGAGCAATAGCTTCGCACAAAATAATGGTCACAGAACATCAGAATTGTTATTCCAAAGGTAACTGGCACCATAAATATTTGCAAGCAAATATAATACATAGGATTATGATTTCTTGCTAGTCTCCTTCCATTATGTGTATGTCTGGACTCAGTTTTTCAGAAAGCCACTTAATTTGCTGTGTTTAAAGAGCCCTAGGACTCACACAGCAACAGAACAGTATTTTTTCCTCAAGAAAATTCAATATAGATGAAGCATCGCCACAGAGATCTTCCCCCCACAGTACTGACTCACAGAACAGTTATTAGTCTCAAGCATACTCTATCCTGATTTTCTAAACAGCAATAAAACACCCATAAAAACTCAAAACCAACCACCAAGATGAATTCTTCATAGAGGTTGAATTTTAGAAGCTATAGAATGCCTTTAATGTTTGTCTCACACACATTTTCTACCTTGAATTAAGTTCAAAGAAAGTACTTGGAGATGTTGCTAATACAGAAGTACATACTCTTCTCTAAAAAAAAAAAAAAAAAAAAAAAAAAGAAAATAACCACAAAAAAAAAAAACGAAAAANGCAACAGTAGCAGCCTTGAAGATAAAGTAGTAAGAAATGGTGTGTTTTTAGGAATAGATTAGTTGGGAATTTTAGCAGAATTTGGCTGTAGTCACATAAGCTGCTTCATGAAAGCAGCTACAAAACTTAGCCATAATAGTGCAACAGCCTTGAAACCAGAGGAAGTAGGAGATAGAGGAGTCGTAAATAATGAGACTAACGACCAATGAAAAGACAGAGTCTACCTTGTTTTCAGGGAAAAACTAACTACTCGGTGCAGGTGTTGGGAGCCCAGATCAGCATGGAGAAACCCGTAAGGAGCATGTGCTGAGAGAGAGGAAGACATCCAGCCTTCATCCAGGGAGACCACCAGAAGACCCCCTGAGTGTCACTGAGCATGCTCCATCTGGGAGGAGTTAATATAAATGACTTCCTGGAAATACTTTGCATAACCCTGCCTTTTCTTAGAAATTATAATGAATCTGTATAATTAATCTGTATAAATATTGGCTTTAATGGGCGCACACATTGGGAGGAGCGATCGATCCCCTGTGTGCCCAGCGCTGCAATAAAGGATCCCTGCTTCAGAGTCACCAAAGGCTATTGAGTTTTGATTCTGGCTTTCCGAGGCATCAGAATCTCCACAGACCTTTAGGAAAGCCCTGAGAATTATGCCCATACACTGTTCTTATACAGAAGCTCGAAATGTACATGTATATGCAAAGTAGTAACTGTATAGGGATTAAAAAAGACCTCACAACCAAATCACCTAACTAGGGAATTTCAGAAGTCTCTGACTACCTCTATTATATCCCAATTCCTCTCTTCAGGAAGCACTGTGTAAGGCGTTTTAAGTATTACTGTTCACTTTAAATACATCTCTGGCCATTTGTAGTTATGTAGGTACATATCTGGATAATGTATGTAATGAATTTCTTTTTGCACATTAGATGTTCAACCAAGTGACTGATAAATGCTTTCTTATGGTTGATTAAAAAAAGTTACTCCTAGGCTACGTTTCAGCTTTGATCACTCAATTCAGGCATAGCACGAATTATCAGTGCCACGCTCCACATTTTGACAGTCACCCATAATCAAATTTGTATTCCCCACGTCTGACAGCAGTTTGGCAACACAGAGTGCCACCTGTGATATTCATTTATATTGTTAGGATTGGCACTGAGTGTCACAGATGGCAATATTAATCCTGCAACTCACACTGTAAGTAAAGATCAAAACAACATTAGCTTTGAGTGTAACAAAAGGCTGTGACCAGGTGCTTTCTCCTTCTGTAGCTGCAGAAGCCTTGCAAATCATCTCACCCTTCCTGTGCATTATCCAACTCCTTCCCACATAAATTAGTACTTTATATATTTTTTTTGGGTATTTTTATTGTTTCTGTCTGGCTTTTTCAAGTGTTCTTTGTGAATTCTTTTTTTTTTTTTTTAAAAAAAAAGACAAATAAGCCCCATCCTTTCTTACTTGTTCCCTCATGCTGGAGAGAGGGACAGCTGATGCTCAGAAGTTTCTCTACAAGTCAAGAAATTTGAGAAACTGTAAAGAGCCAGACCTTCATATTAAACAAACATACACAATTCAGATTGCCACAATACAGAAACACGGGCAGAAAAGGGAATATATAACATGAAGGAAAACACACGATGCTGTTTGGTATAATCAGAAATGACATAATATAGTAGAACACAAACAAAAACTACTAGAGCATAACTACAGGCAGAATAACGTAGGGGAAGCTGGTAATTTTTGAGAATATAGGGAAAGAAACTTCAGAAGCCTAAAGAACAAGAAACCAGGAACACCTCATCTCCAAAGGGCAACTGTTTATCAGTGTCAAACTTTAATGAGGATTAGACCACGAACAGCTGGAGTTAAAGTGAATGTTCCTGTACTCAAATTGTTCCTATTCTCATAAAAATGCTAATGCAGAACCTGAAATACAATGCCTCTTTCAGACTCATTTTCCTGTTCATTTTTTTGAAGGCTGTAATTGCAATTACTTACCACAAAGTCAGTACAGCAGCAGATGGGGTTCAACACTTTCATCCCCAAAATAACACATAGCACTAGGAGGTCAGAATCACTTTCAAGAATAAACTACTCACAACTTTGTTCACTACTATCTTCTACGAGGTACAGCAGCACAAAGCTGCTCAATATTGACTTTCCAGTAAAAGCAAAGACTGTTTCACAGTGTGCATGTCTGTACATGTAGTAGGAAATCACACTAGCCTTCTCATCTGAAAAACAATTAAGTTGCAAACATGCAAGGCTATAATACAGCACTGTGCTCATAATCCCCTTGACAACTTATTTCATAGTCCCACAAGACACATGGGTGGCATCATATCAATCAGACAGATCACTTTAGACAACTGCCCATAACCTGGCATGTTTCATTACATTTGTATCAGCACAAATGAAACAGTGAACAAGTGAATAAAGTGACAAATATATAAGATTGACATACATTTGCATAATACCTCTAAATGAGTTTCTGGTCCATACATGTCCCATATTTTTCTTCTCCTGACATCAATTCCTCTACCTGAATGCTGAAACATTTGAACAACACAAAGTATCATTTTTAAGTACTATTTGTAGGAGAAATTGTCAAACAAGCTCACTAAATGTGTGTTAACACTGTTTATTTCATACTAGAACTTAAACACATAATGAGATACATCTTCACCATTTGAGGCAAAAACTGAATACTTTTGAACCCTTCTTTCCCTTCCAACTATGAAAGGGAAGAAGGAAATATTACAAATATCTGGCTTGAAATTTTACCTGGGCATACCTATTGAGAATACTCCTGAAAACCTGGTAAAAGCAGAGGGGTTTTTTTTGTTTCTTTGCTCAATTTTAAAAATATTAAAACCTTTCATAAGGCAATTATTCTGTAACACCCACAGGGCTCAGAGAAGAGCTATTCTATACAGTCCTCTCTGGGTGAGACACCTTTCAACTACTGAAGTCAATTACACTATTGGAATCTAAACATATTTTTCCCTGGGTTAACTGATGGGAAGAGACAATAGGACTAGAAACTAAAGCAAGAAATAAAAACTGTGTACATAATAGTATCCAAACTTCAGTAATCCCATGCAGAACTAACCAAAATCAATTACTAAGAGTCCCACAAAATACACACAGGATTTTTTGACAGTCAACAATGTTTTTCAGTGCTACAGCAGTGATGAGCTCATTATGTATGAAAAGAAACATCTACAGGGAAAACAGCATCTTCTATTAAATACTTTTTTCTTGCCACAAAGATGAGAGAGCTTGTCTTAGAACGTGGACTTTTCCCTCCTACCCCTCCAGATGACACCTACTGATTTAACAGGAAATATTCATTTCCTCTACAAGTTTTACCATGCTTTCCCACCTATGAAAAAGTTCTCTGAAACAGAAAGACCCAACTATTTGGTTTTGTTTCATCTGACTGATTTCTTTTGTAGTTGTTTCAGAAACTATGCCTGAAGAAACTGAATTTTGCTGTTGCCACATTTTCACTCCCAAATGCACAGTATGTTGTTCAGCATTTTCACAATTAACAAATACCACGGCTGTTTTCAGAGAGAGAAAAATGGTTTTCAGCACATGACAAATAGAATTCAACTTAATTTTTTTTAAAGTTTATAAAAAAAAAAAATCTCATTTAAAGACTCCTGTGAAAGAATCTCTAGGTTAAGATTCCCCATTCCTTTTTGCTTTGTCTACTGCATAACTGACACAATTACTTTTTATTTTCCCTCTTAAATTCTTACCTCAGAAAAAT
>VZTU01026265.1:1589-12946 GCA_013400835.1 Zapornia atra
CATGGAATACCCCCTTTGGCCAGTTCGAGTCACCTGTCCTGTCTGTGTCCCCTCTCTTCTCATTACCGGGGAAGTAGGAACCACTGAAAAGTCCCTGACTGCTTGGCAGCAGCTAGAAACATCCCTGTGTGATCAGCACTGCTCCCATCCCAACTCCCAAACAGGGCATTCCTTCAGCTGCTGGAAAAGAAATTAACTCTGTCCTAGCCGAAACCAGGACAGCCATCTAGTACAAGCCCCTGCAGTGAGCACGGACACCTTTGACTGGATCAGGGTGTATGCCTTCAGGGATGTGGCCTCCATCACTTCTCTGGGCAACCTGTGCCAGTGTGTCATCACCCTCAGAGTGAAGAACTTCTTCTAATGTCTCATCTAAACCTGCCCTGCTCTGATTTAGAACCATTGGCCCTCATCTTATTGCTACATGCCCTTACAAACAGTCCTTCCCCAGCTTTCCTGTAAGTTCCTTCAGGTAACTGCAAGGTCTCTATAAGGTCCCCCGAACCTTCTCTTCCCCAGCTGAACAAGCTGAACTCTCTCATCCTGTCTTTGCAGAAGTGCTCCAGCCCTTGTATCATCCTCATAGCCTCCTCTGGACCTGCTCTAAGAGAAGGACATATTCATGTCCTTCTGGTGCTGAGGCCTCTGGAGCTGGACTCAATACTGCAGTCGGGGTCTCACCAGAGCAGAGCAGAGGACAGAATCCCCTCTCTTGATCTGCTGACCACACTTCTTTTGGTACAGCCCAGGATGTGGTTGGCCTTCTGAGCTGTGCTTGCCCATTGTTGGCTTGGGGCTATCTTTTGAGCCATTACTACCCCCCCAGTNCCCAAGTCCTTTTCCACAGAGCTGCTCTCTATCACATCAATCCTCATCCAATATTGATATCAAAGATTTCCCTGACCCAAGTGCAGGATGTTACACTTGTCCTTGTTGAACTTCATGAGGTTTCCATAGGCCCACCTCTTCTAGCTGGTCCAGGCCCCTCTGGATAACATCCCAACCCTCTGGCATGGCAACTGCAACCACTCAGCTTGGTTTCATCTGCAAACTTGCTGTTCTCTGTGAAGGAAATCCAATTCAAAAAATATTACCTTTGTGCAAAACCAGCCTGTCAAACCGTGCTCCTGGCCATCTTGTGTACCTGATAATCTCAGCTCTGACAATTGGTAGTGGTGTCTAGCATCACACAGTCCAGTGGTTTCTAAGAGTCCACTGGGCCTGAAAGTCGCAGCTGTACCATTCTTTATATCCCTTTTTAATGCGCTGTGGGGATAATGGCTTTCTTGCCTTGTTATTAGTGCCTGCAGCAAAGACAAACTGCTTCTCTCACGTTCACAGAAAGCTGAGACAAGTGCTTCCGTTACAGCTATTTGATGCTGTTTAAAGTTTCTTTCTGCCTCTACTTCACTTCTGAGGCAGGACTACACTGTTTGCAGTGTTTCAGATGACACTTTGATGCCTCCGGGTCTCATCCCTAGAAGAGATCACATTAGAAATGTCAGAGAGTTAATGATTGGAACTGATCGTAAGTGGTTTCTTTTTCAAGGCTGAGCTGCTTGTCAAACATACCTGGCTGCTCAACTTTTTCTTAGTCTCCTGTTCAAGGCACAACAGCAAACACTTTTTAGATGCTTTTGAACAAGTCACGAATACAGGTAGAATTGCATATGGTAGAAAAATAAAGACACGGATGTACACCCATATTGATTTTTTTTTTTCCAACCCATGTGTCAAAGTGCCAAAGAAATACCATTAAAGTATTATCTATATTTGCTTCCATAGCCTTGCAGGAAATTATGTCAATTAATTTCATAAGCATGCATAACTTCACAGTACATTTCATACGGAGAATTTTTCCCCTTCCCCACCACCTGCTGTATAATTTAGAAATTAGGAGAATAAAATTCTGCACTGATTTTTAATCATCCATCCAAAGTCATCCAGAAGAAATGTCTTACAATAAAATGTCCTAAAATTATTAAAACTGCCTAGTCTTTTCAGATACATAATTTGATCTGTGCAATTCTTTCCCCTCAGTTAATTTTTGGGGCAGTACAATTGTAGTAGTAAAAGCTTTGGGATCGAAAATGATTATTTGTTTTCCCCAAACTGACATTTGGTTTTTTATTATGATTATGTAAAATTACTTACAGACTAAAAGAATTAAAATGAAAAGAACACACTCTGTGATAAGAAGTCTGAAGCAGAGAAAGAGGAAGAAATACTGATGTGGTGGGGGAAGGGGGGAAAATGTTTATATCAGATAAAATGAGGCAGAATGCGAGAAGTATAGTAGGAGTGTGTGCAAATTGATGTAGTTTCTTGAAACCAGGGAACTCCCTGTGTTAAAAGAATAGAATAAAGATACTGAGATGCAGACACCATGCAACTGGGGTGTCAATAGGAGGACTTCTATATGCTTCTTTGTAGTGCAATAACTCATTGTCAGGATCCACTACCAGACAGACCAATTTGAAGAGGTGAAACCCCCTTGCATTCCAACGAACCTCAGACTGCTCTGGGTTGTTGGAGGCAGCTGGGCTTCACTCCTGAGTGATGTCCACTTAGGTGTTTTACTGTGACCAGGTCTTCACAATTCTCAGGAACAGAATTAAGATTCGAAACAGAGTGAAGTGTCAAGTCACTTTAATTACCCACAACAACCATTCAAGAGAAGGGGGAAAGAAAAAGAGTGAAAGGGGGGGGGGAAGAGACAGTGCAACAGCTACCACCCTGGATCTGTCAGTCTGATGTCTTAAGGTCAAGTGGGGCAACATTCCACTCCGTCCTTGTTGGTCTTGACTTTTTACAGTGTTATCTCATTGCATAGTCAATAAGTTTTTGGCATAGCCACACCTTCCACCTGGCTGTGAGACTCATACCCATTGCCATCTCCAGAGAGTCCCTGAAAGTTTGAGAGAGTCCAAGCCCCTTCAAGAGGGTCCGAGCCTACTCACACCCTGGGTCTGGGCACATGCAAAGAGGACTTGGATACATGCTTCAAGATAAGCCACGTTGAGATAAACAAGACATATACCCATTCCTGATGGGTGGAATTCACTTTGTTGCACGGGTGTCATGGGGATGAGGTTTTATGGTGATTAAGAGGAAAGTGGGGAGGATAGGGTTAGAGAGAAGAAAGAGGGGGGTATGGTTCTGTCGGTATATCTCTAGTCCCTTACACTCAGCTATCATCTGTGAACACAGATCTTCCTTACTGAAGTTGCAAACAGATATAAGATTTTGCAAAGGATGAAACTGATTTATTACTCCACATCATCATCACCTGAATGCCACTGGGTTTAATGATATCTTACTTGGCTGTGTTATGCTCATTAATTGGCAGTCTCCAAAGGACATTCTGGTGTTGCTACAGAGGCTTGTAGGCAGTAAGGCCATTCTGGGACAGTGATGTATATGCATACTTACTTTGATTGACAGATTAATGGATTTCATTCTTACTGAAAAGCTTTTCAAACATCCTGATATGGATATCCAGTCATGTCAATGATTCACTGGAGACCACCATGGACGGCACAGTCAAAGGAATAGACTATTGTGATATACATTCAGCTTTCTCTCAGTATGTTCTAGGGAATATGACGAAATCTATTTGAAGTTCCTGCAAAGGAATGGCAAAAAAACCAATCCTATGACTGACATCTATTTTGCTCTTTTTTTCCTGTTTCCACCCACCCCTGCCTCCCAGTTACGTGCAGGTTTTCCATTTTAAACTTAAGTAGGGCACGCTTCCTGTATCTCACAACCCTTACAAGGTGTCATGTTTGTTATTTTATGGATAACTTATCAAAGTGGCATGATAGGAAAGGACGCTTTTTCTGCTTCAATTTATCACTGCCTCACACTTAACCTGGGCTCCACAGACTTTGCTGAATTAATTATTCTACATCCCTCTCAGAAGATAAGGAGTTTGCTCAGAAGGAACCAGTGGCATTATTTGAAGACACGTGGAGTTTATGGGTCAAGCAGAGTTTGTATTGCAGGTTCAGCCCTTTGTGATGGACATGGCTGCAAGACAGAATTATCAATAAGGCTAAGGCGAGAATTTAAATCACAGTGTGTGTAGAGACTTCAAATAAACCCCGCTAATCCACACTCTTAACAGATACAATATCCTTTAAAGTGCAGCCAGGCACCTGCAGCTGTAACAACCTGAACCAATGATGAAAAGCTGTATTAACAGAAATTAGAAAAGACATGCAAGAACTAGTATGATTTTTAGGCCATTTTGAATGCTTTAGGACAGAAGTTTCTGGACCTCTGAATTTTTATTCTTTTTTTTAATGTTAGGCTGCCATTTGGGTGCCATGTGTATAGATGCATAGCAGCAATGTTCTCATGTTCCTTCTCCATTTTAACAGATAATTCTGAAGTAATCAGGAGGATTCCTGAAGGCCTAAAGAAAACACATTGGTAATTAATTGTGAGAGTGTAGCAGAAGACCATCAAGATATTAACAGGTGTCTCCATATGTCTTTTCCTAGAACACCAAGGTTAGGAGAGAAAGGAAAGGCTGGACTGATGTCTCTTAGCTCTGTAAGGAAGCAGAAGACATATCCAAAAATGACTGCACACATAAGAGGAGTCCATGAACCACGAGGATGATTCAGTCACCGGGCACACATGTGTCATGGTGCCTGCGAGTGTGTTGATGTGAGTCTCAGAGTACAAATGAGTAAAATCAATCTCCTTCCAAAGTAAAAATTACTTCGTGGTTGAGTCACTATCCCTGGATGTGTTTAAAAGACAGGTAGATGAGGTACTTCGGGATATGGTTTAGTAGAGGACAGGTACAGCTGGGCTCTTTGATCTAAAAGGTCTTTTCCAACCTAGTGATTCTGCGATTTTTCCCTCCTACCCGGAATTGCATTTGCTCTGCTGTTGCTGCATTATTTCCAGCAAACACAGAAAGATATGACATGTGTCTCTCCAGTTTCACTTCATTTCCTAACAGTCAGGAAGGTCAGAGGAAAATCAGAGAGTGTCAGCATGTAATATGGGAAAAGTCGCTATACCTAATAGCTACTCCAGGCTGTTCCTCCAATCAGACCCTGTGGGCAAAGTATTAATGACATCTCAATAGGATTAAAATTGTACAGAGAAATGGGAAAATGTGGCAAACTAAGTACTTCTTTTTGCAGACGTACCTATGCTGGTTTTTTTTCAGTTAGCTCTGTTAGAAGCAACATATGAAAAAGATAGGATGTAATGCCAAGAGTTGTAGAATGCACAATGGAAACAGCAGCCCTTTGTATAATCACAATTGAATTTAGCTATTAAGGTGAAAATATGTCCTGATTATTGTTAATTTTATGTAAAATAAAGATAATGGATTTTTTTTAAAAGCATCAACAAAGTTATCTATCAGTTATTATTTTCTATTTTATTTTTCATATTAGTCTACATTATTTTAATAAGCCTTAATTTTAGACTGATCTGCAATGAGCAGTGAGGCACTATTATAGACAAAGAGGTTCAGCTTAAAATGGACGTCTTTCCATTGCCTTTAAAACTTGAATTCACTCAGAACATATTTCACTGTTTCATAGAAAAATTGTACACTGTGGAATCTTTAAATTGTTTCCAGAAAAAAAAAAAAAAAGTGGGAGGAAAGGAAGCATTCTAAACTAACTTCTTTTCCCTTGGTGGGGCCTACTTTTTATTAACATTGCTAAAATATTGCAGCCTTGTATTGTCCAAAAAATCATTTATTGTGTTTACTTTCCCTGTGATTTTGTCAAAGCTTATTGAAGCATGCTGTCAGTTCTCTAACGCAATTTTAAGGAATGGCTCACATGAATTTCAGATTTTATTCCTGTAGGATGGGATGGCAGAAGTCAAACTTTTATTCAGGGTATACTTTGTTAAAGGAAAATAAACTCTCTACTCCGAGAACTGAAGCTAAGGCTGCATTTGAGAAGCGTTACCTTGGAGAAGCAATTCTGCTTATTAAGGAGGAAATAAGTTAGAGATGGAACAAAAGCCATTCCACAATATGGATAGTGCTCATAAGCCAGTTATGAGGTCTTTATGCTCTTACCTCAGCTAAATCACTGCACTGGCATGGCACTTTTAATTGAAAGCTCTTAGCTTTCTATTGCTGCTCTATGTCAGTAAAGGCTACTGTCAGAAACCTGTCCATTTCACTTTTTCTCGCTGCCTTGTGGTTCTCCTGGATGCAGTGTTACTATTCCCAAACCCACTGCATACATTGAAAGCCTCAAGTTCCATATTCATCTCACAAAGATACAAGTTCTGGAAGTGCGTGTTGCTGCATGGGGTGAAATCTCTTTGCTGTGGTGGTATAACCAAGTGGGCTTTAAAAGGAAAGCTGCTCTGACTGTCTGGCAAAATTATATTGTCTACTGCATACAGAAATTTCTACTATAGAGGATGGGTACAAAAAAAGCTGGGTTCAGGTTTTCTCTTTGTAATACATTTCATTCTATCTACTCTGAAATCTTCTCCTCTGGTCCCTGGAAAGAGATGCCTCCAAAATCATGCCTGGCTTTGTGGTAGTGCCAACATCATGTCAGGGAGGGCGGGCAGAGCTTCATGATATCACATACCAGTGCCCGACTACATTTGTGCCTTGTATGGCATATTGTACATGTTTATATGTATTCATATGAGGGCAGCTTATAAATAATTTCAGTGTTAGTGTGAAGCACTAATATTCATACTTTGTCTGAACTCACGTATATATCCATATGCCTTTCTGTAGAATGTACTGCTTCATTCTACCTTGTGAAAATCAGGACTCAAAGTGTAACTAAGTGATGTTTGACTCTTACTTTTTTGCAGGTTTCTCCACTCTTTAATTTGTCTCTGTGACAGCAACACACTTCTTGAGAGAGAGAATGGGTTTTACTGGTACAGAAATAGAGAAATATTGATTTCTACTTGTTCTAATGTATAACCTTATTTGCAAAAGGAAAGTGACGAAGTTTTTCATTATTGTGCTGCCTGTCCCAATTTCTGCAGTAAGTTCCTCAGCTTTTCCACAAGTTGACATCTGAGTTTTTGAGGGGCAGGGGGAAGTGGAGGTGAGATCATGTTTGTCAGAGAACAAATGCCTGAAAAATTCTCTATTTGCTGCATTACTGGTTTGTTTTCCGTTTATAAGTCAATACAAAGGAGTTGGTGCTGTATTCAGACTCAGATAAATTGAATGTATTAGCATCTGTAATTTCATGATACCTCAGTGCTTCTTATTTCATGCTGTGCTGGTATAGTGGGTTAACCCTAGCTAGGGACCGGGTGCTCACCAAAGCCACTCTGTCACTGCTCTTGTCATCTGGGCAGGGAAAAGAAAGTGTACATGAAAGTCTCATGGGTCAAGATAAGGAGAGGAAGAAATCACTCATGAGTTACCTTCATGGGCAAAACAGACACAAGTCATGGAAATTAATATCATGTATTGTCAATCTAAATCATATTGTATAATGAGGCATAAATCCAAATCTTAAAACCCCTCCCCCACCTCTCCCTTCTTCCGGGGCTCAACTCCACTCCCCATTTCAGTCCATCACAAGTTGTCTCTGCTGCTTCTTCCTCCTCAGGGGAGGACTCCTCACGCTCTGCTCCTGCTCCAGAATGAGGTCCCTCCAGACAGTCCTCCACCAACTCCTTCAACATAGAGTCCTTCTCAGAGGCTGCAGTTCTTCACCAACTGCTCCAATGCAGGTCTGTTCCACATGGTGCAGATCTTTGGGACCAAACAACCTTCTTCAGGCATTCACCTGTTCTGGCATAGGGTCCTCCATGAGCTGCATTCAACTTCTCACACTGCCCTGCCCATAAGAAGGCTCTGGGTGTGTGAGAACCTGGGAGAAGACACAGCTGACTCAAACTGGCCAAGGAGATATTCCATACCGTATGATATGATGCTCTGTCTGTAAGTGCAGGTGGGATTGGAGGATGTGTCGCTCAGGACCTGAGTGAGCATTTGCTTTGAATGGTGAGCAATTGTGTTGTGCATCACTTGCTTTGTATATTCTATTATTATTGTTGTTGATGTTGCTATTATTATAATTATTATTAATAATATTCTACATATATAATACATACTGCATAACATATACATATATAATACATACTGTATAACATATAATATAGACTATATTATTATAATATTATTACTAATTACTATCATTATCATCTTCCTTTTCTGCCCTGCAAAACTGTGTTTATCTCAACTCACAAGTTTAACTTTTTAATAAATTTCTGATTATCTCCCCAATCCCACTGGGCAAGAGGTAGTGAGCAAAGGGCTGTGTGATTGTTCTAGGTGCCAGACAGATTAAACCACAGCAGAAAACAATTGCTCTGGAACTGAATTGCCTTCAGTTTCTGCATGAACAGATTTGACTGTGTTTTTTCTCTCCTAAAATAAAATTCAGAAAGGGAGATTGTTCTTAGTAGATGGTCAGAGGTTTTATCTGTATGCCAAACCTCCTTTTGTTCTTGAAATAAACCAGCTTTCCTAACAGAGACCAAATATATATAATTTGTAAATACTTTTATGGCCTTAATCAGTGTTGGCTTTGGGTTTTTGGTTTTTTTGTTACTATAGAAGTTTGTTGTTGATACTTGTTATAGCATATTCTCTTAGTTTCAGTCCAGTCTCCTGAAGGCTGTTTTTAATATCAGGGAAGAGAATATATCTGATCGTGAGTGATAATCCAACTTAGTGTGAAATCTTGGCCAGTGGGCTACCACTTAAAATGTCTGGGAAGCTGCTCACTTGGTTCCAGCAAGATGTACTCTCCCAACAAGTTTGACCCAAAGTCTTTGTGACTAAAAAGCTTTAAAAATTACATTATCTCTTAAGAGTAAAAAGCATATTAGTATGCTCTGCAGACTTTTTCCTCCCTGAATTGCACACAAACTGTAGGGAACACAAACTGAATTGCACACAAATCCAGGGTTTGATACGGAAATCTTTAAATTAATCTTTCTACTAGAGATTTTAAAGACTGAAATATTCTATTGCTTTCAAAAATAATTAGTTTTTTCTTAGTTTTGGGTCAGTTATTCAGTGTATTGATGTCTTGAATTTTCCTCACTGATTAGTACAATAATGTAGTATTAAAATGAATTAATTTTACTTGTTATTAAGCTGAGGTGATATGGGTTATATCAGTGCAATGCTTCTCTCCTTTCTGTTCTGATTTGTGTGAGATAACCTAATTATCTATAAAAAGTCTATTCAAGCTAGTGAAGCAGTCTGAAGACAATTCTATGGGTTAAAGTGTGGTGAAAACTCATTATATATATAGACCTTGTCACTTATTGTAAATAAAAACACACAGCTGTTGGAAAATGTCCCACAATCTTCTATTTTTTAAATAAAATAGCTTCTATAGATCTTTGTCTGTCTCCATCCTGTTTGCAATTATTTGAAAAAAATTATCTCTGAAAAGTTCAGTGAAAGATAATATCAAGCAACTGTTTCAGAATGTTTATAAAAATGAATTTGTATTCCCCTCTGTTTGCACTACAAAGTTGAATCTGAGATAACTGCTGGCACTAATGAAAGGCAAATACTCTCTGCATCCTAACCCAAACAGCTACAGCTCTAGTGTTCATGGAAATGATCAGGTGAGCAGTAAGGAAAAAAGAGGATGTTTGAATGTGGCTGTCCATAGCTACCAAGAGGATTGTAATAAGAATAATTGCAGATTCTGAAGTACTGTTTCTACATTTGTATGCTCCGGATCTCTGGTATCTTCTGTGTCTAAATGTGTTTTCATTTTCATTGGAATGTAAAGGTCTTATGTGGTTTTCTTTTTCCCAATTTGGATCTGAAAACTCAATCTTAGAAGAATTTATCTCAGGGAATTTTACCATATCGGGAAATTAATTGTTAATATTTAGAATTGCAAACTCTTCACCCTCTCTGATTTCACACTCACAATGTGTTTGCACTAAACAATGTCTTAGGCATTGATTAGGATTGCTTGTATAATGGATAAGGAATATCCAAATTACTAGCTCTATCCAGGCAAGTTAAACTTTCTTAAGGAACAAGAATAATGATACAGAAAGTATTTATTTGGCACACAAAAATATTTGCAGAAACAATGAAGAGAGTATACCATTTTCCATATTTTTCAGTTCACTATCAATTCCTTACTGTTTGAAATACACGACTTTCTCCTACTGGAACTGAAGTTCTAGAAGTGATTCATGAATTCAGTTGGTAAAACAAAATGCAAGAATTCTAAATATAACTATTGGGGCCACATTTGTAAACTACACATTCCAAAATCCAGTTAATTTCGATTGGCTGTGGCTATCCCATATTATTAATGGTTTTTCCTCTCCTAAAATTACATCAGAGAATATAAAAATAACAATGAAAATCAAGAATAAAACCATTTCCAATGGAAGTACAAAAGTGTAAAATTACTATAACTGACTAAATGGGCTTTATATCCTCTCCTTTATTATAAAAGCTAAAATGGGAGTTACATATGAAAAGACTCACATGTATTCTTTCCAGGCTGCAGTTGACTTGAATTTGTTCTGTTCATAATTTGAAATTGTCTGCCAAAGGAAAAGCTACAGCATATTCAGTTTATGAGGAAATGTTTCCTTCACAGGCATTTAGTAACTAAAATAGTTTGGTTGCTACATCATGTTGGTTTAATAGAAAATTGTGAGAGAAATCTGTCCAAGTATTTTTTATACAAAATAAGGCTTTTTAAAAGTTGACTTGCTTCTCTGTGAAAGAATTCAGAGGAGTAGGTAAGTTCTCTCTGTCACTGGTTTCAAGTTTCAAAGAAAATACAAAATCAAAACCACCAGGATTCGATGGATTATTTGTAACTAGCATTTTTCAATAACACATTTGTACCACATGGCCTTAAATATTCTTATTTATATGTAACTACAAGAGACTTAAAAAGAAAAAAAAAATGAAAATTCCAAAGAAAATTTGTTGTATACAACCACTGTCGCAATTTACATTTACCAAGACATGTGCAGTGCTCCGGGAAAAAGGTAACAAAAATATTAAAAAGGCTTTCAGGGTATATAAAGATCTATAAAGAAATGAACATACTTCTGTCTTGAATGACTTTCTTAGCTAAATTAATGGGGACACTGAAACAATATAACATCTTGAGCTTTCACTCTGTTCATCCGAGCTGTACTGAAACATTTAATTTAAAAAAATGAAAGAAAGGAAGAATGAGATAAATTCTTTCTAAAGACTTTCTTAGCTCTGGATTTATTCACAGAGTGATCAGCTCCTTTATAGCACCAGAAGAGGGTGTAAAGCAAATGTCTAACACTGTAGAAAAATAAATTTTTGCTGTTGTTCACAG
>VZTU01026265.1:12964-31861 GCA_013400835.1 Zapornia atra
GGTTTCTTCTTTTTTTTTCTGTTTGTTTGTTGCTTTTTTTTTTTGTTTGGTTGTGGGGGGTTTTTGTCTTTCATTTTTTCATCCAATACTCTGCCTCAAAACCTTGCCTGAAGTCTGTGCAGCTAGATTTCCAGGCAGTTCAGCCGCCTTCACACACATGCTAAACAGCTTGAAAAATGGTCTTTGTTTTGGACAATGCCAATTATTTTATATAATCTGCATCAAAAGTAGGAATTTTAAATTTTTCTTACAGTAAACAATTTCATCTACTTTAAGAATTTGAAATAAAAAATGTTGATATAATTTTTTTATTCACAAAAAATATGGTCTATGAACTACTGTTGTCATCTGACACTTATGAAGCAGATTTAAATTTAATTGTATTAACCAGGAGAGTGCCTAAGAATATATATGGTGTATTTTAAACTAGTATGAAAGGCAAGCTAGAAAATCAAGGTATGCTCATGCATGAATGTGACCTTTGTGTCCATCCTTAGAGTGGATAAATTTAAACAGTTGCTTCAGGGCATGGTTGCTGTGGAAATGGCATAATTAATTTTGAATGGCTTAATTGACGTGAATGGTCTCAGAGTAAGTCAGATCAGAGTGACTTTTTTGCCAAAAAGTCTATGGTTGAACATGTATGAAATTTTTCTGGTTTCTTTTATCAGGTTCATTTCTAAAACACGTATCTACAGAGATAATATCTCACCCATCCTGAGGGTATCCTCTGGATCTCTGCTTCGTTCTGCAGAACAGGCAGACTTTTTCAAGGCTGGTGTTGATCCAGCTGGCCAAAACTGCAGAATGGTTGGTTAGCTACTCTTCCAGGTGGTGGAAATGTGAATTTGAACACCTAAACCTTGAGAAGAAAAATAAACATCCCTTTCCAGAATGAGATTTTGACATTATATGAATAGGGGCCCGGCCTTGTAAGATTTTAGGAAGGACCTCTTCTTTAATCAGCCCTGCACTATCAGTACCAATCTTACATACTCATTTTGAACAGTGCCTCTTCTGTTTTGCTTAACCCCACTAACAGAATATTTCAAAAAGTTTAGTAGGATGAAGCTGTGCCCAGGACAGGAACTTCCAGATGTCTCCAAACAAAATCCATCAAACAAATATGGCAGCCTAAACATTTTCTAGCCAAGCTTTTTCCTGTCAAATCTGGATTTACCTAGGAGAATCTGTGTTAGATGGCAGCTGAAATTATGGTTTTGGATTGCATTTAGAGACAGATGCCTAAAGTTTGTCAAAGTCATATTTTAGTTTTGTTCTGGTTGGGATCTGGGGTTTTTTCTATGAAAGCTCATGCATATTACATATTAATTTTTAATCTGCTCCAGAAAAAATAAGCTCAAATAAAAACCTTTTTAATTAGAACCATGCTATTAAACAGGTTTCCAAGCAAATTTCAGTAAAGTTCACACAAAGGTCTCTCTGAAGAAGTAACATGGTACAATTTATACTCAATAAATTTACTTGACTGACCTGAATGTTCTTAAGCAGTCCACTTATTTAAATAACCTGAGTCTTTCTTTGTTCATAGGCTGGTAATAAACTCCCTGGCTCTGAGAACTCCTCAGTATTTGCTAACCTTGGCTATGTCCAACAAAATGGATTCCTGTTTTCAGCCGTCACCATATTCTATTGATTCTCTTTCAGATTGAACAGGAGGTAAAGTAACTTGCGTGCAACAAGCAAGTTCACCATGAAAGTTTTGATAGTACATGACTGGGTATGTCTGTAACAAAATGTATATAGTAAGCTGCCTCCTGTCCTGCTGACTTACAGGAAAATAGAAGTATGATTTAATTCTTTCCTGCAGAAAACAGGGCAGAACTTGTCTTCATACGTTTCTGCTGCCAGGCACATGGCCAAAATGCATAGCAGACTAAACAGAACATGAAACTGTGCTTGTGATTTTAGGTCATTCAGTAGGGAGGATGGACAAAGGATGTGTTCAGAAGAGTTTGTTTTACAGGAGGAATAGAGATTTCCTTAGGTACAAGCCTTCTGAGACCCCCAGGGAGGAGCTTATTTCACTCAGCTGCACCATGTATGATGTAGATGTGGACACTGACTTGGTCACCAAGCTTCTCTTTACAGTCAACAGAGAAAAATGGAGATTCCTAAAGCAGAATCTGACTCATTTTAAATTACTACCTAGGGGTGAGAATTTTTCTTCAATATCAATAGAAGAATCTAGATAAGTAGATAATTAATTGTTGACATCTTATATTAGGTTTTTATTAGCTCATCTGCTTCTACATTTGAGAAACTGAATTTTAACCACATACTTCCTTCTTAAGATACATAATTTGTGATTGAGTGAAATATAAGATGCTTAAAGCTATGTGACTGGAGTAGCTTTAAATTTATACACGTGTTTGCATCTCAACTGATAATAGTTATTTTGTTTCTGGAATTACTTTATCTACAGATATTTATTAAAATTCAGCACAGAATACTCTCTAAGTATGAGGGTTGGGTACATTTGTATCAAACAGAGAGTGTTTGGTTTCATGTCTTTCATAGTTCAAAAGAGTGAAGCAACCACTGACAATATGGCATGAGGTGGGGGGTACGTCAATAACTATCTGGTGAGTTTAATTTTCATTATTTTACTGTGTCCTTCCAGAAAAAAAACCCAACACAAAAAGTACAAAAAAAAGCAAGAAACTTTTGGTTTAACATGTTAAGTGAAGAACTAAAAATCAATCATTTGAACCACCCTAATGTGGAAAAAAAGGGAGGGGGGGGAAATGGAATTTACAGACTTGATTCCCTGGCTTTATTCCAGTAACTAAAAAACAAAACAAAACAAAACACTGCCTGATCTTTAATTATTGTATCCTTGTCTTTGGCATTAATCTTGTAGATATTTCTCTACTAGGAAGATCATTCAAATAGGGATTTTTTGTTTTGCTTTTTTTCATCAAATGCTAAGTTGGAAATGATTGTTTAGCACGACAATTTGCTCTGGAAAAAGCTGATAGCTTGTTCTTTTGGGGATCATGCAGGGATCTTTGAATTTATTTTAGAGCCCATCAGAGACAGAGTGTTTTGAATCCATGAAGGAGTGAATTTCATGAGTGTAATAGGTTTGGCTGGGATAGAAAGTATTTTCTACATGGAATCTCCTTTGGTGCTACATTTTGGATTGGTGACCAAAGCAGTATTGACAACACTGGGCTGTTTTAGCTATCATTGAACACTGCTTGCATAGTGTCAAACCTTTCTCTACTTGTTTCACTGTCCCACCAGCAGAAGTTGGGAGAGGATACAGTGGAACAGCTGACTCAAAGTGACTGAAGTGTTCCCATACCACATGGTAGGCTGGAGAGGTGGGCCTGTGCAACCTTCAACATGTTCAACAAGGCCAAATGCATGGTCCTGCACATGGGTCCAGGCTGAGTGATGAGTGGATAGACAGCAGCCTTGAGGAGAAGGACCTGATGTCGGTGGATGAGAAGCTCGACATGACCTAGCAAGTCAAGATGCAGATTTGCATGAGAATGAGTAACATTTACACAAATGAACCCTACTCTTAGTGCAGGATTTCACCCTTAGCCTTTTCCAGATCAGAGAAAAGAAGGGATTTTGTACACCTTGTTTCCAAATATAATTTTAAAAAGGTTAAAAAATTGTTATGAAAGTGACAGTTGACAACAAAATATTTACACTTAGGTTTAAGATAGTCTCTTCCCAACTATTCCACAACCTTTTTACTGTTAAGAATTGATTTGAATTACTTTTAATTCTGCATTTTTCTAATAACAAATTGCATTTTCTACAAGTTTAATAGAAGATTTTATTTACTATTCTACTTGAACATAGAGCATGCTTACTGTTTTACACATACTCCTTTTTCATTTTACAAATGCTATTGCCACACACTAATCATTTTTTCTGGCTTGTCAAATAAAACAAGAAAATAGACCCCATATTTCATTAGATTAGTGAACCAAAACCATCCTGCTTTTGACTCAGGTATTTACCTGTGGAGAATTTGAATCAATTCATCACCCTACATCTCTATCTCACAATTTTTTTCAGGCTTGTTTGGCAATTTTTTAGG
Organism: Zapornia atra; assembly: GCA_013400835.1. Lineage (NCBI taxonomy): Eukaryota > Metazoa > Chordata > Aves > Gruiformes > Rallidae > Zapornia > Zapornia atra. The sequence continues at coordinate 17,049 of VZTU01026265.1, forward strand.
TTTTCTGGAATAAATTCTTTGGGTACATTAAGCTTCTCTATTTTATTTCAATTTTCTATATTTCCTGGGTAAAACAAACTAGAAACAGTGACTACATCCATTCTATAAGAGTAACACCTATTCTTTTATAAAACCACCAGCATCTGAATGTTGGAAGTGTGTAAATTTGGGTAAGCAGAAAGTGGCAAAAGATGGTATTTTACATTAAGCTAACTATCACATAAAAATAAAACTAACCCAACAACAAAAAAAAAAATCAAAATTTTGTAGCATGCATCCTTTTTAAACATATTTTGATTCAAAATAAAGACTATTGTCTTCACTGGCTTTTTTGACCCGATCTGTCACATCCTACCAGACAGGCAAACCAGAGAGATTCAGACCTGTCTGTCCCATCCAGGCAGATGGGCATGTCTAGACTTAACATTTTCTGCCTGCCCCAAAGGCCAGGTTAACCCTCTCTTAGCCAGTCTCCTAACAACCACACTGGCGAGGTGAGTTTCTATAACCCTCTGCACCATACTTGGGTTGCAGCTTTCCAGTCCCTGAAAGGAGCAAAGAAACAGGAGAGGAATCAACTTTTTAAAAGGATAGACAATGGCAGGACAAGGGGGAATGGATTAAAACTGAAGGAAGGTTTAGATTAGATATTAGGGGGAAGTTTTTTACAGAGAGAGTGGTGAGGTGCTGGAACTGGCTGCCCAGAGAAGTAGTGGATGCCCCGTCCCTGGAGGTGTTCAAGGCCAGGTTGGATGGGGCCCTGGGCAACCTTGTGTAGATCCAGGCCTGGAGGTTGGTGGTCCTGTATGTAGCAGGGGGGTTGGAACTCTGTGATCCTTGGGGTCCCTTCCAACCCATGCCATTCTATGATTTAAACCATAAATTTACAGTGTCCTTTACAGCCAGAATGGGTATTTTTCTGAAACTCTGTTTATTTTGGTAAAGCAGTAAATCCAAAGATTGAAGATAATTAGCAGCATACATTCTATAAAAGTGACTTCTCTTTTTTTTAAATAGAAATTGTTGCCTATGGGTGTATTATAATTACCACATGTATTTTACAATAATGCTTTTTGTCACAGATCTGGCCACTGGGGTGTTTTATAATATTGCCAAATGCTTACTTTCTTTTTCCTATACTTAGGATAAATATAGCTCCCTTTAAATTGGCTGAAGAGTTATTATCCTATCATTATTAATAATTCTACTCTACAATTTTAAAGACAAAATGTGTATTAGTCCAAAGGGAATGTCCCTTGCAAGTAACAGCTCCAGCTATTCTGAGACTGTAAGTTGCTTTCTGATCTGCTTCATCAAAATAATTTGTTAAATAAAATGGTTTTAGCTACCACTGTTCTGTTGGATAGAATTATGGCATGAAAAAACAGCATAGTCTTATATAAGGAGTGAAATTAAGATTTTTATCTCATTGTGACTTTAATGAGCAGTTACATAGTGCAAGGTCTTTTCCTTAAATGTGGAAGAAAGAGTTAACTCCCTGTACTGGCACTGATTGAATTCTCTGTTTAATTGAGGCAATACTGAGTGACACTGATCAGGTGTTAACACTGAGACCTTAAAAAATGGTTTATTTAACTGAAGGAGAAAACTGAAGATGATAATGTATCTTAATATGGAATGGTTAATGATAGGTGAAATGGTTAGACTACATACATTTTTCTTTGTTCTGTTGAAGTCTATTAATTTCAATGTTTTTGGGAATTTTTCATTTGGCCTTTTCTGTAATTTATGCATGAGTAATTATCTGGAACACTTCTGCAGACCAATCATTGGCACAAATGTTTTTTTAAGTACAGACTATCCCACTGTTTTTCAAAGCTTCTCCTCTTCGTTCAGCAGGTCAGGAGCTAGTTATTTTTAAGTAGACCCATCAGCACTTACAGCTAAGATGCTACATAGTGTTACCTGACTCTGAACGTGAAACGTGCCATAAGAAGTTCATGAGTGTAGTCTGCGAATCTCTGCAAGCTTCTGAATTAACTTGAAAGTATCCTACTTTTGCAGAACTGTCCCAGATGGTTCCCAGTTTCTGAGGTACATGCCTGCTTTGCTTTGCTGTCAAGAAGTCCTCACCAGTAGGCATTTTCAGGACATATCCAATGGCAGCAGCAGAGCAAAAAGCAAGGCATTTCAAAGGCAGGGCTGGCTTTAGGCTGGGATAGAGTTGGGTTTTTTTTTACTAGTAGGTGGTAAAGTGGATTAAGGATGAGAATAGCATTGATAACACACTGATGATTAGGGTGTTGCTAAGTAATGTTTATACTAAGTCAAGGACTTTTCTGCTTCCTGTGCTTTGCCAGTAAGGAGTTGAACTGTGAGGAAGCCTAATCAGGACAGCTGACCCAAAGTGGTCAAAGGGGTATTCCATACCATCTGATGTTAGGCTCAGTATAGAAACTGGGGAACACCACAGCTCAGGAACTAAATGGGGATTGGTTAGCAGGTGATGAGCGATTGTGCTGTGCACTGATTGTTTTGTATATTCTTTTATTGTGGTTACTGCTACTGTCACTATTACTTTTACTATCTATCTTCTCTGCCCTGCAAGGGTTACTAAGGGGGTGATGACTGTGGTATTTCTATCTGTCACTATTACTTTTACTATCTATCTTCTCTGCCCTGCAAGGGTTACTAAGGGGGTGATGACTGTGGTATTTCTATGAAGCTAGTAATTGGAAGTGCTCAACCATGCACTTAGTATGTAACAGAGTTTGCTGTGAAAAAGTAAAGTTCTTTCTGGTATTTGATCTTACTTATCCATTTGGACAAAAGCATTAAGAAAACATGCTTTTTTATATATTTTAAAATAAATTTTATTTATCCACGTGAATAAGTAAAAGCATTCAGAAAAAACATTGAGAGGTGGGGCAGAGATGGATGTGACTAGACTGCTGACACACCATAGGAAGGACATCCCCTCACTAGCTCCTCTTAGTAAGGCATGCAGCATCAGTGACTGCAAAAGCTTTCTAGAGGATCCATGTGGCCAGGCACATGTGCCAAGATATAAACCTGGTTTCCTAGACACATTTCTCTGTCTCTCAGGGACAGGCTACAATAATTCACTCTAATTAAATAGGAAAAATAACAAGACCAGATGAATGAATGGCTGTATATCAGTGGTTTCCCGTTTTCTAAACTCTGGTTTGGACTATGAGATGCCACCATGGTTACAGAGGCTGCCTCTTTCTTCACGCCAGCTGGCCTCTGCTGTGCTGAGGAAACATCTGACCACTGTCTTGCTTTACTTCTGGGATGGAGAGTCACTAGCTTCAGAAACTGCTCTGCCCTCACCCACTGCAATACAAATTGTCTGTGGGTTGGCAACAGACATATCTGTTCACACTGGTTGCTATATATGGATTGGAAAGAGAAGATTTTTCTCCTAAGGATATTTTAGTCTATGGACACATATTAAATATCTTTATTTATGTGCTATTAGATCTAATCTATACAGTACCATAGACACTGATTTCTCTGAACTTATATTGACTTGAGCATTTGACTTCTAGCTACCTCTGCTATCAGTAAGCTGCATCCTGTGGTGCAACTCACTGACAAAGACATTTCTAAAAGTCTTAAAAATAAAACCCATCAGCAAGGAATCTCTACTATTTGCAGGAAGTAAATAAAGTGCTGCAGAGATATAACTTTGTGAGGTCTATCTACTACAGATTAAATTTAAATTTCAAATAAAAACCAAACACATATTCAGATTTTTTTTTTTTTAAAATGACACCTTCCCACAGATGCTCTACCACTGTCCTGCAGTCTCAGATGGATCCTTGTGACACCTGGAAAGCTGATGAAATCTTTGCAGCTGTGATAACCTGTTTGGCTTGTCCCTATGATGAATAAGAGCTGCAGTGACATCCCACCCAACTCAGCCTCAGTGGTCACCTCAAAATAAATTATCTTCCAAGTCAGGCTGCATAAAACACCAACTGATGCTATTCTCAGAGCTGATGCTGTGACCACATCTGGCAAGCAGTGGGTGGTTTTAGTCACACTCTGAGCTGGCTGCCACTGCGGCTGGCAGTAACCTGTCCTGCTTTGCTTGCAGTCCCGAGGGGCCTGGTTCTTCTCCATCGGTGGTGAGCTTGATGGTGCTGGCTTCATGCTGCTAAAGTACCTTTCTGTCAAGGCATGAAAGAGAAAATAAATATTTTAAGATATTCAGCTTTGGGAAAGCAGAAGGGCAAAATAAAATCGCTGCAGGTTTTTACTGCAGATGAAAAGGTTTTTGTTAGAACTCTTGGAGGAAAAATACAGAACTCTTGGAGGAATAAAACTTAAAGAAACTTAGAATAAGCATGTGCACAAAAATCAGATTACAGAGAGCTGTGAAGCCACCAGTGGTAGGAAAGTAAGTGCTTGTTTTCCATCCAGGATGTGGCAGTAACCCTGGTTCCACATACAAACTAGGTAAGAGAGGCTGAAGAGCACCTTCCACAGAAAGAGAACTGGAGGTTTGCAAGTTGATCATGAGTAAACTGTGCCCTGGCAGCCAAAAGTGACAACCATGTCCTTGGGTTCATCAAGCAGAGCATCTCTGTCCATTTGAGGAGGTAATTGTCTGACTATACACTGCACTGTTGTGGTCCCACATCAAATGCAGTGTGCAGTTCTGGGTGCCTCAGTATAAGGACATCAAACTAGTGTGTTGACTGGAGAGCGAGGAAGATGATGAAGAGCCTCAAGGGCATGTCTTATGAGGAGTGGCTGAGGTCATGTGTTTTGTTCAGCTTGGAGAAGAGAAGGCTAAGGGGTTACTTTATTGCTGCGACCCCATCGCTGAGGTGTGACCTCAGGGCAGTCTACACCTTCCTCAGCGGGGACAGCAGAGGAGAAAATGCTGATTTCTCTGGTGACTCATGACAGGACACAAGGAAAGGGAATGAAACTGCATCAAGGGAAGCTGAGCTTGGACAGTAAGAGACTCCTCACTGAGAGAATGGTCAGACCCTCAAACTGGCTTCCCAGAGCAGTGGTCATGGCACCAAGCCTGTCAGAGTTCAAGGAGCATCTGGGTGATGCTCTCAGTCATACGGTTTACTTTTACATAGTCCTGTGAGGATCAGGGAGTTGGACTCAGTGATCCTTATGGGTCCCTTACAACTTGAGATCTAGGATTTCATGGCTCTATGATTTTTATGATTAGTGAGTTCGTTGTCTATGACTTTAAGGTTTCTAAACAGTGGGATTTTTCTTGTGGGTGAGGCAAAGTGTTTAGCACATTTTAAACATCAGAGATAATGACCTAATAGTTCTTCAGTAAAAATAATCTAGAAAGATTTCCTTATTTGCTGTGTACAACCTTATTTCATCTTAGACTAATGGTTTTAATGAGTCTGTGCAGTGAAATTAATTACCTATTGTTACAGTGGCTTCCATACAATTACAGATATTTCCTTCCTAAAGATAATTTTAGCTTAATTATCTCAATGAAATGAAGAGTGCTATTGCAATTTTAATAGAATTATAACTTCCAGAGTGTATTCCCTTTCTTCTCGTCAAAAGGATTTATATCAATCTTTTTGTCTGTTGCATGGGTGGGATGTGGTTCATATTGGATTTTAAAAACCTTTTCTAAATAGCTGACTGCAAACTGCCTAGACTTCTTAAGATCCTGGTGTTTTCCTCTGTTGTGGGATATGCTTGTGCTTGTTGAGCGGTGTTGTAGCAATCCCTCGGCCAGCTCTGGCATCTAGCATATCTCCATGGGGTAAAAGCATATCAAGCAAAAATATTAACTCTAATGTACTCTGCCTCTTAACAAGAACAATTTGTTTAGATCTGGCTCTGCACTTGATACAGTGGTATCGTGGCCAGGAGCTAATTGCATAATTCATGCTTACACTTGAATAAGAGTTATGTACAAGTATTTCTTTTCTTGCTTTATTTACAGACATTCATCTGATGAAGATCCTCCATGGGTGTTCAGTCCTGTGCTAAAGACCAAAGAATAGTCCTCCTTTGACAGAGTAGACTGGTGTTAGAATACTCTAGTACAGAAATTTTGGGCTTTATATGACCTCTAAGGGAACAGAAAGCTATATTCTGGAAAGCCATCCTTTCCCCTTTGAAAGGACCTCCATATTTTCGAGCCAATAACATATTAGTCAGAAACACATTCTTTTCTTCAACTGAAGAATTCATTCCTACTCCTTGTGACAATGGTATTTTACATACTTAAGAGACTGCACATCATCTTTTTGAAAGAAAGGACCTTTTTACCCCTTGAAGAGGGTTTTAGATGCCCGTATCTAAACCCTTGCAAATGTCTCTGGTGCTTAAAAGCCACTTATTTGCCTCACTGTATATCCCTCACTAGTGAAGCTACAGGTTCCTTCTTCACTCAATTGTCCACTGTGATCCTTGCAGCTACTAATTTAAGTAATTTTGTATTACAAATGGGTGTCTTCAATTAAAAGGCATCTTACCTTGTCTCAACAGCACATATTTCTTTGATGTTTAAATCCCCACTTATGAATACGGGCAAGGTTTCCAAATACGTTTCTATGACTGGTCCTCCTTGGTAATGCAAAAATCTTTCTGTTCCAGACTTCTCATTGAAGAGCTGCCCCTATGAGGCTTTTGAGATCTCCAAATATAGGGGGTTTTTTTTGTGGCTAATTGGACAAGTCGTGTTCAGTTGCATTCCAAATCATAAAACTGAAATAGTCAATAGAGAATAGTTGTAGAAGCATGAAAAAATGCATGGAAAACCAGAGCTGAATTTCAAGTCCAATAAAATATGCAGATTTGGAAAGGGAAAGGTTGTCTTCTGAATCAAGGAAAGCATGCTGTTGTTCATTTATGCTGGATCTTAATCCTTTTTTCGCCCTTAGAAGATGCCTTCCCTGGCATCATCTTTATTTCTTTTATACTATGTATTTGTAAAAGTCAGTTTGTTCCCAAAAAAAGTACTATTCAAATTGCTTAAACAGGGAAATCTCCAGAATTAATATCAGGTAATACTTCTGTAAGGAAAAAGAGCTTTGCTTGCATATATGTAAACTGGAAAAAGAATTTGTCCTTACTACATAAGGCTAGATTTTACATTTTCTTTACTGCCTGGCCAACAGAGGTGAACTTTTGCTGTTGTTAACTTTTTTCTGAAAATAGAACGCATATAGCCTCTATATCTGGAAATAATCTGCAAACAGTAGGACATCTCAAAAGTTATTTGCAATAATTTTTTCTCTTGATTTAAAAGCAAACAGGTATTCTACCAAAACAGCAGATTTGGGGGATAAGTCAGAGATCAAATAACGAATTGCTTGTCAAAAATAGTACAGAAGAGAGGGTGAAAAATTTTTTTCACATCTGTAGTATGGGTAGCCGTTCATGATATAGTGCAGTAAACATTCTAAGGGGGAAAAATGTTTATTCTACTTTTGAACCTGGAATAAATTCCAGAAGATAAATGACAGAAATGAAGTAAGTTAGTAACAATGTGCTAAATGCTGCACAGATCAGAAAATCAGAGCAGAATACTGCCAGCAAGGAATGAATGTCTTTTTAATAAATGTGTAATACTTAAAGTAATTGTTTGATAAAAAAAAAAAAAGACAACAATCAATTAAATGTATTTGAGTCCTTTTATGTTCTTAAACCATCCTTCAGCTACATGACCCTCATTCAGAAAGAGGAAATAAATCAGATCTTATGTCTTTAAACCTTCCTCCCTGTAAGTAGCAATATTCAGCCTGAGGGTGTTTAAATACTGCCCAGGGAGGCACAGGCAGGGCTGTAGTCCTCAACGAAGGATTTCTTCCTCCCGGGCTGTTTCCTCAGCAACAAGGAAACAGCTTATGCGATCCCTACTGGTGTGCTAGAAATTGATGTCCACCCTCCAGTACTCCTGTAGCACTCGCTGTCACCGTTTGAGAAAATGCAGTGAAGTGTAATTCAGAGAAGCTAGCACAGAAATCTGACAATAAGACACTTTATTTAAGCAATATGAAATGCTGATCACAGGACTGGGAATGTAGTTGCACCTCCTCTGTAAGGTGAAAGCTATTACTGAGAGCTCCAACAGATGCGTCTATAATCCTCAGGGCAAGACAGAATGCTTGTATTAAGAGCAAAGCTTTTACAGGAGGGCCTTGCTCAAGGAAAAAGTTAATTTTCTTTCTTAAACAGAACTACTTTTATGGTCAAGTGGTCAAGTTACTTATTTCCAAGCTGTGATTCTTAGTGGTTTGTTTTTTTTTTTGGTTTGGGGTGGTGGTGGTGTTGTTTTGTTTGGTTTTTAATCAGGCTTCTGGTGGATAATCATGCCTCTGGGCAGATCTTTGGGCCAACCAAAAAGACTTGTAAAAGGTCTTAAAAGCATGAAATAGGGTACCAGGGTTTTTTCCAACACAAGGTGAAAGACTTCTAAATAATGAGACTTGTAAGGCTACTCTGTGATGTTGTGCTGGACGGAGCAATGAAATGTGCACTCTCTTCCTCTGCTACCTCGCTTTCACAGCAAGAAAAAGCAGGTTAATGGCTCAGGGGCAATCTGTGAAGGCCTGACAGTCAAATCTTCATCCCTTATTTGTAGTACGTGGGTAACACAATGTGCGGTCAAAATGCTTTCCTGATGTTCCTGTATAACCCAAATGGCTTTCTCATCATGAAAAAACAGTTGATTTTGGCATGGCCTTGGAAACCCACAAAAGCAAAGATTGTTGCAAAAGGTACAATGATAGAAATGTGTATGCAAATGTGTGTAAAGAAGTAGCTTTATTTTATTTTTCCCCACACACACAGATGTCTTCTCTTGCACCAAAGCTAAAAAGGAAACATTCTCTTGAGGATGATTCAGTCTCTGAGGATGATTCAGGAGTGATATAAGATTCTTCAGGTGTATGAGATTTTGGGTTTTTTTCCCTCTTGATAGACAGAAAAATAAACACCATCTCTTTGCTTTCAGGGACTCTTGCCCAGGGGGAAGCCCTATCAGCTGCCAGCAAGAGAGGTGGGAATCATCAAGATGAAAGAACAGAAACCAACTACTGCAATGCTAGAGGGAGCTTCCCAGCCAAACACACAAGTTTCTGGAGAACATCAGGTGGATGAAAAAAAGTGAGATATTATTAGCACATCACTGCCATGAGGGAACACAACAGAAAGCTGCAACATAAACAGCATATTCAGCATGGGGAGATGATGGAGAAGCTACCTGACATGAAAAACGTGCTTTTGCAGCCTCTCCTTTGCCTAGTGGACGTCATGAGCAAGGTCAGCTCAGCTCCTCACTGAACATAAGCCACAGGTACACCTTCAGGTATGAAAAGCATAGCAAAAAGGGAGGAAAAAGCATATCTAGAACCATGTACATTGCATGTGACAAAAACATGGAGAGCTGTCGAGGGGTTCGTATTTAGTGGACATGTAATAATTTTAATACACCAATTTTGCAAATTATATCCCCTCCTCCCAATCTGTTGCTGCCCTTTGTTGCTCAGCTGGTTGAAAGCTCTGTCTGCATATCCTATTCTGTTTTATTTTCTGCATTTATTTAGTTTTATTTTTCAAGATGGGATAGGAAGAGATTCAAATGAAAATGCCTTTTTTGCTTTTACTTCTGTGTGATTGTTTAGTCGCTGTGTGAGTGTAAACTGTTGGCTGCACTGTTGCATTTTATAACTCAGAAATCCTAAAGAAGCATTAATTAGTATAGAATTCTGTCTTTAATAAATTCTCACATACATTTGACAACTGCAGCGCTACTAAAACCAAAAAAAAAAAAGGGGAGAGGGGAAAAAAAAATAATAAAAGAACCCCCAAAAGCAATCTGTCAAGTCAGAGATACATTGCTGAAGTTGCATTATCCATGATGACAGCTCCTCCCTGGCCAACATTTTACATTGTTATGATAATTTGCTCTGCAAAACAAGCATGTGGGCACATACGGCATCCCATTATTTCTTTTGCTTTCTTGGAGTCAGACCCTGTTGTCACAGGTGCATTTTCTGGCTGCCTCCTCCTTCTGTGTAAATGAACACTGGCATCAACCCACCCCTGGGAAGCGCTCACCGCCTCCTCTTTGCAAATGTTATGCGGTGCAAAGGACTCCCTTGCAACACCCGGCAATTCTCCCCTTTTGCATTCAGTCAGTTGTGTAAGCATCCTCAAGTTGCCTGTAATTGCCCAACTGCACGTTTTACAGCCATCCTGCAATTAATTGCAGCTTAGTGTGCAATTAAACCTCCTTCTGCCAGGTGCTCTCACATCAGGACCATACTTCATCAGCCAGGGCACAGGCGGATCAGCCAGGTTTTTGGGAACTCTCTGGCTTCTCACATCCTGCTCACAGTTGATCACGGGAGTCAACAGATATCCACTCTCATTGGCATTTTCCTCATCAGCACCAGTAAAGGAGATATCATGGGCACATATGTACCATGATAGGCCTTGCATAATTCATGAAACCTTTTCACACATGGCTATCAATCCTCACTGCGGAGTGCAGGCTGCTCCATAGCTGTCTGACAAGCTCTGCAGGAGCAGTGTCGGCAGATCAGCAAATGCTGCAAACTGTAGGAGACAGAATTAGTCAGACTTCTAGTAGCAACACCCTGTTCTGGCAGAACCTCTTTCATGGATGTCGCTGTGAAATGAAGGAATGGAGCAAGGTTACTTTGGGGTAGTGGCTTGTGCAGTCACCCCTGGTAACCATGTCACTGCACGATTACAGTCTTACCATTCTTTACTCCTCAGTCCTCACCAGAGACACCGATCAGTAAACATCTCCACTGTTGTTTCAGACCATGCTTTCAATTCCATTGCTCTCTGCCTGCATCCAGCAGATGTAGATTTCTTAATAGAACACAGAGCAGGTACGTTTGGCACGGTGTTACCAGTTTGTTCCCAGCACTGTCTCAGACTTTGCCTATCTGCTTTTCACCAACAGAGGTACAACATATCCCAAAGAGGGAAGCAATCCCTTGTCAGGGATGTAGTTTACTGATGATTGTCCAAGCAGAAGTGCAGTTCTACATTGGATTGATTGCAAGAGAGAATTTGTGCACTGTGATTTGCAAAATAATTAAGATTAATACTTTGCTTGTAGTGTAGTATACTACTGTAGAGCCTGTAACCCTGGCCCAAACACAGTTTCTTTTTTGCTGAGGCTTAACTCTAATAAAAATATTAGTGTGCACTCTATAGACATGCACATATTCATATGATAGATCTGAGGTCTCACCCAGTATTCCAGAGGAATAAGGATTTCTCAGTGTCCATCTGTGTCCCAGTACTGTCCTTTGAGACTGTAGTATAGACCACAAAGAATAGACAGGATCCTGTATCTCAGATGCATTTGAGGATGAAAAATGGCTGCTAATGTATGCATTAAAATGACTGATTGCTAGAAATAAGTCCTAAAAGTCACCAGAAACAGTACTTTATTCAGAAACCTATGCTGCTCTAATGAGGTAATCACCTAAGCATGAAGCGTCAAGCCTGGAAATCATGAAAACAAAACCAAGATAATTCCTAATCCAGGAATAATTGGTTTGTAAATTTGACATTCTTTTGAATCAAATAATACATCTCCAACATTATACAAAGAATAAAATATTAAATCTCAAAATCTCATCAGCAGTTGGTTGAGTACATGTATCTGTTGAATTTTTTACATAGCCGCAATGCAACCTAATAAACATGGATTGAATTTGCCAATCTCAAAGCAATACATATGTTAAAGATTCTTAGTAGCATTACATCTTTGCAAATTTTCTCATCAAAACTGACTTCTCAGGGCCTTGGAATCAGAAACTATTCAAAGATCTAGGGGTACATATACCCCTCTTTGACTTTAAGAGGAGGCATTGAATACTGGAGAAGAAATATTTCTTGATTATTAAATATATGTAAAGATGTCTGGCTCAGGGGGATCCGAGATACCTTCTTTCTCTTCTGGGATCTGAATATAATATTGTACTCTAACACAGATGGAGCAACGAGTGCTTCTCTCTACGGTTTGGGGAGGATTTACAGTAAATGAAAGTCAAGCACCAATGCATCAAGGAAAACAATGTCATTGTTTGTGCTGCTCACTTGTGGGTAGAGGGAGCAGACCAGAGCGTGGAGGAAGAGAGCAATTTATAAAGAAAAGTGTAGCTAAGTGTTTTTTGACTCTACAGAACATAAGAAGTGAGACTGGTGAACAACCCCTCATGTTTGCAGTAGACCTGGGGCTTATCTGCCCCTTCATACACACACTGCTTAAAATGGTTTTCCAAAATGTGATTTTCATTTGTATATCTATGATGTGCACACATTTTCATGATTTCTCAGGCAGTAAACTGTCTCTTTTCTCATAAAATTAGTGTCTTCTCATATCAGTTAAACAAGCAGATGGTCACACAGTTTGTACACACAGATTTCCAAATGTTCCTAGTGTTTGACTCTTCTTGATGGTCTCAATCAACAACACCAAACAGAATCCTCTCCAAATTGTGATAAAGCAAAATGACCGTTAAGTTGGATCAAAGGCAGTTATTCATTTAGGCTTAGTAGAGTCATTATAGTAATACACATCACATTACATAAATATAAGCACCGTACTAATAGCCCAATTCTGCCACTATTTATTCAAAGGAGCATGAAAAAAAGCTTCTAAGTGAGATATCTCACAATGAGACTGCTCAACTTGGGGCATGTCATTTGCTGGAGGAACAAGGAAATGGTAAGTACGCTGTGGCAGTTACACTCCATTAAGTGGGGACAAATTTGGGGGTACAAGAAATCACCTGGATCCTACTCAAACTTGTCATAGGAAGCAGTGGTTACATTTTTGAAAAACTCTTTTTCCAGGTAGTTTGTCTGGATTGCTTTTTGGCGCCTGAGACAAGCCTATTTTGATTTTCAGGATAGATTATTTCTATTATTTTCTCTTGTTTTATGGATACTTCATATAAAAAGCATTTGATTATCATGGCAGTAGTTTTTAGGTGAACATACATATATTGCCATCTCTAAATTTTGGTGAATTCATAAAATTGTAGCATACCAATAAAAAAAAAAATTCCTCTATGTGGGTTTTTGCCTATAACTCCCAACAGTTCTCCCTTGGAGTCAATAAAAGTCCAAAGGATTTAAGAACATAAGAAATCTCCCTCTTGGTGAGATCAGCGGTCCATCTAGCCTAGCACACTATTTACAGAAGTAGTAATATGAGATGCTATTTACTGAAACTATATGAATTTGGTTTATTTCTCAGCTTTAATGATTAATAGAATGCATTAATAAATGCAATAGAGTTTCATATATGATAAAGGAGCCAGAAAATAATTTAAACTTAGAATACAGAATTACATTTGCTTTCCCACTAGGTGTTTATTAAGCCAGTGAACATATAAAATCAGGATTTAAATAAACACATCTTCCCCATGCGTGTCAAAAGGCATGAGTCTTTTTGAATGCTGGAAGTGCAAAGAAGGCTGAAAACAGGCAGCAGAACTGAGAGAGAAAGTACAACTGCATTCACTGAGCGTCCTCTGCAACCAGCAGGAAATTCTTTTTCCCTCCAGGAACGAGTGGTGAACCTGAAGCATTATGATGAACTCCACACACAATTGGGGTCATGGTGATCCTGAAAGAAAATAATAAAAGAGAGTCAGCAGGAACAGTGGTGAGACTTTCTGTCTTCATTCCCAACAGGATCTCTATCTCTTTCCCTTGTTGTTAAAGCACAGACAAGGCATTTCTTATTCTGACCCATACACCTACGTGCAGCCAACCCGCTCTGAACACATGCTCTGGGTACACACAGGTACTCTGAAGCACCACTCTGTTAACCCTCACTGCTGCTCCCCTTTCCTTGTCTGAATCCCAAATGAAAGGATAATGCTATTGACCTTCCTAACCACGGTTGACCTATTCTTCATATTGCCTAACTGCTCCCATTCCCCGCGAAACAAACAAACAAACAAACAGAAAAACCCCTTTCAAAAAGTGCAAGGACCACAGTGATGGTCTGCCAAGAGCTTTCTGGAGTTGTTTGTTTTGCTTTGCTTTGCTTAAGAGAAAAGGGCAAAAAGGAGCACCGAATGGAGTGTTTTCCCCAGCTGTGAAGAAAAGGATAGGACTGTAACTCCTTTGACTTAAAGACCAGTGACGAAAGCAGAGCACAAGTGCTACATAAAAATGGTGATAAAAATAGAATGATTGGTGTAGTTGTGATAATATCACAACCCTAAAGAGAAACTGGAGCTGCTTTCATTTCTTCTCTTATCCAAAGCTACTTCCCCTACCCAAAGAAAAAATCTGATACAGATAGACAGCAATGAAGAACAGTTTCATTAATTTGTGAATCTGCACTTGAAATGCTTTGTCTCACTGAATTATAGCAAGCAAAGTCTTGCTGTTTACATTGTTACATGCCATGAGAAAAAAGCAGCTTATATTTAGCATAACGGCCAGAGGGTGAACAGAGATGTACTAGAGTGCTCTTTTAAAGCAGAATATTCAAAATCATGTTTTGTAGTAGCCCACATCTCATCACTGCATCTCTATGGAAAGCTGAACACGACCAGCTTCCCCAGTCCAGTGGTGTCAATCCTTCCTGTAGGTACATCATACTGGGAAAACCATTGAGACCATATTAAGTCAAATTACAAATCCTCCTCTTGCCTCTGCTAGTCAGTAACTGAGAAGAAATTATCTCATGATGTTTGTGTAAAGCCGATTTGTTTACCTTTTCTCTGTTTTTAATCACAGGGCCTTTTTACTTACATTTGTGACAGTGGTTCCAAAGAATGTTTATCAATACGGTGATAGGCGCTTTATAT
>VZTU01026268.1:196-12644 GCA_013400835.1 Zapornia atra
GATGTGTGAATGGCTCCTGATGTCTCTCCTGATATCTTTTATGTGGAATGTGGAAGGAATGCTCTCCTGATGTCTTCAGGGTGGCTCTTGAATAGTCATCAGGTCCTTGGCACAAGCCACTTTAGGCCTGACAGGTGGTGATGATGTGGTGTGCTAGGAATGAGGTTTGGTTAGGTGCGAGGATAAAGGGGGGTGTGGTTCTGTTGGCGATTGTTAAGGCATATTTCCAGTTCCTTACACAAAGGCTATAAGGTATAGAAATACATGATGCTTCCGGACAAAACAGATCATAAATGAGTGAACTTTTTCAGTGTTTGCTAGTCTAATTTAATATGCCTCTCCAGTGTTGCCAGAATATTATTTTAGTTTATTTCAAGTCCCACAGATTCTTTTTTTTTTCCCTGAAAAATGTGTCAGCATTTCATATATTCTTTTGAGAACTTAAACTTTCTATTTTAAAACCAGTACATTTCTTGTTCCTTCAGGCAAGTTTGAAAAAAAAAAACAAACCCACAAACGTAAGTGTACCTAGCAGTTTCAAATATAGCATGTTGTATTGGATCTGGCTGTGATGGAATTTAATTTCCCCATAGCAGCCCCCATAGTGCTGTGCTGTGTATTGATAGCCAATAAGGAGTTGGTAACACATCACTGGCTTCTCCTGAGCATCTCTGGAAAAGCATCAAGGCTGTCTCTCCAACAGGACATTCCAATCCCCCTGCTATGGGCAGGGACACCCTCCACTAGACCAGGTTGCCCAAAGCCCCATCCAACCTGTCACTGAACACTTCAATGATGTGGCAACCACAGCTTCTCTGGGCAACCTGTTCCAGTGCCTCCCTACTCTCACAGTGAAGAATTTCTTCCTAATATCTAATCAATATCTACCATCTTTTAGTTTAAACCCATTACCCCTTTTCTTATGACTAAAGTCCCTGATAAACAGTCCCTTTCCATCTTTCCTGTACACCTTCTTTATGTACTGGAAGACTGCAGTAAGGTCTTCCTGAAGCCTTCTCTTCTCTGGGCTGAATAAGCTCCTTTTTTCACAGGAGAGGTGCTCCATCCCTCTGATCATCTTTGTGGCCCTCCTCTGGACACTCCTAAGTCCTCAGTGCAGCTCTCAATCTGTTTCATGCCCCACAGGTAGTTGTGCTTGGGACTGCACTGACCCATGTGCAGGTCCTTGCATTTGACGTTGATTAAAGATTGTGCAATTTGCATGGGCCCACCTCTCAAGCCTGCCAAGGTCCCTCTGGGTGGGTTCCCTTCCCTCTAGTGTGTTTCCTGTTCATTCATCACTAGTCTCCACNTGGGTGGGTTCCCTTCCCTCTAGTGTGTTTCCTGTTCATTCATCACTAGTCTCCACATGGAAATTGAGCTGTTGACTGCAACTGTTTGGGTGCAACTGTCCAGCCAATTGGCTTATTTGCCAATTGGCCCATCTGTCAAACCAAATTCCCTCCAATTTATAGATAAAAATATTGTGCATGACAGTGTCAAATACTTTGCACATGTCCAGGTAGGTGATGCAAGCCACTCTTGTTATCCAACAATGCTGTGACCCCATCATAGAATGCCACCAAATTTGTCAGGCATGATTTGCCCTTAATGAAATCACCTTGGCTGTCACAGATAACATCCTTTTTTTCATGTGCCTGAGCACAATTTCCAGGCAGATCTGCTCCATGACCTTGCCAGGCTCTGCAGCGAGACTGACCAGCATGGCCTTCCTTATTTTCGTTTTCAAAATGAGGGCTATCTTTTCCTTTTTTCCAGTCAGTGGGAACTTCAATGGACTGCCACAACTTCTCAAATACAATGGAGAGTGGCTTAGCTGCTTTATCTGTCAGTTTGCTCAGGACCTGGACATACATCTCATTAGATCCCATGGAGGAACAGTGTAGTCCCATTTGGAGAGCAGCTCAGGTGAGAAGGACCTGGGGTCCTGGTGGACAGCAGGATGACCATGATCCAGCAATTATATAGAATATATATAAAATATAAATAAATAAAATCTATTTTTTATATATTTATATATTACATATATCAAATATAAATAAATAAAATAGGTTATTATTAGAAAGGTTAGTAGGTCAAGAGAGGTCCATCTCCCCCTCTACTCTGCCCTGATGAGACTGCACCTGGAATATTGTGTCCAGTTCTGAGCTCCTCAGTTCAAGAAGGACATAGAACTCCTTGAAAAAGCCCAGCTCAGGGTCACCAAGATGATTAAGGGAGTGGAAAACCTTCCTTAGGTAGAGGCTGAAGGAGACGGGTCTCTTTAGGTTAGAGGAGACCGAAGGGTGGCCTCATTAATGTTTATAAATATGTAAAGGATGAGAATCAGGAGGATGGAGCCAGGCTCTTCTCAGTGATGGCCAGTGATAGGACAAAGGGGAATGGCTGCAAGCTGGAGCATAGGAAGTCCCATGTGAATGTAAGGAGGAATTTTTTCACTGTGAGAGTGACAGAGCACTGGAACAAACTTCCCCGAGAGGTTGTGGAGTCTCCTTCTCTGGAGACATTCCAAACCCACCTGGATGCATTCCTGTGCAATTTAGTCTAGGTGATCCTGCTCTGGCAGGGGTGTTGGACTAGATGATCTCTTGAGATCCCTTCCAACTCCTAATGTTCTGTGATTCTCTGATTCTGTTTTCTTAGGTATTTTTGAACCTGATCTTCTCCTAGAAGTGGAGAAGATCAGACCTAGTGGGTGGTTCCTCATTCTTCCAGTCCTTGCCTTTGCCTTCTCTGACCTGGGCAGTGTGGCTAGATCCTTTGCTGGCAAAGACTGAGGCAAAAAATTAATTCAGCCTTCCCCATATCCCAGGTAACCAGGTCTCACATTTCCTTTTGGAGGGGTCCACATTATCCCACATGTTCCATTTATCACTGACAAATGTACAGAAACTTTTCTTGTTGTTCCTGACATCCCTGGACACATTTATTTTATTAGGGCTTTAGCTTTCCTAACCTGATCCCTGGTTGCTTAGACATATTCTCTGGATTCCTTCATTGCTTCCACCCTCCATAGACTTAATTTTGCGGTTGAGTTGGACCAGGAGTTCCTTGTTCATTCATGCAGACTACTTGGTGGTTTTGCCTGACTTCTTCTTTCTCAGGATGCATCCCTATTGAGCTTGGAGGAAGTGATCCTTGATTGCTAGTCATCTTTCTTGGGCTCCTCTTCCCTTCAGGGTTTGTTCCTATGATACTCTACCAAATAGGTCCCTGAAAATGCCAAAGTCTGCTCTCTTGAAGTCCAGAGTAGTGTCTGCTGTTCACCCTCCTTGCTGCCATTGAGGATCTTGAGACCCATCATTTCATGGTCACAGCAGCCAAGCCTGCTCTTGAGCTTCATATCCCCTATCAACCCCTCATTGTTGGTGAGAACAATGTTCAGCATGGCACCTCTCCTCATTGGCTTTTTTGTCACTTTGAGGAAAAAGTTGCCATCAATGCATTCCAGGAACTTTCTGGACTTCCTGTGCCCTCTTGTGTTGTCCCTCAAACAGATAGCAGGGTGCTAAAGTCCCCCATGAGGACCAGGGCTTGTGAATGTGAGACTCCCCCATCTGTCTAATATGTGGTGCACAACCAAGACTAGTAATTTGCTTTTCACTGCAATACCTGGAAATATCTCCTGTATTCCAGTGAGGTGAGTAGAATGAAGATGTACTTTTTGGCAAATGAAGAGGAGGCTATTCAGTCTTCAGTTCCATTCCATACTTTTACCTTCATACTCAAGCTATCTATGTGAAAAATGTTTTCCTGCTATTCTACTCTTGCTTTTATTACCTGTTAAACTGAAGGTCTATTAGACATAACCATGGAGGAGTTGGCAAAGTTGCACTGAAGAGGCTCTGAAAGGTTTTGGTTTTGGATGGGAGGTTTTATTCAGTTTTAGGAGACTAATAATTTCTGTATGTTGTTAATTTTCCTTTCTACTGAGGAAATGGAATGATAAAATTAGAATTGTGGGTAAGGAGAAAATACACAGGAAATCTTATTGAAATTTATACTAAGTACTAGAACTGTGGTAACTAAGCCTCTTAGTTTAATCCTGCCCTAAAAAACAATATTATCTAGTTCACCAAATTTACTGCTTTTTTTTAAAAAAAAAAAAAAAAAAAGCTAAATACAGAAGTAGGTTTTCATATTGAGATGGTCCTTAAACTCGAATATACTCTAATACATGTTTTTACCTCCCCATCTTTTATTTATTTATTTACTGGAAGGCACAGCATAAAAATGCTCTTCTTAGTCTCTTTAGAAGGGAATACAACCACAGCTTTAAAATGTCTCTTGGATATCTAAAGAGCTTTACCTTCCTTTGATAAGGGTTTTCTCTATGTTTAATTATGTTTACACCCTGCTCTAAGAGCAGAATAACAAAAATTTTCCTCCTGAAGGAATCTCTTCAATAATTGACCCATACAGACTCAATATATATTGAGATCAATCATCACTGTCTTTTTGTTATAGTTTTAATGTTGGTTAACTTTTCAGGTTTCTTTTCAAAACGAAGGTTAACAATTTAATGCTTTGTACTTACAAAATTATATGTAAAACTTATCATTCATACAACACACACCTTAAAAAAGTAAGATTAGGCACAAAGAAAAAAAAGCTGTACCTAAACCCTGATAACTACCATCTTTAAATATACATCAAATCAATCTAATAGTAATTATATTAATTTTTGTCTTTTCTTGATTAATGAAATCTTCTGTACTGGGAGGGATTTTCTTATTTCTCTTATTATTTTTGACTGCAAAAACCTGGTTCTTTATTAGGACATAAATTAATGGTCTTAATGACTGTATGTGATGATAATTCCATGTGGTGTCTTTAGAAACACAGTTAATAAAAATGCTACATAAATTAACAGTAGTGTATTTGCATTCTTGATTAATCAGTAATTTATTTCCTACTGTCGTAACAGTAATTTACAGATGATTGTTGAAGGTTTTTTTCCTTCATGGAGTATTGGAGACAAATGCCTTTTCTGTATCAAATCTAGGAAATATTAGACAACATGCTTATAACACTTATGGGATCTCTATACTTAAAGAGAACAGATTTGATTATGTTTTCCCCCTAGATACAAATATATCCGTGTTTCTCTTCTCATTAGTTAAAAATTAAACTGTGATGTGGAATATAGTCTGTGTGACTGTGAGATCTTCCCAGAGGTACGAATTAAGTCAGACATCTTACACTGAATTTTCGTAGAGAGTTATTTTCTTCTTGTTGTTTGTGGGATGGAAAAAGGCTGTAGGAACTTTATCCTTTTCATCTATATTTTAATGACTGGAAGTGGTTTCTGTAAATCATACTGTGTTATTTTTATCATTAACCTGTCTTGAGTTATTACATATTTCCTTTGTTTTCTTTATAGGGGTTTCTAATCACTTGCCTTCTCAATATTTATTTATTTGTAAGTGGCTTGAGGTGCTAGGATTCCTCTGAGTGCATTTGCCATCACATTTGAATCTGGTCATTCATGTTATATTGTGAGATATCATTGTCACTGTTCAGTTGTTTCTGGAACATTAGGAAGTTAAATTTTATGTCTTTGTTGTGTATAAAGGGCCAGATACACCTTTCCTTTATTCAGATTTGTGGGAGGGCTTGTTAATTTGATTAGACCTATGACTAAAATATGTTTTTCCACTTAGTTGCCAGCTACATTTTGATTATTTCTTCTTCTGCAGAAGAAACCTGACCTTACAGACCATTACACTTACTTTTTTCCATCACAGATGAAAACTGTAATGTCATTATTTATTTTGTAAAGCATTGTATGTTGCCAAATATAGAGATGTCACCATTAACATAGGAAAAATTTAAAAAGCATTTCCCCAGTTCCCAAGATATGCAAACTTTGGGAATTTATTTTGTAGAACTAAGCTGATGTGATCTCAGCACATGATCTCTTATGACATGCTTCAAATAAAACTAACCCTTCAGTAGGTTATTTTAGCTTTTTGACTTTAGATTTTAAGTATAGCTATCGTATATACCTGTCCAGTAGTAAAATTTCTATTCCCACTGCTAAGTCACATGATGAAAACCTTACAATTTGAAATACTTAATGAAAAACATATTACTTCAAATTTCAGGAAAAGGTCATTCTGTTTATATGGTGGAATGAAGATACATTATTTTTTTTCAATGTGTTCTCACTTTGCCCTTTAAATGGTGTCAGAGAAGTAAAAATAAGCTTCTTGTTCAGAAGAATATGCTTAAAGTTTTCTATAAATAGTTCTTACCTTCCACTTGTCACTGGTTTTAAATTAGAAAGACTACAATGCCAGCAAATTTTATGCAATTTCTTCAATGAATAATAATAACCCAGTGGACCTAATTCTGTCCCCATATATACAACTGCAACTTTCATACAGGAAAGCATATAAATCAAAAGCAGAAGCTATATTCAACCCCAATTTGGAAAACATCCAAACACAGAGAGGACAAAAACCCCACATATTCTGTACTTGAATATCTAAAATAGACAGACTAAAACAATTTAGTCTACTATTTCCCAGATTAAGAAAGTAACACAGGTAATATCTCATTGAGAGAGTGACACACTATGATGTCCAAGCAGTTTAGAAAATATCCAAAAAGGGGTAACTAAAAATGCTATTCCTGCTTATATATTCTGAGTTTCTTCCATAAAATATGAAAAAAGTGAAAGGTAAAATTATGCATGAAGTAGGAAATATAGTTTACAAGTTTAGTTTTCGTATTTCTGGTCCTTCAAATAGTTTCATATATGGAATAATATAAAAGAAATAACCAAAGCCATTGAAGTAGCTTACTGTGTTCTTTATCAGATTCCAGATGAGAGATAACAGGATGTCCCTGCAGTTCAGAAGTTTTTAGGAAAACTTAGCAACACAGAACAAACCAAAACCCAAACTTCTCAACAAGTCTATCAGAAAAGAATATAAGACCTCCTGAAACCATCCTCTTGATGCATTGATGAATTCACACCAGTTTCAAGTCTATATGTATCCGCTGTATTACCAGAAGCATTGTAATAACAGAAATGTGGTATATTAAGACCATGGTTCTAGGACCAGTTTACTGTATCTTTGAGATTTTACAGAATATCTCCTCTATTTTTATGCAGACTGTGCTTTTTTTTTTTTTTCTTTTTCCTAAGTGCCACACATCCCTGTCAAAAAGGAAGGGTTGAACAGCAAGAGCAGAGGGTGCCTCCTGGACTACTTTCATCTGCAGCTATCAAGTCTGGGCAAAACCTTCTTGGGCAGCAAGAGGGGTAGCCTTCTTTCTAGTTCTTTTTCTTTCCCCTATGACCTCAGGGACAGAAGGGGTCAGCAAGCAGCATTATTGAGGCATGGGAAGAGATAGGAAGGATACTTTTCTAGGGATACAGAGGTGGGTATGTGTGTAAGTTATATGTGCAAGTTGCCACCTCGGAAAAAGCCACTTTGCCTAGTTGATGACAGAGCAAGGCTAGGGAACCCACCTGAGGGATGGGATCTTTATCCCTTTTTATGTGAATTTGTAATCCAGTGGATTAGAGTTCTGCTGAACCCAGAACAGTGTGATGTACACTATGTAATACAAATAGAAAATTAGAAATTAGAAGATATTCCATTTTCTTTTTGCTGTTGTGCAAATTTTTATAAACACTGACATTGGATGCAGTTGCTTTAGAGTGGTCATAATTGCAGTTATTTCAGTAGTTTTTATATCTATATATATGGCTATACCCTGGACAGGCTGTATTTTCACAGCAAGACTAAATACAATAAAACATAAGAATTTTTCTTTCAAATGCAGATGTTTATCCTCTTTTGGTTATTGAAATGGACCACATTTGTATACTTGCTGTAACACTATACAGAAAATATTGTAAACTTGTGTTCTGTTAGTCTTTGCGAAACATAATGAAATTTCTTTGTCTTGTTCTCTTACACAATGGCTTGCAAGAAATTACTGCACTGTTAGATCTGAATGTGTTCGCTTTTTTCAAAGATTTTGCAATAGCATCTCCCCCCTCCTAAAAGGAATCACAAATTTCACCAGGAATCATTCTTCTTTATAGAACATACAGATTCTTACATTGGAAAAAAGATGATGGCTTTGAAAATGTAGAAAGCAAAAAGCCAGTTCCTAAATGATATAAAATTATGTTACCATCATGGAAATGGTTGAGATCCTTTGAGAATACAAACAAACAAAAGCTTAAAGACCATTTTAAAACTATCTGCTCAGAGGCAGAGAAAAAGCTGAAATACAATAAATAGAAACCCATTAGACTAGATCCTCTGCTATCTTCTGTTGCAGTCAGGGCATGTGTTGGTTGTGTCTATGTTATGGGACAGATGTAGTATTGTAGCATGTTGCTCCTATCCAGTTTGCATAGTCAGGTTGCTTTCCAGGGCATCTGGTAGGACAAGCTTTGGTGCCTGTGGATAACTTGTTTTGTTATGTTATTGAGAAGAAGTGACAAGCATGGCTCAAGATATTAGACTGGGATCCTAAGGAAGAGCTGTTTTTTTACTCCAATTATATTTTTAAAATATGCAGGCAAATTATTAACACAGGTCTGGAAAAGCTTTACACAACTTAGACAAATGTACACTTGGTGATACTTCTCAAAAATTTAAGGATGGTCTCATCCGGAGCAAAGCAAGAAGGGGAGAAGGGGAGGAGGGGAGGAAGGGAGGGAGGGGGGGAGAGAGGGAGGAAGGAAGGAAGGAAGGAACTAATTACACAGAACACAGCTTTTTCTTCTTGGATAGACATAGGAGCAAAAATATTTACTAATTTATTTTTTTTTAAAAAAAGAAAAAGAGTGGGATTTTTTTTTTTGGGGAGGAGTGTTAATGAAAATTTATCCTCAGATGAGTATTAATATTCTCCAAGAAAATATTTTTAATGTCTAAGGTGTTTCTTAATGGAATGGAATGATAACATTTGGAACTGAAAATGACTGTTTGTGATTGAACAAGATATATTTTGGATGAACATGAAACACAATCTGTTTAGAGACAGCTGAAAAATTACCTCAGGGCAAATAGAGCTGATGCGAACTTTTGGTTTTGATTGATGAAAAGCTCAAGTAATCTTTATCCAATTCTAAATTGGAAGTCATTTAAGTCATCTGCTCTGTCAGTGTTTTATTTGGCCTGAAAAATAGCTATTAGGAAACAAGAAAAAGTGGCAAATATTAAAGGTATTCCTGGGTTTGTGTGTGCAGCCTGATAATCCATGACTTCTGAAACCTTTTTACCTGAACAGACCACTGCTTAAATTTCTTCATTACTTTATTAAAAACTGAGTGCTCTGTTTTCTGAGCCAAACATAAGCTGTTTGTTTACCTTTAAATAAGACTAAGCCAACTATTCTAAGGACGTATAACTTAATTACTGCCATTATAATTAGTGACATAGCTATCATAACTTCTTAAGCTAATTTCTTCTGAGTTATTTGGAAAATGCTGAAAATAATTTCTTGTTTACTTTAGTACCTTCTACTTTATGAAGCAATTATTTAAGGTGTTGAAAGTCATTTATGTTATACAGTGCCCCAACTTGAAATGAGATTGCTTTATATGTATGTTATTTAACCGCTTGTGTCCCTCCTGTCTCACATACACACAAACACCCACATTTATATATGTATGACCACACTTTCGCTTACTTCCACTAAAAAGTCAATTTCTTTCTTGGTTTTGATGTTAGTCAGCAGAGCTAAAAAATACTTTAATAAAACTGCATATTGTAAATAGAAGACTGTACTTTTTTTTCCAACTTAGGCAATTGTGTATCTTTTTTTCACCAACTGCATGAAGTTTAACAAGGGCAAGTGCCAGATTCTGCACCTGGGAAGGGGTAACCCTGGCTACGCATACAGACAGAGGGATAAGATGCTGGAGGCCAGCCATGCTGAGAGGGATATGGGGGTCTTGAATGACAGCAAGTTAAACATGAGCTAGCAGTGTACCCAGGCAGCTAGGAGGGCCAACCATGTCCTCAGGTACATCAAGCATGGCATAGCCAGTCAGTCCAGGGAGGTGACTGTCCTCTACACTGTGCTGGTGTGGCCTCGCCTGAAGTACTGTGTGCAGTTTTAGGCACCACAGTACAAGAGGGACATAAAAATATTGGAGAGTGTCCAGAGGAGGGCAACAAGGATGGGGGAATATTCTGGAAGGGAAGTCTTATAAGGGAAGGCTGAAGTCCCTTGGTTTGTACAGCCTGGAGAAGAAGAGGCTGAGGGGAGACCTCATCACAGTCTATGGCTTCCAGATGAGGGGGAGTGAAGGGGCAGGCGCTGATCTCCTCTCTTTGGTGACTAGTGACAGAACCCAAGGGAACTGCATGAAGCTGTGACAGGGGAGGTTTAGGTTGGATATTAGGAAGAGGTTCTTTACTGAGTGGTTGGGCATGGGAACAGGCTCCCCAGGGAAGTGGTCACAGCACTGAGCTTGTCTGAGTTCAAGAAGCATCTGAACAATGCACTGAGACATGTGTTCTGACTTGGCTGGCCCTGTGTGGAGCCAGGAGTTGGACTCAATGATCCTTATGAGTCCCTCCAAACTCAGGTTATACTGTGATTCTAATATATTTTCCTCTTTTTTAAAAAAGCATTGATGGTGAGATGGAAGCATTATTTTTCTTTTCCTGGAAAAAACATAAAAGAATTCCCACTGAGGCTGGGTGCTTTTTTTTTTTGCCAACTTCAGAGTTTTAATAAATAATGTAATTTATTTTAGTAAGAAAAAATATTTTGAAAGAAAAAAAAAGTCTATAGGTTTCTCTCATTGTTTTCTTTGCATTTCTGCAGGATAATGCAAGAAACTTACACTTGTTTAAGCAAAATATCTTGATCTAAATTTGCGACCAGTTCTGAATACAACTATTGCATTTATGGAGCTGAACACGTAGAACTGAAGATACTAGTAGCTGTAATTTCCTTACTGTCAAAAACTACATTCTTGGCCCATAACATCTTTGATCACTGCTGCTAGAGTGGAGTAAAGGAGGAGCAGCACATAACATGATCTGAACATGACCTGACTTATTTTTGCACCATTAAACAACATCCAACACATAGATAACAATGTGGGATGAACATTCATACCACACAAACCTCCTATACTTTATGCAAACAAAGCAATTTTTATTAAAAAAATAAACACCATATTTTTTTTTCCAAATGTGTGTTGTGTGAAATTATTGGGTGCCAAAGCCAGCTCACTTCTGGTCACTGCTAAGCTTGCCCAGTTTCCCATGCAACTGCTTCTTGGGCTGCAGTTCCTTCATTAAATATCCACCTACTCCTATGTGGGGTTCTTCACCAACTGCGGTATGGATATCTGTTCTCACATGGTCTTCTCCACAGGCTCTGCGGGAATCCCTGTTCTGGCACCTGCAGCATTTCCTCCCCCTCCTTCTCTGACCTTGATATCTGCAGGGCTGTTACTCTCACATGTTCTCACTCCTCTGACAGCTGCTGCACAGTGTATTTTACCTTTTCTTACATATGCTCATCAGGTAGATGGGCTCATTTATGGCCTGTGGTGGGTCCTTTGGAACCAGCTGTAAACAGCTATGTCTGACCTGGGGCAACTTCTGGTCTCTTCTCAGAAAAGCTACCCCCTGCAGCCCCCAGTCATGGGGGATAGGAGCAAAATCTGGTCACAGGCTCCTGATGTAGCGGCGATCACTCTTGTATTAACAATGGAATGGGAATGATACATATCACTTTCTGTAAAGCTCAGAGAAAGTCTTCATATATATGTCAAAATTTTTGAAGAAAATATCAAATTTATTCTGTATTGAGAATACTTAATGTTGTTGCAATATTCTTTGCTTTGTAGTATGGCAATAGTATTGTCAAATTAGAGGATTTTCGACCAGAATGGAATTCAATGAGCTTAACTACGTAAACATGATAAATGCATTGAAAGTAAATCTCTTTATGGCTGCATGATGATTCCTGCTGTTCTAAAACAGTCTCTTACCAGATCACAACATCACCAAACTTCATCCAAGATTAAATTCCTTAATTGTTAATAACTTCAGAGCTGTCTCCATTTTTGGAAGCACATGCTACCTCACATAAGCTGCTTACATTGTTGTTGCCATGAAAATTTCATTAGAATTCTTTCTGTGGAGCCAGAAGGAGAATTATAGGCTAGATTGCTTTCTTGCACACATGTGCTAGTACAAACAAACCAGTGCCGATAGGAAAGTTTGCTACCTCAGAAGTGGTGATAAATTGCTTTATAAGTAAAAGGAAAGGTTTTTTATGTTTAGAAGAAAAAAACCAAACAGTTTGGATGCAAACAAGTACATCTGTTTTCACTGGAATTCTCGTTATTTAGTTTACTTAAATCTTTCAAGTAAACAAAGTGGTTAGTGAGTACTGAAATTTGATCACAGAATCTTAGGGGTTG